>CM049411.1:6737500-7187500 GCA_026929865.2 Hyperoplus lanceolatus
TTGATGCTAATGAGGTCACATGTATTGACACCATGTGACAGGTGGCTTACTCTGGGCTATTGGAGGCCTCGGGCTAGTCAGCAACACACACACACATGCACACACTCCCAAATGTCAGCAAGTACACACACTCAAGCAAACACAAATGATTTAAAGCACCGGGTCAATCACAGTTAGACAAATAAACACACACGCACACACACACACACACACACACACACACACCCCGGGGCAATCAGGTCAACAAAGTTATTCTAACAATGACGCGTATACATCAATGTCGACTTCAGCTGAAGATGTTTTGTCAACTGCCGTCACTGCAACGAAGATTGTTATCGATTTCAAGTCGGACCTATTGATCACCTTATGGATGTGTGTGTGTGTGTGTGTGTGTGTGTGTGTGTGTGGAAGTCTTAACTTTGTCCTTCACAAAGACGTATGTACAGACCCACACAGACACACACATGCAACGACAGACAGACAGACAGACAGACACACACACACACACACACACACACACACACACACACACACACACACACACACACACACACACACACACACACACACACACACACACACACACACACACACACACACACACACACACACAGCCCACACCTAACCGCAGGGTGTGACTCCTACTGACGTTTATGGCTCCGTAACAGATTCCTCCAATACTGTATGAACTCACACAATATTTCACGTCAAAATATCCAGAAAACACGTGATTTTCTGTTAAGGGAGATGAAACCAGAGTGGTGGGATGAACAGATTTTTTTTTTCCTACTAAAAAGTTAACATGGAAACGGATCGGGTTTTCTGAGGTCAAGTCACACACACACACACACACACACACACACACAACCCAGCGTCCTATCGAAGAGAGGAACACCTGAACATATAATCAGATTTTGTAACCAAACTAACAACTTTTGTGTATGAGACCATTTTTAACATTTAATTTCATATTTGTTTAACTTGTCTTTTCAAGTAATATTTCCTAACTCAGCAACATCAGTGATCATCTCACTAACATATAAATAGCCACGGCGCTGCCTAAAATACCAATCTGTCCTCTATAACAGATTCCCTTTATCTCTGCTTTTTGCTCCATGCCTGTGCTGTATACTCATCCATCTCTCTTTCTCTGTCTGTTTACCCCCTGCCACCCCCCAAACCCAAGTATTCCCAATGGGACCACCCTTATTATCACACTGGGTGTCTATGCGCCTGTGTGTGTGTGTGTGTGTGTGTGTGTGTGTGTGTGTGTGTGTGTGTGTGTGTGTGTGTGTGTGTGTGTGTGTGTGTGTGTGTGTGTGTGTGTGTGTGTGTGTGTGTGTGTGTGTGGACGCTGCATCATGACAAAAGAAAGACCATTCCAAGACTCCACAAGACCGTCACGTCTCCAGCCCTTGCTCTCTTTCCCCTCGTGTCAGCTGTATATTCTCATCCCTTCATCATTTTACCACTATTTCTCTTTCCAGCCAACTCCTCACATTCTCTCTCCTTCCAAACTTCTACACCTCCTTTCTCTCATTCTACCTTTTTCTTGGTTTCTCTGAGAATGCGTCTCTTGGCTTTCTTCTTCTCCTTCTCGTCCTCCACAGCGTTGAGGTTCTCATCCGCCTTTTTCTTCAGTGCACAGGCGGCGTGCGCCATGCTGCCACAGCCCAATTAAAATCCACACAGGTGGGGACTGGTACAAGCAGTGGATGACTGGAGCGTGGTCCCCTTAACTCTCCCCTCTAGCCCCTTCTGTTACTATAGCTCCTAATTATTCTTTCTTCGTTCCAACGCCCTCACAGGTGCGTTTGAAATGGAGAGATTGTCTTTAGGAAGGATTTTCTGTCGTCTTTTTTTTCAAGACTTCCGCTCTTTCTTTTGTTCTTTTTTAAATCCTTTTGCAGCTATCCACTCTGGTCCCGTTTTGGGGCAGGAAAGAGGCAAACACTCCCTATGTATCACTTCATCAAGCTCCACCACCAGAGCTGCTTCTTCCAGTCAATGGTCCAAAGTGCAAAACAAGTGCCAATAATTAGAGAGAAAAAAAGCAAGCAATATATATTCACAGTATCTGCAGTCAAGTGAAATTAAATCGTCCTCTTGATAGAGAATGGTGTATAAAAAAATGCTCAGTTTCAGGTTTTTTTTTAGTAGAGCTCCAGGGTTGCAGGAGGATCAAGAAGAGGGGGGCTCAAGCTCCATCCACTAGCCCAGAAAAGTGCTCTGTCGTGTGGGTAAATAAACCAGTTCTGTTGCCTCCTCCTGGTTGACTGTTTCACAGAGCCCGATGATGCCTACACCTGAGCACTGCATCCTCCATACGTACAAACACACCCCCACACACACACAAACACATACACACACACACACAGAGGCTCAGTCCGCGACATCTCGCCGGGACATATGAACAGGATGGAGAGATGACAGAGGAAAGGAGGTTAGGAGACAGAGAGAGGGAGAGGGAGAGAGGGAGGGGTGAGAAAGGAGGGGGATTGGAGCAGCTGGGAGGGAGTGTGTATAGGGAAGGATGAATACCTCTGCTTTAGTACCAGCTGGCTAAACAGCAGAGAGATAAGGAACGGAGAAAGGGAGGATGATACTTCACACAGAGTACACACACGCACACACAGCACACACACACATACACACACACAGCACAGAATATAGCCATAATGCTCCTATTATGAAATTTCTCTCGCTGATCCTCTTTACTGTCTTATCCTCCTTGGTCACAGTCGAAAACAAAACCACAGCTTTCATCAAACTAACGACAATGCAAATCTCCAACCGACTTAAATCTACCTCCATCACTGCTGAGATGAAAGAATCCCATATGATTAAACTGAGAAAGCAATCAAAGGCTATGAACAACCTATAAGTATAAAGTCCTAAAGTACAGATTGTTTTATACAGTCACTATGTATAATATAGACAATACACTGAAATATCCAAAACATGTATTGACCACTTTGGTATAGACTGAAATATCTCAAAAGAAATGTACAGATAAAAATCGGTAACATTTTTTTGACATTGAATCTCCACAAACAGAGGCTGCTGTATCCTAAAGACTTTACCTCTAGCGCCACCGTGAGGACGTTATATTTGTGTTTTTATAGTGAGACGTCTTCTCTTGGGAGGATCACCTGCTGTTATCCTTATTGTTACCGTGGTTATCCTGTCACTTTTCATATAGCACCATCATCAGGTCAATGTTGTCCAATTCTTTGGTTCGTGGCCACATATCTGCTCAAACAATTTAACTCACTACAAAATGTGTATATGTATTTATTTAGTGTTACTTCATGGAGGCCATTCAAATATATAAATCAGACAAAAAAAATGCATTACGCTGTTAAACTGCCACGGGGAGATTGCATTGAACTAGATACAAATCTGCATTGCTTCGCTTTGCATTAGCTAATTACCTTTAATGAAAACAATTACATTAAATCAAGGTCTCACCTTTTATTCACATTTTTTTTTTTTGCAGTGGACAAAATCAAAATCATGCATATATGATGGATGCAGGGAGGCTAAATACTGCATATGTAAATGTTTTAATTCAAAATAATACTTTTGGGGGAAAAATTCACCTGTGCATAAGAAACAAAGGAAAAAGGTACATGCATGCTGCTGGGTACGCTTGGATCAATTATTAAGATGTGAATGTTTAATTCATTAGAAATGGATCTGCTCAGATGTGGGAGAATCCTTCCTTAAGGGGATGTTGCTATGTGTTCAATGCAATTAGCTACTCTCAAGGAATTGGCGACCGCCAGCTTTAAGTTAATGAGAAGCAAAGAATCCATCCAATATGGCCTGAGGTTGGAGAAAGGAGTTTTTTTTTGTGGACGCCCAAAATGATATATTTAAAAAAAAATCCTGATAAATTAATATGTTCTGAGAAGATCTGTAATGTTTTTCACCAATACTTTAAATAAAATTGAAATGTGTAGCTCGCAGTCAGTGTTGGCAAAGAGCTCAATGAATCTCTGCATGTTTTAATGTCTCATTTTTGGTTTCTTCTGTGTGTGTGTGTGTGTGTGTGTGTGTGTGTGTGTGTGTGTGTGTGTGTGTGTGTGTGTGTGTGTGTGTGTGTGTGTGTGTGCGTGCGTGCGTGTGTGTCGAGCGCAGCTATGAGCTCATGTCGGTGGACTGCAGCCCTTTGAATATTAACTACATGGGTGAGGGGGGGACGGGATTTTGCAGCCTGTGACACACACGCCGGTTTCCTATTGGCTGAATAACAATGTTACAGAGCTGTAATAGGCTACCTGGGAATGGAGATCCCGCCCACAATAAGACAATAACAAAGACGAGAGGAGAAATCATGTCTTATCACCATAATACAGCATTTGTGGTTATTGAGGCTTCTTCCGTCACCCTTCGGACAACACTAATTAAGATGTATGATGTGAAAGAGATAATTGTGTATTGTGTGGAATTGTCCGAAAGAATAATAATAAATAAATAAATTAATTAATTTAACCTCAAATTTAACGTTTTTTACCTAAACCTTGTTTTTTTTCCCATATTTTCACCATACATTACTGTGTTTATTATAGCAGTAAGTCTAAGGATGGTTTAAGAGGTGTGTTTTTTTCTATGTAACACTACTGTCACTTTGAGGTGTAAGAGCCAAGCTGCTCCAGAGCTCGTGCCCTAGATATTTCCCTCTGGCTATGAGCCAATGAGAGAGTGAACACTGGTACCTGACTTGAATGGCATTAACTGCAGCATCTGTAAACAGCACACCCCATTTAAGTGCACACACGGACCGAGTGTATAATGTATATTCTGAATCTGCAGTACAGAAGGCTTGACTCTCTCACGTATCTCCCCTAGCTCAATCAAGATAATGTTCTCATTTGTATCTTCGATGGGAAATGTTCTGAAAAGCTACCAGATGGATTGGCGTGACATTTGGTGCATATATTCATGTTCCCCAAGAGGAATACTTCCTTCTGACTCTGTCCCTGCGTTCCAATACCAATACTTTCTGCTATTTAGAATGGTAGAAAAAAGATTTAGGATGTCCCAATTATTGTGGTCAGATTTAGTGTGCTTAAAAATACCCGGATGCCCTACTACATCTGGCTGAGATTTTAAGTGTGGAAATCATTCATGCTATTTGGGCGATTCTGACCCACAATCCCGTGTGCACCCAATTGTCCTCTATTGCCACTGTGAGGTTCACACTTTTATGGTTTTCAATGAAACATCTCAACAATAATTGGATGGTTATCCTTATATTTTGTCACACACATTTACAGTGCTGGCAAAAATTAAGAGACCACTCCATTTTTTTAAGTGCATACTTTAAGTGCACATTACTTCATCTAAAAAAAAATACTGTTTACTTTTGCCTTTCATTCAGATTCCTTAGATGCACTCGCTTTATTGTGACACAAGTTCCTTAAAGACACTTAAAATGAAATGTTCCTTTTAGTAGATTCCATTCTGCCCTACTTAACTCCATATTAATGTATCTTTTTTAAGAATGACTTCAGATGGGATTTAATGGACTAATCCCTTCATTATCTCAATCTGTAAAAGGAGCTTATGAATGGGATGTACTCGCTGTTATAGACTTTCTGTTCATCCAGAATTGTGGATTAACAGCAGGTGATCTCTCTGAACATGAAACAGAAATGTAAAACTATCCTAGACAAAGGATGATAACGTCTGAAAGGTTAAGGAGTTTGGCTATTTTTGCTCTTAGCTTTCTCTACAGTGTTATGACTATTTCCTCAGTTAAAGGTAGAGTCAGTGATTCTGGATCACGCTTTTTAGTAGTAAATTTTTGTTTGGATCAAAATCAGCGAATATCTCTTCATGATCCGCTACCTCTATGTACTGTGTGTTGAAATGTGTTGTGTTTATACACAGCCTAGGTTCTGTAAAGGGGTATGTACTGTAAAACAAAGGTGGCCCACTGTAGCTAGTGACATGACAGTTAACAGAGCCAAGGCTGTGTATTACAACTGGGTTTTTTTTTGTTCAGGGCACACACAATACGGACAGGTAGCGAATCATGAGGAAATATTCACTGAATTTGACAACAAGCATTCTCCAGAATCACTGACTCCACCGCAAAAAATCTTACTCTACTGTCTGTCTTCCTTTCACCAAACTGCTAGGACTAGAAACAGCCCACTCAGTCAAAACGTCAGGCTTGTGTAGATGTGGGTCAGCAGCAACAGTCAGCTGTAATACTGTCTTTGTTCGTCCTTTCTGCTGCGTTTCACTTTTATCAATCTTTCTGTCTCCGCGCTGCTGATCCTACCACAGCCCGCAGCCAACCACTCCGTGCACACAACCATGAAGCCTCAGTTAATCAAGTCATGGACGGTCGGTGTGTGTGTGTGTGTGTGTGTGTGTGTGTGTGTGTGTGTGTGTGTGTGTGTGTGTGTGTGTGTGTGTGTGTGTGTGTGTGTGTGTGTGTGTGTGTGTGTGTTACAGGACTCCACAGGCTAGGAACAATATCATGAACTGAGGCTGGTTTCATAGATGACAACATGTACTGGTGGTACTGTTATACACACCATATTCATATCAAACCTTTAGCTTAGCTTATTCTCTATATAATAGGTGCGATCGATACATTTAAAAAAGTCTGCACGTGTGAATTGCAGAACTGCATCTTCTACTGGTGTGTTAATTTTTCATGCATACATAAAAATTACATAAAAATCAGCAATGATAAACATAAGAGATAGTTTCCTTAATGGATATATATTAAACAACATCAAAATAGTCTACAAATAATTCCCTGCCCTTAGACTAATCAAAAAATGGTTGTAGCTCTGTACACATGGTACACATGCACACATTGTTCTTGTATAACCATGATCAGGACAAGTCTTAAAACACAGAATACACCATTAGCAAATGCAGGCTTTATGTGATCAAACAATATCTCATAATCACATACACAAACAACAGTAATTTGCTCTAAAGGCAGACCTCGGGGCATTAATTTTGAAAGAATGGGATATGATTTGAATGTCAAGGCAAAAAGCAAACACTACTGTATGAGAAGCATGTATACAATGCCTGTACACAGACAGACAGCGGCTGATGTCCAGATGGCATGAATACAAATGTGGACAGTAGGCTGCGTTTGTTTGTTCCTAATGGATCAGGGATGGGCAGTGTGTGTGTGTGTGTGTGTGTGTGTGTGTGTGTGTGTGTGTGTGTGTGTGTGTGTGTGTGTGTGTGTGTGTGTGTGTGTGTGTGTGTGTGTGTGTGTGTGTAATAAATGTTTGATTTCTCCTCACATAAGCAGATGTCAGTTTCCCAGCCAAAAGCCTGGGCGAAGTTTACCTAGCTTGATTGATAGGGCACATAGAACAGAGAAATATTATATAATATTGGCATCATGTATAATGTTAAAGAAAATAGCACAATAAACATTCTGTTCCATCAAAAAATGGATACAGCATGAGACAAAACCTTTTATTTTACGTTTTCATGAATGAATACTGATTTGTACAATTATTTTTTCCTGTGGTGTCTGGCTCCCTCTTGTGGCAATCTGAGGATATTCACTTTTCCTTTTTTTTCACGTTCTATGGTAAATCTTTCAGGTGTTCACAAAGGCCCTATGTATAATTTAACCGTACATGGCGGTGCACGGGAGCAAAGCAATTTCAGCCACTCAATGTACAGCAGCCCTAGTGAAAGACCGTAGAGGCTCAAATAGCGAGAAGAAAGGTAATCCACAGTAATGTGAGTTCCCCTTTCTCTGAGCTAGGGGTCAGTGCAATACACTAGCCTTCATTTAAAGGTGCTATGCCTCTTTGAGTTGTGTTTTTATATTGTAATTCAATGTGTACTGATGTATTTACATATATTTACGCATGTGTGTGTAAAGCACTTGTGTGTTTCTAACAGTGCTAAACAAATAAAGTTTTACTTACTTTCAAGGTAATGTTGATATATGTGGGTTTAGCAAGTGTTACTTCTAGGGGGTCTGATGGTGTGTGTGTGTGTGTGTGTGTGTGTGTGTGTGTGTGTGTGTGTGTGTGTGTGTGTGTGTGTGTGTGTGTGTGTGTGTGTGTGTGTCTTAATAAAATACCGTACTTTGGTACTTTGGTACAGTAAAAGATGTACTAGATGCAATTCTTTTTCTGACCACTGAGGGGCAGCATCACGCCAACAGAAATACACACAGTTGGTGCTTGGAAGCTGGTGGACGCCTCATTGTCATGGTTTATAACTAACTCTAAAATATGAACTGGAGGTTTTATCACAAATGCAGATAATTGGTGAAAAACTATGCCTATTTTTTTTTTTTTTACAACTTTATAATGAAAACGTATCCTTCCCTGCCAGGCTAATTTTAAATTTTACCTCATGTACGACTGCTGTTACAAACTGCTCCACCAATCAGACTGAATTAATATGAAATATTCATGCACATACCCCAGCATGGCCCACATTACTGGTGTGCCGTAAATAGATTTTAAATGACGGCAGATGTCGGATTTAATTTGACATTTGCGGCAGTTAGTGCTTGAGTAGAATATATGCTGTAGTAGAGCCCAGATACCCAGACACGAATCGATAACGTCACTACACTTTGGACCAGAATCTTCTAACTGGATTTCAGCCCAGATGACGAGAACACAGCCTGAGCAAACACTAACAGTAAAGCTCAGTCATCGCTCCTACCGTCACAGTCAATAATGTTCCATTGTGTGCCTTGATTATAGAAATAGTTCAGGAAATTAATATAGGACCGACTATAAGTGAGCTAAACAGCATTTTCAAATCACTCACGATTGTCCCAATAATGAAAATTCAACAAGATCATCGTATTGTGATTGTTCATGTCACGATTTGTGAGTGTGTGTGTGTGTGTGTGTGTGTGTGTGTGTGTTTGTGTGCACATGAATTACTGCGTGAAATCATGTTAGTGCTCTGCTCCACTGAACCTCTGTATGCTCCAGTCCAATTAACCAGAACATATACAACACAATACACACAGTCAAACCAATCTTAAAACACAAACATGGACATTTGCCCAGGAACAAGAGGACGCGTTCAAGCAGGTAATTGGGATCACAGTTCTTTTTCTAAATGTGTTTGAACCTGCTTATAGTAGCAGGTGGGTGAGGATTACAATAGCAGGACATGAGCATTGTGTCAGCTGATGTTCTACCTTTAGGAATGACTTAAATGTGATTTACAGAACCTCATTGTTTGGTTCATAATGTGATATATCCTTCAATGCATTTGGAGCTCAGGGAAATTAAAAACATTTCCATTCAATGGGATAGTACATTATCATATTAGATGCAATTAAGATCAGCTCAACATGCAACCTCATTCTGACTCCTATCTAGGCAATGGGCCGGTATGATATCCTAGCTCTCATACCTTCGAACGGTATGGAGGAAAATAATGGCGGTTTTGATACCTTGACGTTTTCATACAGCCATGTACCTTGAAAACGGTTGACAGGAAAAGCCTACTCCAAACTCCACTTAAGAAACGTGAGCCTCCAAGACAAATGAACAAACTCAAGACAGAGAATGTCATGCACAAATCACATTAAGTCACAATGAACAGCCAAAGAATAAAATATACAGTATGTATCCCGCTACGGAGCAATGTACAATTCAATGTACTACAGGCAGCTTGAAGACATGGGCGTCGATAAATATTGTACTTTTAAACCTAAAGCTTAGAAAATAAATATCTTCCAACAGGTGGGGATGGGATGATCTCCTCTGTCGCAGTAGGCACACATACAGTATTAAATCGTTTTTACTTGGGGGGCGCTCGTTGTGTGGTTAGAGCGCCAGCCAATAGAGGCTCAGTCCTAAGAAGCAGCAGACCACAGTTTCGAATCCGGCCCGAGGTGCATGTCAATCCCCCTCTGTACCCCATTTCTCCTTTGTCTCTCCAAACTGTCTAACAAAAGCAAAAAAATGCCAGGGAGATTTTCCAAGTGTATATCAAGACCAAACTAAAGAAGCTGAGTTGAGGTCCAAGAAAATAAAACCATCTCACCACACTAGTAAATTTAATCTCCAACATCAATTCCTTATCTTGTTAAAACACCAGTCAACCTGCTGATTGTCAGGTCTTATCGCCTTTAACAGCAGCACACACGGATGTCCTGTTGTAATTCAGCCGTCTTCCTACGATCAACCAAGACTGCACACTGAATCTGGTTGTGTGTGTGTGTGTGTGTGTGTGTGTGTGTGTGTGTGTGTGTGTGTGTGTGTGTGTGTGTGTGTGTGTGTGTGTGTGTGTGTGTGTGTGTGTGTGTGTGTGTGTGTGTGTAAGGGCAAAGACAACCTTGCAACTGATACACTAATTGAGAAAAACACATATCATCACTTTACATTTGAGGACATTACAAGGCCTTTAGATGCTAGTCTTCAAACCATCAATTACTGTATGACATTTGCTAATAACAAGTGAGAAAGGTCCCTTCTACTCTCTACACATCAATGGGAGTGAGAACAACATAAGCCAGAAAAACAATGCAATGTCTCAAAGCACAGTAAGTGATCAGCATCTGGGTGGGGATTTGTCTGATGAAAATACCAACACAAAAAGGTGAACAAGGCCTCATTTTAGATCACCGACTGTGTTCAGACATAACACTCTGTCCTCTGTCTGATGTAGTCTGAGAAGGTCTATCACTATCACACACTTTCTCTGTCTCTCTCTCCCTCTCTCTGTATCTGCGTGTGCGTGTGTGTGTGTGTGTGTGTGTGTGTGTGTGTGTGTGTGTGTGTGTGTGTGTGTGTCCCCCTGTCTCTGTCTGCGTCTCTGTCTCTCCCTCTCTTTCTCTGTCTCTCTCTCCCTCTCTCTGTGTCTGTGTCTGCTCTCTCTCTCCCCTTCTATGTCTCTCTCTCCTTTTCTCTGTCTCTCTCTCTCTTTCCCTCTCTCTCCCTCCCCACAGCCTGTATATCTGACACACTGTACAGTATAAGTGGACTCAAGAACCAGTTACATAGGAGTGCATAACACTCTCTCTGCCAGTGTATTCAAGTGGCTGTCGGAGGATGGCTGCAGCCTGCTGGTCTGCACTGTCAGTCAGGCACGATTAGTCTAGAGGGAGTTTGGGGTGTGTCTCGCCCAGACGCTCCATAAAAAAAGATAAATGCCCACTGACAGCATTGCGGAGATAGTGTCTGTAATGGTAGCCATCTTGCCTGAACCCAACCTTGCTCCTACGTTATTACAGCCAACCTTCTTTACTAAAATGAAAAAGAAAGAAAAAGAATAATCTTGAACTGAAAACTCAATTGAACTTTGGCCAAGACCCTTCGCAGTGACAAATGGTGGAGGGCAGAGGGACAGTAGTATGTCGTGGTATGTGTGATGGGGCTGGAAACGTTTATATTATGCATTAGTGTGTACATTATTAGCTCACATACAAAATGTATGCATCTCTGTTAAATATGATTCATTATCACAGTTTTAAAAAGTCTGTATCAATACCAAAAAAAAAGTATGTAGATGCTCGAATTTGTCTATCAAACGCTTTTCCTTGTCCGACCAACCGTCGAAAATGTAATATTTAAAAAATGAGTTGCATTTCAGAAAGCGCAGAGAGTTTCTTATCAGCCAAACGACTTATCAATTCATTGCCCAATCATGTCAGCTCGATGGTCAATCAGTGTAGTCAATCTCTGAACAAAATTTTTAACACTCTGAAAAGGAATTATGAAAACTGATCAAATATAATATTAATATAATATAATCTAATGTGCTGCTTCTTTAACAAAAAATAAATATATTATTTTGGAGTTTGTAAAGGTGTTGTGTCAGAACATTTCCAGTCCTCATTAAAAAAAGGAAGAACTACAAGAAAAAACTGCCAACTTCGACAAACTCTTTCTCACACTATGATCCCTTTAATTGGAATCAAATGTCACCAGGACAAACCAGGAACGCACCACTCACTCACACAGTGTTACTGACAAGAAGCTAGTGAAGACAAGTGTGTTATCACTATGGAGACTGGGCTGACTGCTGTATATGACAGGCCATGTGAGGACACATCAGTCAATACCACCTTAAATCACACCTTTCATCTGTACAACACAATATGGAAAAGGTCAACTCCGGAATAACTATGTTTTGACTGAAGTGATTTAAGCAAAAAAAAAAAAAGCCATTTGTAACAATGCACTCTGCTGGTGTTGGTTAGTAATGGTCAGATCCTATTTCAATTTCAAATGTACTTTTACCTGCCGACCGCCCAAGTCAAGTACAGGAGACGAACAAGGGTTAATTGAGGGTTTGAGACCACAATTATGGGGGGGAGAGAGACTATAACAGCCACTTACATAGGAGAGAGAGAGAGAGACAGAGACAGAGACAGAGAGTGTGAGAGAATTCATGAGTTCACTTCTGTAATACAACATTTAAGTATATGATAAATGCCTGCCTGTAATGTTAACATATTTGGTTATTCATTCTTATTAACAAGTAGCTGTCTGTCTGTCTGTCTGTCTGTCTGTCTGTCTGTCTGTCTGAAGTCAACTTAGGTCTCCCGCTGGCACTCTTCCAGCTGTCTCCAAGGCAACCAGATACAAGAGCCACAAATAGCACCGAGAGCAGAGTATCCCTACGCCCTGCTGCGGCCATATCAAACCTAATCACGCCCCATCACACTCCACATCCCTCCATAGGAACAAATAGATCCTTATTAATATATGGGAATGTGTAGCTTTGAACCCCACTTTGTCATAATTCACCTGTGCATTTATATAAAGGAATTATAGGAAGTAAAAAACTAAGGGTAAAGTAAGGGTTTTTTAAATCTGCAAATATACGATGATTAACGAGTTGATAACTGATTATTAAGTATAAAAATGGTCTGAAACTGGTATTACCTTTTGGTTTTAAAGCAATTGGTTGGGCAAAATAAGCATTTTAACCTTTGGTCCTCGAGAAATTGTCTTTCAATTTTTCAAAATATAAAAAGTTACATTTTAGTGAAGTTTAGGAAAATAATTCAAGTAATGGAAGAAAATACTGTTATGTTTATTTCAGTGAAAACTAACATTTATGGAATAATTAGTTGTAGGGCAAAGTAGTCCAGTGCAAGTAGTATATTTTTATTTTTAGCCTATAGCAACAAGATGGCACTACATTCAATACATTTCTTCAGGCTTAACTACAGTGTAAAATCCCCAATGATCACACACTTAATGACTGGATTAGACGTGACACTTCCATCTGGTCGTCTCTGGAGGGTAAATCCTAATATGTTGATCATACACTTATGTGTCTGTCTATGTGTATGTGTTATGCCCTATAATCCATGATAACCCTCACTGACACTTTAAAGGTTAATTACACATGAAGATCCCATTATAGATACTGATAACTCGTCCTAATCCATGTATTCAGACACTTGAAGCTATAGTGCGTGACTTCTGTCGCCTATATGAGGAATTTTCTGGGTAAATTACAACCAAACTATCGGTGCATCTCAATGAGGTTAGCCTTCGGGGGTGATCGCACATGGATTTTATAACTTCTTTCCAGGTTTTTTCCTAACAGTAGAATCAACGACTGAAATATTTCAAGGGATTTTTCTGATCTCCTGTGACAGTTTGTAAACGCTGCCATACTGAGACATACAGAGAGAGTTGTGTGGAGCTGATAATGAACTTTGTGTCGACTCGTTTTTGCGATGACTTGAATGTAACAGACATTCATTTATATGTATTTTCCATACACACAAAGAGACCACAAAGAGAGGTATCCTGACCTAACTCTACTGGGCATGCTCAGTAGAGCCAATATGCAAATGACCGTAGCTATGACACATTGGCAAGCTGTCATGGCGACACATCAAGAGGCAGGCATGTGACCACTAGCAGGAGATAGAGATGGAGTGAGTGAGTGTGTGTGTGTGTGAGTGTGTGTGTGTGTGTGGGGGGGGGGAGGGGGGGAGGGGTTATAACATTTATTTTCTATCAGATTTTTGTAAAAGCTTCTTGAGACTCCCGACTTTGATATCATTTATTCATTTTTACTATTTCGGACCAGGTTTCCACAGGCTTTAAAAAAAAGTAATAGGGATGAGGAATGGATGAAGTGGGAAAAAAAAAACGGAAGCCCCGGTTATGAGAAAGAAGATAAAAGATCCAGGAAACTGGAAACTGGCAGACGAGGGAAGTGAGACAGTGATTAAAGAGGACGAAATAAAGCTGCTAATGATCATGTAAAGAAGGCAACTGGGTTTCCAGGAGTCAGCTAACAATGTTTGATCTATCTATTCATTAGTATTATTATTATTATTTATTCATAAAGCATGGGTAAAACATTTTTTTTTTAAATGGAGAAAAAAAACTTGGAGCACATAGAAGTCGTTCTATTGTGATGAATAGAAGTTCTATTATATTCCAACACTAGGCAATTGTCATCATCCTATGTTGAACCTGGTGTTTATACACAGCCTAGGCTCTGTTAACTGCTTTGTAAACAAAGGCTATGTAAACAAAGGAGCCTATTGTAGCTAGCAAAATGCCTGTTTACAGAGTCTAGGCTGTGTATTAACACTGGATTTTGTTCAGCACACACACAGTACGTACAAGTTGCAGATCAATAAAGAAGGCAGTGTGTGGGTGCCTTAGTGAAGATTGAAACGCTTGCTTTTTTGATGCTGTTTGTAAAGATCATATACCCCACACTAAACGGACAGCATGTGTGTGTTGTGTTTGGGACCTGCACCCTTAGGGCTATAGTGATTTAACATGACATGATTGATGATACCACTGTTAACTGGAAGCATTCATGGTCTTCCCTGGTAGCACACACACACACACACACACACACACACACACACACACACACACACACACACACACACACACACACACCTTTATGACGTGCGTCTCAGTGTGTGTGAGGAACAGTATGGGTATTTCCAGCAGGCGACTTGCCAGTTCTCACAATGTTCCCGTTTAGAAAGCTCTCCGACTTCTGCCTTCACCCAGTCACTCCTTCCATTACACTGCACTTGTTCATATGACTCTGGTTCTTTATTCAGCATTTGTATTTGTCCATCTGCCTTTAATGCTCAAAAGGCAGTTAACCTATACATTAGCTCAACTTAACTTAGGATTGGATAACCACCTGTAAAAGTTAGCTAACAGTAGGGTAATTGATGAACAGTTTAAATATTAGCAACAGAAAAACGCTTTTAGATAGGACAATAGAAATTGGTAGCGTAGGTTATTGGAGTGATTGACATTCAGGTGTCGAGGAAGGGGTAGGCCTACTTTAGACATAAGACCATTTTTAAAACAATTATTTGAACCACTGCTCATACTAGGCCAACACATTTGCCCCTAGCATTACCGAGAAACCAAATGTATCCTGATAACACAACACGGCTCTCCTAGCTAAGGCATGTAGTGTCAGGACACAATCATGTGAATAAAGGTGATTGAAAACTGTGCAGATTGAGATTTCAAAGGGTAAAGATGTCTCCATTAGTTTACCTCTCCAAACATCAGACCTGGAGCCTATAACTGTGCGTCCATTATTTCCCTGATATGATTCTGCCTTGTGCTCTCTCACTGTAATGGAATTAAAAACAATACGCTACCAGCTGAGAAGCCACTTAAAATTCCAGAGGAAGAAAGAAAGACTAAGAGAGAAGGAGGCGGTAGACTAATGGTGGATGTGAAAAAGTGAGTGAGACAATGTATGATACAGAAAAATCCAGAACAACATATAGTAGGCCTACATGAGAGGTCGAAATTGAAAAATATACAACAAAAATAATAATAATATTACAAAAAAAAAATGCTAGTTAAATTGTATGCTCAGTGTATACTCTGATCATTAACATTTCCATATTAAAAAAATCATATAAAAAATATAAAAATCAACAAAAGTAGTCAAGTTACAAGAAGGGGAGGGAGAGAGAGAGAGAGAGAGAGAGAGAGAGAGTGCAGGAAAAGACTGAATGATGTACAGTGACACATATGAAAGGAAAAGAGAGATGGATTTTTCCTTTTTGCACATTCCTGTTGCCATGGCTACGGAGTCACATTAGTCTAATAATCACACCACCGTCTGACACCTTCACTTAGCCTTCATCCCAGCCCCCGTCCCTGAACTCAGGAAAGGCTTTTCAAACATTTCACTGTCATTTTGATTGAATGAAGAGGTGGTATATTTTACTGACTAGACATGGCTGTAAACTGGACAGTGATCTATAGCTGACATCTCCCAGCTGTTCTGCTAACCCTGGCTCCTTGTGAAGACTGCCTCTGGCTCTGCTTTGTCAGTCTCACCAACATTAAGCTAATTCCTCAGATACACAGAGTTGTTTTTCCACTACCGTCTTTGACACACAGTAATACCAAGCTTGATCTCAGCAATAACCTTGCTCAGCCAATGGGATTTATGACATTCATACCTGCTATACATGGCTCCTCCAACCATTAAATAAAGATGAAAACTGAATCTGTATGTTTGTTTTTAATAAACTGAAATGAGCCTTGGGAATTAACCATAAAAATGACAAACTAGCTCAATATGTTCAACAACACAGAACGGAATAGTACTTGCACAAAAACCTGCAATAACAGATATAACTGAACAGATATCCATAGTAAGGATTAGGAATTGATTAAAGATCTTGGTGTAGAAAAAGAATAGGCTAGGTCTGCAGTTTATGGTCCCAGTCTACCGCTGAGCAATGCAAACACAGCAATATACAATTGGAACTGAATCATTCTCACTTTGTTACTGTGTGTGTTTGTGTGTGTGTGTTTGTGTGTGTGTGTGTGTGTGTGTGTGTGTGTGTGAGTGAGTGAGTGAGTGAGTGAGTGAGTGAGTGAGTGAGTGAGTGAGTGAGTGAGTGAGTGAGTGAGTAAGTGAGTGAGTAAGTGAATGAGTGAGTGAGTGAGTGTGTGTGTCTGCATGCATGCGTGTGTGTGTGTGTGCGAGCAAGAGAGAGGCTTGTACATTGAACTAACCACTAACCGATCTGAGCGTCATCCAGTTCCTGTGAAGTGAGAGTTAGAGCAAAGCTGCTCCTCGGCTGCCTCAGCAAAAAACACAAATGTGTTGGCTCGCTGGCTGGAACTCCCACCCCAAAGAATACCATCAGCTTTATTACACTGTGTGCTGCTTATTTGACTACAATATCTATACCAGGGGGCATTACTGCATGATGAATAGGTAGGATACTGTACTGTGTATTAAACGCTGTCTCTCCTTTCTAGGCTCCTTGGAGAATTCTCTGAGGCAACTTTCTTTTTTTTTCACGCCTTATTCAAAAGTAACTGGTTGGTGCAACTGAAATTACTGTATGGTCATGACTTTTATTGCTCATACAAAAAAAGAAAAAATATTTTTGCAATCTCTTGTTTTCTGTGCGTGGGCTTTTCTTGTAGTACTACTTAGTAGTAGTACTCAAGGACACTCGGTTGAGTCAGCAGGGCCGAACTACAAAGGATGCTCTCACAGTGTAGAGTGCTGTGCTTCAATTATAAGCTCTTGACCTTAGATGTGTATTATCCCAGCTATACTGTAACCTTTTTCAGCACAGAAGAGTCCTTCGCTGTTGCAGCTATCTTCTGAAAAGATAGCAACGTAACGTGAGAATAACACTGAATGGCCATTTTGTTACAACTCCATTATTATTTGAAATCATGGTGTTCTTTTAATAGAATTTAAGCCACACTTAAGGATTGTTTTGATAGACAAGTTATTTTGATTTGTTTTCAATTACAGTGTCTTTACATAAATGTCACTTAAATTTGTTATTGTGTTTGGTGGCCCAGTAGAAAACTTTCAGGGTGTCTTTTTGGAAGCCTCAAAACAATCTTGTTGAAGTAAAATCATTAGATTATTTATAAGTAACCACTCAAGCCCTTTTGCTAAACTAATATTTAGTGATATCTTGTGGTGATCAGTGGTATATGGTGTAGCTTGTCCAATAGTTTCTACAACTGGGAAAATATCCATTCATCAGAGCAATTTCAGATTGACAATACGTCAGACGTCTAGAACAAAGCTATGCAAATAAGTTTGAATAACTCGAGGACTAGGTTCACTTTTTTTTTTTAAGATATTTTTTTGGCATTTTTATGCTTTATTGACAGTGTAGAGACAGAGTTGAAAATGGGGCAGAGAGGGGAGTGACATGCAGAGAACGACCGCGGGCTGGAATCGAACCCAGGTCCGCTGCTGGCCGAGGCCCATGGGGGGGACGCCTTACCAACTGAGCTAAAGGCGCCCCCCCCCCCCGACTAGGTTCACTTTTAACGCAATTGTTATTAGGCCTATTTCAAATCTAAAAACATTATAGTACATTTCTCGGTTTGGCTAGAGTGCCCCCTGCTGCTGAATGAATCCCCTTATTTCACTCCAGTGGTACAGGCATACCGGGGGTGATACTTGAGGATAACATAGCTAGAGTTCTTGAACTCGCCAGCAGAATTTTACCATCGTCATCTCATCAGTTAATGTTACACTTTGCAGCCAACACTTCCTGCATTCGAGAGACATGGGGCGTTGCAATATGGCATCTCAAAGTACGACCCGGCCAAACTCTATCAAAGGCTTGTAATGATGCCCAAATGAGTTATCGGGTTTCCCTGGCAATGTCTACATCAACGGATAACGATGAACCGTACAGGAGGGCAGCCAGCTCCGCGCCTCGCAAAATGCTTCGCGTCGGGCATTCCATCACCGATTACGCCCTGGTGTAGAGTAACCTGTCTGTCTGACTGGAACCATCACAATGTGTGTAAGCAAGCGCATGGTCCAACTGCAGATGGCCTACAACTAGATAAGTCTTCATTTGTTTACACACTTGTGCATCGCCAAGGCAATGATGTGCCACCTCTACACTGTCATGCTTGTTAGAAAGTTCAGATGTTGCAATTATGCCAGCTGTGGATGGCAAATCAAATTATTCTTTCTGCAATTGGATTCAGCATTAAGGAAAAACTCGTGATTTGAGGCGTTTGTGGTGAGAACGGTTGATCCAACCTTTGCAAAATGAAGCAATTTAATTCCTTGAGTTTGAGTTTTTCAAAGCTAAAAACCTCCTGGATTCACAGATGAAGCCTATGCGGAAGTTCAAAAAAATTGCAGTTCATCGAGTGGCCACTTGAGGCTGTCCCATTGAGTCGGCACATTATCGCAGTGCAGATTTACCAAGTGTGTAAACAAATGAAGACTTATCTAGTAGGCCTGCAGTTGAATAAAATGCTTGCTATATATGGCATCTGCTGGTACATTTTTTACATGAACACTTTGGACATTTACTGTACCAGAATATAGAACCAGAACTGGATGAACAAATATGGTATTAAGGTTTTAATATGCTATGTTATATGCATATGTGTGAAGATACAAGTGAATGGTACGCACAGGTGTAAAGTAGCGAATTACATTTACTTGCGTTCCTGTAATTGAGTAGTTTTTTCGTGTACTTGTAATTTTTTAAGTGATTTTTAAAACCTATACTTTTACTTTTACTTTGAGTATGTTTATTGTGAAGTATTGAACTTCGCTACATTTTATATCACCTGCGTTACTGAGTAAAAAAATTGATAGGGAAAGGAGAGAAAAGAAAAGAAATATCTCGGGGGGCTTTTATTTTTACGGCACAATACCGGAAACTAACAGAGAATGATCGACAGGAGGAGAGAACACATTGCGACTACATGATAACAACAAACATTGCTTCACTTTATCATTAAAACAAAATAATCCTAGTTAAACTATCATTGTACCGCACGTGAAGACGTGAAGGCTTTTAAATGCAGCAAACCTTTCATCCAGCCGTGCGATCGGCCCCTCCCTCGATAGTTAAGCTTTCAGTTTAACAGTGCAGAGTAGGATGGAGACGGTGCGTGTTGCCGGGAGCTTTGAAAAACTTCCAGAAGACGACAGAAAGGCAGCCTTTGGTCGAGAAGAAAGGTAAAACTAATAGACTAAAATAATGTGCAAGATATGTTACCCGCGGACACGTGAGTCAGATGACATGCGCGACCGTGAGAGAGAGAGAAAAAAGGCATATGCGACCCAGCTGCACCTCAAAACATCACGACCAATTAGTTTACTCACTTTAAGTTGAATCCTAGTGGTCTATGACCAAGCAATAAAGGAATAAAAAACACAGGAAGTTTAAAGCTCCTTGACTCTTGCCACCACAACTGTCATCAATTAAGAACACTGTAGCCTGTAATGCAACTTGTTTATCCAGCCAGCTCCATGAGATATAAATAAAATATGCCCTCACATTCCTGCTAGCAAAAGAAGTGCCCTATCGACAACATTTGCAACGGTTTATTTTGATTTAGACACTTATTTAATTTAATTATTAAAAATATGTTTTACTTAGGCTATTTGCATTTTCCTTGTTTTCAGTTCAATTAGGATAAAGTCATGGTTTCAAATGTTAAATAAGTGCATGTTGCAGTTCCTAAATCAATGAATAATTGTCTATAATAATTGTGATTACACAATGTCAATCATGATTATGATTTGTCAAAATCGAGCAGCCTAACCTTGCAATGTCCATGGTTTAGATCAATTATACACAATTACATTATTAGAACTGCAGCTGCAGTCTGTTTAGGTCTGTAGACCGGTTAAATTCCCACATTAACAGACTATTTGCCCCCTATTTGGTTATCTAAAGTATAATGACACAGTATACATCCATACATGTGTGGTGACATGATTAGTTTCATTTGTGCACTTTAATTTGTAAAAGTGTTGCATTAATTAAACAAAACTAGTTTGTCTATATATATATATATATATATATATATATATATATATATAATGTCCTACACTGAAGAGACCCCTGCCCCCTCCCGCTGTTAAAAAGTAACTAGTAACTTGTACTTTAAGTACATTTTAAATCAGCTACTTTTTTACTTTTACTTCAGTAGATTTTTAGACCAGTACTTTTACATAAGTAAAATTTCATCCAAGTAATCATACTTTTACTTCAGTAGAATATTTTTGTACTCTTTCCACCTCGATACGCTTTGTCAATTACATGTTTAGTTTGTTAAATAGATTTTACGCTTCAGCAGATAAAATACCTGATTACCCAGAGCTGAAATGTTCTACTGTGTGCATTGATAACTTCCCTTTAAAACCATAGCCTACTATGATCCATATAATTAAGTTAGTGTTCTAGATGTCAATAATATGCGCACAGTGTGTGTCCTTCCGACTCATATTAGTGAATCCACAGGTAGTAGAAAAAGAACATTGGTCACTTATGTGGGCTATAAAGAGCACAAAACCGTATTGATCCCAAGTATAATTTCAGCTTTCTACCCTCTGTTTTCTTGCTCTGCAGTTTGGATTATTCATATTGCCAGTGTGCTGAGGCTACCACTTCATGCCTATTGAAAGCATCGACAGTATTGACATTTTGAGAGAGGTGTGGGTTGGAAATGACTGAATGTGGGCAGTCATGTTACATAATCATAAAAAAGAAAAGAAAAATAAGTTGACTATAACAGCACAAACACACTAAAGCATCATTCATGCATATACTGTATGTGCTACTCACCTCACTACCAGATGGGTTTTATGTATGAGGATCTGTCATTATAAGAGGCCAGAGAGGCACGTCTGTTAGATGGTTTTCTACAGGAATAACACATACTGTAATACTTCAGGAATAATCACACATTATCCTCATTTTATCTTGTTACATCCAGTAGTTTTATGCTAATTTTAGGCACAAAAAAGCCCTCCGCAGCTGTTAAAAGTAAAGTTTTTATCATATCCATACAAAAAAAGGCTAATATTTTGAATGGATTAGGATTATTTGGCATTAGAGTGCCATCTAGACCTCCACACTGTGTTGAGGTATTTCTCGGCACCAGTGGCTGGCTTGAAAGGATCCTCTGTCCCCCCCGTCTTCGCGCTTCCCTCCTGGGTTTCAAGGCTCTCCCCCTGGCCGGGCTTTAAGTTACATTGTAAAAATGTAAAATGTGTAGGGCGTGACAGCTCATATCAATTTGTTTTCATCCTACCAGACTCCACAGTTCATCCAGTTTCGAACCAGAGATATATTACTGTAAACACTCGCTCTGAGCGTGTCCATTTTCTGAACAAGCTTGATATTTAACTGAAATGCTTTTTCCTCAAACCCGATGACTAAACTTCAACATTCAAAACTGGCTCTCACTTCCTCCCTCTCCCAGCGGGTGTTTGGTTGTCATAGCTACATCCGTTAACACACCTGCTAAGCTCCCAGGTTCCCTTCTGTGTGTGTGTGTGTGTCTCTCTCTCTCTCTCTCTCTCTCTCTAACCTTTCACTCTAACATTTCTCTGATGGTGACAAAAGACCACTGATATTTAATGGCCGTCTGGAAAAGTAAACAAAGTACAGACATTTTATTTTTGTTTTCTGATTTGTCATTTTTATTTCATTTTAAAATGTATCTTTCACAATGCAATGCAACAAAACATTGTTGAATTAAACATTTCCACAAAAAATCCATTAAAACTCATGGCAAAGAATTGGAATTGGACCAAGTAAGGGCAAAGAATTGGAATTGGACAGAGTAAGGGATACATATTATACTGCTTGTAGCAGTGATATTATTTCCATTAACAAATAGCATATACAGTAATGGCATCGATCTTCCCATCCAGGAAGTGGCAATAACAATAAATCACTGTTTGAAATGGAAGGGCTTGAACCGGCTCTCAGGTGTTTATTGCGCGTCATCCAAGGTCCTGAAATATTACAGCATTTCTCCCACTAAACATGAACACTACTAATACAAACCTAACCACAAACAAGCCCACACACACACACACACACACACACACACACACACACAGCGCGTAGGCAATTGAATGCCTACGTATTCAATTGTTCCTTTTCTTGTATTACGTGATGGTTTTTCCCCGGTTACTCATGCGCATCCTGTTGCATCCTTGTTGTCATCCACATTAGTGCTACTGTTTCTATCACCACGGATACCCTGTGTCCCTATAGCAACAGGTGGAGGAGAGCAGAGGCAACACTTATCATGTTCTTCTCCTTATTTGTTCTTTTCCAGATTCATTCATATGTTTCTCCTGATCACGACACTATAGTATTTATCATGTCTATTTAACTATGTTCCTGTCTGCCAACCATTCTCATTGTCTGCCTTGTAAGAGCCGGAAATGTAACAACAACACAAAATGTTCTTTACATTTTTTTGTTAGAAAACCTAAAACTGAATAACTGGTCGTTAATGTCACAAAATGCTGAGCCCATAACGTAATAACCTATTGTCCCTAATGTAAAGACTTATTACATTTGGGGTCAGTTATTACATTACGGAGCGAACAAAATATGTTTGGGCGGCTTCTACAATCTACATTACCGATTTTATTACATTTCGGGTCCGTCATTGTTATACATTTGGGGTTCTTTCAAGCCTACTCCCTAAAATAGCCATATAGCTCATTATCGTCTATACTTCCCTCTACACTCTTTCGTTCTCATCTGCCTTTTCTCTTTCTCTTCTCCGCACGATCACAGCGACACAACGGTCATCTCTCATCAGTTTGAGGCGTCGTTTAACAACAGAATCGGGAGGGTATTGTTCCAGATTCTTCTCTCTCTCTCTCTCTCTCTCTCTCTCTCTCTCTACTTCATCATTGCCGCCCTCCACTCTGACATGTTCTCCTCCATCTCTTCCTCCACACCCCTTTTTAGCTCCTCCTTTCCCTCTGTCGCCTATTTTCATCCTTCAAACACAGAACAAAGACTACAAAGTCTCTGTCAACCCCAAATCCACAAAATCCTACTTACTGTGTAATTTGGAGAGTTAGTTGTCCAATAGTAAGCATCTTAAAATATGTAGGCATATTTGTCAATCCACATTAAAGATATTGTGATTTAAGTTTGATAAACTTAACAGAAATTCGGTTTGCTCTGGTTCTTATAACACGGTAAGTATTTTGAACCAATCACAGCAGTTCTCTGCCCGAACATTCTGTACAAAAAAGTGACCGTTAACATGGAGACCGTATGGTACGGCCACGCCCACATAGTCTAGTCAAATGATCTAGACAGTAAAAAAGATGTTTCTTTAAGTTTTCTAGTATTCATGAACTTTCGATCAGATTTAGGTAAAAGCGTATTGAGACACCCAACTTGGAAATCACATATTGATTGTTTCTATTTTAGACCAGGTTTCCAGAGGCTTAACCTCTGCACCAATATACACATAACAAAACTGAAAGTCCTTCCAAAATGTCATGGCATCCATATTAAAAGATGTACTAAATCATATTCTGTCCACTGTATCCTGCCTTCTTTTTCTGCTGGGAGCTTAAATCACCTGTTACACATAATACATAGAGCAGACTGCGGTGTGTGTGTGTAGGGAGACAATTAAGAACAGCTGACTAAACATAAGGCGGAATCTTATAGAAAAAGCTGTTTAGCCAGCATCCTTTTTCACAGCAGTATAGGGGATTGCAAAGAAACACACAATTACTGGAAACACAGGCACAACCAATGCAGTTTGCAACGTGCTTTTACAAGGTGTATCAAACGTCATTAGGCTTCAACTTAAATGTTTGGTTTGATTAATTGAAATGTGGATTTAAAAGTATCGCAAACCAAGAACTTTTTTCCTGTTCTTATTCTTTGATTAAATGGTTCTGGATTTGAATGCAACACCATCATTTGAAACATGCAAAGGTTGTTTTGAAATCTAAGTAGCACGTTAATCTAATGCTAATTCTTTCAGGCCAGCAAACTGTCTCCACTGCGTCGACCTTTGAGGGAAACACGACAGTCCAAACATGGAGGATGCTTTCATAGCTCATTAGCCGTGTTGCTCGATCAATTCTCATTTAAAGTGACTTCAAGGAACTTTCCGTTTTGGTTCATTCTAGCGCCCCCTTTGGAAAAAAGCTGTAGTGTTTTAACTCCTGCTGTCCTAAAGATATATGTGTGTGACGGTGGCGCATGCATTTATTAAGGAAGCGAGTGAAAGAGAGACGGCAGGATGCATCCCTATGACGTAATGTATGTGTGACTATGTCAGATTAAAAATGGTAATATGGTGATGCAAAGTAAACTTTGATTTAGTACCGATCATTAACACATGATGTTCCAGTCGGCCCGACGTAAACTGTTTCAACTTGAAGCAAAGGCATCAATAAAAACTTTGTAATATATATTTGGCTGTTTTCATAAACCTTTAAAAGTTCTCCGTAGTCATTTTTAACCTCCACTGTTGGAGAATCAACCATTGAAACCATTTCCAGATTAACTTTCTCGTTGGGAAAAATGTATTTCGATTCCCTTAGCAATTAGGCCACACTCCTCCCTCTCAGCCAGACATCCAGCTAATGGACAACTATATATCCTAACGTCTCTGCAGGAAGAATCCAGTTTAAATCACAGAATGGGAGCTAAGAAGACGTTTTTTTTTTCCAGCATCATCATCATGACAAATTAATTATCATCCTATCTTTATAGACTGAATATAAAAGAGCTTATTTTGCTGATTCATTTAGTAGCTAATGCAGCAAGATGGGATCAAAGCTGTTCCATTTTGTTTAACTATTTATTTAAAATAGAGGATATCAGGGCAGTCCATGTATTTCTTTCAAATTGTAAATGTATACACAGACACACGGTTGTATTTTATTTTTCAAAATATTTTGCTTTTGACCGTGACCTTTCATCTTTCCAATAGTGTCCTTCCTAAAGCCTTTTCTTTCTCTGACATATTTCAAATTTAATTTTTTAACACTCCTATATTTTCCTATAAGACATATTTGATCCCGATCTCTTTCACTTCTTCAATAATCGGATGCTCTCACTGGGCACGTTCGAAGGTTAACAGGTGTTCAAAGCAGCCCTGCACGCACTCACACTTTGCATTCCAAAGATTTTACAAAATGATTTCTATTCAACATGATTGACATTTATCTGAAGTATGAGGCATGATTGATCACTGGATATAAGAATACAGCTTTCATAATAGCCCAACACACATGACAAAGCAATCCAAATACATGGAATTATCCCAGAAACACCATCACACCATCCTCTATGACTCACTTTAGGATGTAAAATATATATGACAATAAAAAGTAGTATATTGAGAATGAATAAACATATTTATTTCAGTAAACAAAAACTGATTGAGCATCATACAGTCCCTGCTATGTCGTGATAGTGCCCTGTCATCTGACCGAAAGCTAACAAAGGCTGCGAGAGACCACAACAAAAGAGCTGCTCTCCAACAACACAATAACACATATGGGCAACTTCCAAAGGCACCATGAATTCAAATGAATACATCCAAAGAATAAAATAATCACCCTCTCCATATCTAACCAGACATATACATATTAATAAGGAATAACTTTGTGTAAGTCCATCATTTCCAGTCTGACTATCAGCAAAGATGTTTACCTTTTTGTTCTAAGCTGAGGCAGCCACACCAACTTGTTACAAACCCAACCCAACAAGGCTTAATGAATCTTTTTACCTTTTTCTTTTCTTTCTTCTTGCGATGTGTTGACTTCCCTGTAGTCTTCTTAACATCCTCACTCATCTCAACAGCTGAGAGAGAGAGAGAGAGAGAGTGTGTGTGTTTGTGTCCCAAACAACTGTGTGTTTGTGTGGGTGTGTGTGTGTATTAGTCCAAAAAAAGGGGTTTTCTTTTTAATCCAGCATGGATGATCAGACAAGAGTGGAGTGGCGGCCACTCTCAACGTGCACAGAGACCGACAACTCGCTCTGTAGCTCACACCCACTTTTACACACGCGCTCACACACACACTCAAAATCAAAACACACACACACACACCTCTGAATCAAACACACACACACACACACACACTCTCTCACACACACACACTTGCTCTGTCCGCCAGCCAAGAAGGCAGCCCGGCTGGAGCGATGGAGAGACGCACACTCCTAGCTCTCTCCCTCTCCCTCTTTCTGTGTTTATGTCTCTCTCTTGCTCCTTCACACACAGACACACACACAAACATACACACACACATACACATACACACACACACACACACACACACACACACACACACTCACACACATGCACACTTTGTTTCTACCTGCGTGTGGCTCTAGTTGCCTCCCACACAATCAACAAGTGAGAGCAGAGCAGCAACAACAAGCTGCGAGGGCTTGAGTATTAATAGCAATAAATATCAGCTCAACAGCAGTTGTTTGTGTGTGTGTGTGTGTGTGTGTGTGTGTGTGTGTGTGTGTGTGTGTCACGTGTGAGACAGCATATACTGTATTTCTTTAACAAGTTAAAAATGCATTTGTCTATATCCAAAGAACTCTGATTTCAAATGATTTTCTTTCATAAATCAATCTCATTTTAGTTGTGAAATAGTTATTTAATTTATAACATATTTTATAAGCAAAAATCTTACGTTTTAAAGTCAGTAAAGCTGTCAGTGAGTTTTAGTGAAATAAAGAGTACATTATCTCCCCTGAGATGTACCAGAGTAAAAAATAAGAGTAAAAAGTGGTATGAAGAAAAAAAAAACTCTAATTTGTACTTGAGCAAATGCACATGTTGACTTCCCACCACTGCCCTGCATGTTTAAGGTCATTGCTGTAGTTTCTATTTTTATAATGTAGGGACATAAATGTGGATTTGCAGATAAGCGGATGATTTGACTGAAATGCTCATAATGAAATCACTGCATTCCTCCTGTCCAGTGAATCAGCAGCTCTCTATTTCAAAGATCTCGTCATTTTAAATTAAAGTAGAGACTGCTATCAAGAGACAAGTCTAACGCCTATGTGTTCATTAGTAAAAGTCAAATAATAGGGGAAAGGTTCAAGTAGTGAAGGAAGCATTACGTATATGCCTCTGATTCATCTTCAAACCCCTAGTGGCAGATCATTGCTTGTGTGTGTGTGTGCGTGTGTGTGTGTGTGTGTGCGTGTGCGTGCGTGCGTGCGTGTGTGTGTGCGTATGTTGTGAGTGGATTATGCCAATGTGAGCCAAGTTTGCCCAGTACAATTAAAACTGTATTCTATTGAGAGTCATATAGGGTTTTATTGCCATAGCATTGTATTCATTGTTGTTGTTCTCTTTTGAGAACACACACACACACACACACACACACACACACACACACAAACTGTGTCACTGTTAATGAAGAGAGACAAGTTTCACACTAACACTTCCTGTTTGAGGAGAAGAATCTAGTCTGACATCTAGTGGCCGTGGCTTGTAATGACAACAACAACCATCTGAAATCCTTCTTACCACCCATAGAAAACGCATTGAAATACAGATTCTGAATAAATTCCAAACTACATATTAATAACACACTGATGTATTATATAAGTATTGTCATAGAATACCATTTCTGCAGTTATTATACAAGATATTGAGGTATGTTACACAGCTAATCAATCCTTGTAGTAGCAGAGATGAGTAACATCATTTTTACCATAATTTTTTACCATTTTCAAACTTGAAGTCTTCAGCCTCAACCAATATCATCCGACCTCACTCATATCCACAATAGCATTCATACAGGGCTTTTTCACATATACAGTAGTAGCCTACTTTTCAAGAAAATGGACTATAATGGTAAATATGGGCACATGTCCCCTTTAATTTAGTTTATTTCACAGTGTAAACACTACAGAACCTGCTTACCGAGGCGTGGCACAGCTGGACACTTAATCTTTATCAGTGAGCTCATCCTGAACTGGTGGGTGTGGGCATTCATTCTAACCAATGGAGCATTACTCCACTTAATATACTGCAATTTTTTCCACTTCACTGCATTATGGTTTCAACATTTAATACGAATAATATCATATATTGAAAGAAAAAAATTATTTAGTGTTGACCTAACAAAGCAACAGTAGGTTCTATATAATATGCAAACGGCATACAAATAGGGAAATGATAACAGCTTAATATCCATTGTTGTAATGTCTTCAGGTTGTGTATCCTTCACAGACACTGTGCTGTTTTCTGCTCTCATCCACTTTCCCTTCCTCTAAGCCTGTCTCTCTGATGTGTCTCCTCATGTTACAGCCAAAATTCAATCCGACAGCACCAAACACACACACACACACACACACACACACACACACACACACACACACACACGTTGTATGGCTATACTACTTGTTATACTTGTGAGGACACCCATTGACATAATGCCTTCCCTAGCCCCTTACCCTCACCTTAACCATCATAACTATATTCCTAACCCCAACCCTTACACTAACCTAAACCTAATTCTAACATGAACTTTAAAATCAAGTCTTAACCCTCAAACATGGTTTTGAAGAAGTGAGGACCAGGCTAAATGTCCTCACTTTCCAAAAATGTCCTCACAAAGATGTCACACAGACAGACAGACAGACAGACAGACACACACACACACACACACACACACACACACACACACAATGGTTGTATCTATTCACCCAGAGGTAATACAATACTTTCATGGCTAATATTCTCCCTTCAGTCGACCATAACAGGCCTGCTGGTAAAAGGAGTGGCTTTATAACTCTACAGTAAGGTGCTCCATAACTGTAAATTACACCAGGCCTTTCAGGAGATATGGTTTGGTAAGCGCCAGTGGACCAAAACAGTCAGATATACAGTAGGACACGTGTATTTAAGTATTTAAATGATTATGGAAATGTGAAAATATGGGATAGAACAAGAGACTGAGGACATTTTACTTTTGGTTAAGGTTTGTGTCATTTCTCGGAGTAGCCAGATGGGAAGGATCAGAGAGAGAAAAACGTCGCCATGTCTATATTTAGCCGCCATGTTTACACTGGAAGATTTATATGTTACATTCCTCATCGCAGCGACGGCGATCATGTGTGAGTTCAAAACAGAGACGGCTGAGTGTGCCGATTGGTCGGTTTTACGTTTGAGAGCGTTTGTGAACTTTGATCAAAGAGTCACTTCAGAGAGGAGTGGTGTGTGAGTGTGTGCGTGTGTGAGTTTGTGCGTGTGTGCGTGTGTGTGTGTGTTCTGTCAAAATGAAAGTAAGCATAATAGTGAGTGGATTTCAAGGTGAGGAGACACACGACTGCCTGAAGATTTTCCCCAAAATACTCAGAAAATCAAATATTATTCAACTTTCTTTTCACTAAACGTTTTTCAATAGAAATCTTGGTAACTTCTAAAAAGTTTGAGAGGTTAAAAGGCGAGCACAGAGAACCACGTGATTGTGAAAATGGCCTTTAGCTGGGAAAATTTGCACATACATCATTCTTGATAGTGAAGATCAAACATTTAAAGTGATAATACACGTGGACATTTGCATCTGACAAGTTTACAATCACACTTTCACTTTCATCTGTGCAAGTTGGAAATTCCTGCAGCCCTTTGGCATTATAATTAATGGGGTTGAGTCATTATAATTAATGGTGTTGAGTCAGTGTAATGTCAATAAATCAATAATTTAATACCAGAAGTTTTCTGTTATGGTAAGCAAGTATTTACATGACTCTGTGTGCAACCAGTGGGCTTGTGTCTGCTTGTCTGAATGGGTGACATCATCTGTATAACTGCTAGTAAAAATCAAACTGATAGTTGGATAAAGGCAGAGTCATTGTCATGGCAAATGTAATGGATAATGATTATGTTATTTATGTATTTGTGAAAGTTACAAAAAAGATCAATTTCAGATGCATCATCAGACACACACCGAGTTCTTCTCTTTTAATTGCTTTCCCATTGAGACTTTCTGAAAATATTACATAATATCTCCATATTTAAATTAAACTTTTCTGCACACATGTCCTCCTGTATGCATGTCTATAAGCTGCAGTTCTGTCCTTGCTATTTGTGTGATTTGTGTGCGAGTGTTTCCCGGAGTCAAAGCGCAACCAGCCGTGGAGTTTTTGCAGTGACACACACACACAGTAGATGTTGATGTGAAGTAATGAGACACTGTCTGCGATGCTTGGAAGAAAGGGCTGACATACTATATTGTTCATCCAAATGATGTAATGTTCTCTGCATTCCAGTAGTGACTGTATTTTGTAACTGTGAATAGATTTATGACCAGTTTAACTTTTCCCGTAAATCCTACTTCTTCTACTTGAGTATTTGATCCCAGCTTCTCAAAAAGCCTTCTGATATATTCCCAGCAGCACAGGTGTAAACTTGTTGAGCCCAGATTGTAAAATTCATCAAAGCAAAAGTTAACAATACAGTCTTCCTCAGAAAGAGCTTTGTCATCCCATTTCAAATCTCTGTGTTCGCACCAGATCAGGTGATTTTCAGATGGGCAGTGAGTTTACAAAAGAGACACAAATGAAAGTAACAATCTCATATCTTAAAATTAAAAAAAAAAATCATCTTTCTGCAAACTCTCTGCAGTATCTCCGCATGCCTAACGTCTAGGAATGTCAATCCAGGCCAAGCAATCAGATAAGATCAGTGTATAACATCTCAACAAGTCACCCAGTTTATCCTTTCACCTTCTCTTGTTCATTTCCTTCACTTTATCACGTATCTCCTTTGCTCCTGTCATCACTTTACCTCTACTCCAAAAGAAAATGATGGCTTCACATTTACAGTGCCCGTTTACAGCGCCTAGGCTGTGTATAAACACTGGATTTTAATGTTTTCACGTCCACACACAGGATGTGGATCATGAGGAGATATTCACCGATTTTGACTAAAAGTGATTTTGACAACAAGCATTCTCCAGAATTGCTGACTTCACCTTTAAATGTCAAACTGTTCAAGCACAAAAAAGCCAGTATTCAACTGTAGCTCATGCAAACTATCAGTGGTATTTTCTACATATTAATTATATCTTTGTATAAAATCATGATAATGACAGAGCCAGGAGGAAATTGGTCTGATCTGATACTTTGTTGCTGAGGCAATAGATGAATCCCCATGGAAACAACTACACTGTGGCATGATTTCTCCATGACAACGCCATAAACTGGGAGAATTCAGTTGGGTGAACCGATCAGGGCTTTGTACAGGACGTTTGGCACAACCAGCATAATGTCCCATTCATATTTACATATGTATATTTATAATGTATACATAATATATACATGTATATGCATGATTTCGACCACATAGACGGTAAAATTGCACGTTTGCACAATATTTGAACTATAGGGGGCATTCTGTTCCCTGACCAATCAGATGGGTTTGTTTATACAACAACCCAACTCAACATAAGTTAAGTGTCAGATGAAAAGGTCAACTAGAACTCGTAAAGCAAAAGAGGCTCATTAACTTAGAAGAAAAGGAATCTCTAACACACACACACACACACACACACACACACACACCTATTGACAAAGAGCAGACACACCAACACCAGTCACAAAGAGACAGACTTTCCAGCCTCCCCTTGATTTACAATCCGTCTTTGTCTCGGCACCAGCGCACTCACACAATGCTAATGGCAGCAGCTAAAAGGACACGGTTCCACGCCTAAAATGGTCTCATGGCCAACACCAGTGAGCCTATACGCCAGTGACAGTAGCAGCGCTGGAAGGTTTGGATCCTGACTCACTTTTTCTACCACCAAGCTGCTCTGCACCCTTCAGTTGTTGATTCCCAAAGCTTACCTCATATACTGTAGATGTGCCGACAGTGTTGTTGTTATTACTCACAATTCCTCGTTGGGGGCAACGGAAGTTACACACTATAGCTTTAACTATAATATCAGCTTGCGCAGCAGCTATATTGGGAGCAGTCTGGGCCTTGATGATTTCCGTGTTTTTTATTCCAAATAGAAAGGTGTGCGTCTGATTAAAGGATGTTTAATTTGGCACTTTCTAAATCGTAAGTCAAACATTAGAAGTTGTGTGAAGCCTTCTGCAATGTCCAACAACATGCCTTTATCTGTTGAAAGGTCAGGTGTGGAAACTAATATGTTTCATCATCAATTAGACGACATACAAACATTTTCAAAATGAAATTAGAAAAAGATTTGACTATAATACTGATTTCTACAGTTTGTGAAAAAGTCATATGGACTACTAAATTCCTATTTAAGTAATTGTTATTATTTTTTGTCTAATTTAACTTTCACTCCGATTACAAGGACATTGAAAAGGCCATATGAAAGCTGGGACAGAATTCTTTACCGAAAAATTGAGAAATACAGGGAAGAAAAAGAAAGGGAAAGATAGAAAGAAAGAGCGAGAGAAAAAGAGAGATAAAGAGAAAGAAAGAAAGAGAGAAAGAAGCCTGTATGGAAATCTGCCCTCAAGCAGAAATAAATCCTCAGATAAGTGACACTTGAGTGAAATAAAAGCCCAGTCACACCAGCATTCATGACAGTGAAACTTAAGATCAAAAATTCATTTTAACGGAATCGCTGCGATCAGTGTTGTGGCTGAATAAAGCCGTGTTCGTCACAAGTTAACCCCTTAAACCCTACTGACCTGTTATTATAAACTCATTCTCTACAGTCAAACATTGTTCAATTTCAAAGAGCTTTATTCATAATGTTATTTGAGACGCCAAAGTCTCAAAAGATATCGGCTAATAACACACAAGGCATCTGCTATAGTTCCATTTCTTGGAATTGTGCAGCCAATGAAAACATGACTTTTGAGTTTAAACATGTCAACCTAATCTTTAAACAGTTTTTCAACTTTAAAATATGTTTTAACGAAAATCAAACTGGAAAATCGGATGTTAAGGGAATAAAGGGGCCAGTATACTCCATCAGAAGTGCTCATTGGACAATCAAATGGCTCCGGAAACCCCCTCCACACACACGCACACACGCACGCACGCACGCACACACACACACACACACACACACACACACACACACACACACACACACACACACACACACACACACACACACACACACACACACACACACACACACACACACACACACACACACACACACACACACACACACACACACACACACACAATTTGAAAGAAAAGCTTGCTTTGAACTTCTGTCTCCAGCTCTTATGTGTCATTCTACATGCAAACAAGAGAGTTCTACCTATTAATATTAGTTCAAAGACAGACTGTCTGAAAACTTGCCTAATCAAAATAACAATGCTGAAGCAATTATCTCCTTCGGTCCAGATATTCACTATATTAACACCATTAATTTAAATTCCAAACTTGAGATTTGTAGAGAAGAGACAACTGCCTAATACATCATTTTACAATAAGAGATATTCCTGTGAGGACAAACCCCATTTATGCCTGTGCTGACCCATTGACATAGATAGAAACAGAAGAATACTCTCCCCTATACACACACTATACGCTGCACTGTGGTGTCAGCCAGTGCTGTGACCCTGCATGCATTGGCTCACTGTGAGTCGACTGAAATGGCTTCTCCATTCTCAGCTACTACTGTTGCTTACACACTGGTACTCATTCATTCATTCATTGTGTAGATTCTTTCAATGAGCAGATATACAGACGGTTATTTTGTCTGTCATGATGCTGCAAACCCACAGTGTCATTTCCACAAGATTGTATACTTTCCTGTTTAAGTTAAAAGGTGCTACGTGGAACTTTTAAATATTTCTGAAACAGTCACATTTTTCCTCTGATGATCATACATTACATGTAACAGCAAACAGGACCATCAGTGCAAAAGAATGTTTTTTTTTATATAGTTTTTCTTAATGCCTTTGCCATGGGTAAACGTTCACCCAGGAACAACAGCTGGAGTAGTTAAAACACTACCGCTTTTGTCCAAAGGGGGTGCAAGAATGAACACAAATAAGAAGTTCCTCAGAGCACCTTTTAATGAACTAACAGCATGCAAAATCATTAACATGTTCCTTTAAGCCTTTTACAATTGGTGTCACTTTCTTCACTTTTATCATTATCTAAACCAGACCTAATGACATACCGGCAGCCTTGACATGGCTAGTGTTTGTATATCTTCTTGTCTTTTTGAACCTTAGTGTCATAAATTCAAACTAGAGATGAGAAGTTTAGATATACCACATACGAGTGTCTTTTTACGACCCGCGTCGTTTTATTGACCCTTATTATGGGTTTATTGGCAGGATATTACATTACAATAACTTCCAACAATATTTAACAATAAAGAAACCTTGACTGTTTTTTCACACATGCCACTAGGGGTAGCACCACTGATTTTGTACCACCTAGGGTGAGGACCAACATGGGAAAGGATTCCTTTTTTTATACGGGTGCTGCACTGTGGAACAGGTTACCGGGAGCACTCAAGGTGGTCGGGAGTTTGGGCAATTTTAAAAAGGCCCTAAAAAACTGGCTTATGCATAATTAGGCTTGCCTTAGAGGGGGTCATTGTTGTGTGTGTGATTTTTATGTATGTGTATATTTTGTGTATGTTTTGTGTACAGGGACCACAATGGAAATAAGCCTTCGGGCTTTTTTGTGTCTATCCCTGGCTATTTTATGTATTTTAATGTGTGACAGAATGCTGTTCATGTTTTTATATCAAAATGGTCAAATAAAATCATTCATTCATTTGTTATTGTGCAAATACATTTCTCTGGTATGAACCTATTCCATATTTTGTCAATGTTTAACAGCTAAAGTCCGTCTTTGGTGCAGCTAATCAATGGTTAATAAACCGGGTTAATGATTACTGTGTGATTTCTATCTGGACTTTTATGATATTATATTAATGGTGCCTGTATAATAAAAGCCATTGGTCGTGACGGTGACTGTTGTAGACCTAGTTTTGATGTTTGATATTTTTATGAAATTAAGTGTCATGTCGTCAAACCAAAACTGGATGATGCAAATATTTATTATAGGTTTGAAGATGAATTGGTCATCATCTCTGTGTCCTATCGAGTATCAATGCTGAGTATTGAACCAATATTTCTTTCTGTCATATCGCCAAACAAATGTGCTACTAAGATTGACATTTCTGGGAAGTCAGGGTTAGTATCAAGTGTTTCCTGAAGAGCAAGTAAGTAAGTCAATAATTGTACACAGGGCTCATTGAAAATGGGTCTTTTCGCATATACCTGCTCAAGTTTTTCACATCGCCTTCGGAGGGGGTCCTCGCACAGGGTCAGCCATAGTACCGCGCCCCTGGAGCAGTTTTGGGTTAAGTGTCTTGCTCAAGGATACAATGGCAGAGATGGTGGGCACCGTAGATGTAATACCAGCCACACCTAGTTGTACCAGTAACAACCTCCTGTCCGGTGCCGGGGATCGAACCAGCGACCTCATAGTTACTGTTCGGCCCATCTTCCTCTAGGCCATCATAATGCCTGCCAACTTATAGGTGAATGCTGCAAAAGTGATAAATCATTAGAGATCCTCACGTTAATGTCAACAAGAAAAATCTTTTGATGACACTCCTTTGTTGTCTAGATTGTTTCTATAAATAGATACAAAATAACAAGTATTACAAGTATGACTGGCTGCTTCGATCATATCGCTCTGCACTCCAGCTTCTGTGGGGAATAACAAGCAAGAGGCAACTGTGAGAAAAACGAAAAGGTTGACTCGTGTGAAAAATAGCAGGTTGTGCGTTTGGTGCCCTTTAGTCTAGTGGAGAGCTCCAGAAAAGACATTTTGTAATTCAGCGTTGGTCCATTTCACTCATTGTCTCACTTTAGTACGTGTCCTTCCAACTGATACAAACAGAGCTGCCGATTTGTTTTACTTTTTTCTCAAAACGTTACATTTCTTATACACGGTTCCTTTTGCCACTATGGTCGGTCTGCGTCAATAGATCAGGTGATGAGGACATTTTATTTTTTAAATCCATTCTCTCCCCCAACATTTTCACTTCAAAACAGGCCTTACACTCAACCTTTGCTTCTAGAAATTACATTAACGGTCGACTCATTTGCATATATTTTGAAGGAAATGAAGGACCGTTTGCTTTCTGACATCTGATCTTAAACAGTATACTATTTGCTTTGTTGTATTTGGGTTATAAAATATGTTTGGTTGACGTGAAGGTAGTATCACAGAGTAGGTAAACTACAACCAACGGAATAGGTCTAGTTAGCGCCTTTAAAAAAAAGGCTGAAAATAGTAAGTTAGTAAATGTACCCCAAGTGTGCGACATTCTTTCTGTGAGTCCTTGTCAAAAGCAACTATTCAGTTATTATCACTGTGTCACCATGGCTTACTGTGTATCTGGTTCAGCTGGTCACAGAGCAGTGTACTTCAGAAAGATCATATTACACCCATATTAAAAATGCTTACACACTTTTACACCTTCACACTAAAGATGAAATATTACATGCTAATGCTAATACTGTATATTCACTGCTACAACTTTAGTGTTTATGTCTGGTTCACAACACACTGACAAAGCCTACAATCATAACTGCTGTCTGCTCGGTTTACAAAGATAATAACAGATACTCTTCTCCACAAACAAACACTAACTCAGTGACTTGACGTCGCCTCACCACCACTGAGGTCATGTTTACTCATTACAATGCCAGCACTGAACACACACACACACACACACACACACACACACACACACACACACACACACACACACACACACACACACACACACACACTACAATGGCAGCACTGAACACCACAGCTCAACTGCTGACTCAGATCAACCAGACTTTCCCCATTACAATGACATGGACTATATGGAAAAGGCTCACGTGGTAGACACTTAATACAAAATCTACAATGATTAAGCAAACTTTGTGTTAATCTGAAGTTCCCTAGTGAATGATTACATCACAATAATGACTGTACAATGTGTATGTCAACCGATAACTAACAATACATTGCAAAGTATATGTTTAAGGTTCTGTATTTAGTCGTTCTGTACAGAGCACCGTAAAGTCATTTTACAACAGTAACATTTCTTCAGAGGTATTATATTTGTCTTCTACTTTTTAGTAAATGTACAGTATGTCAATGGATGTTTATAGTAAAACATGGCTATCCTAAAAGCCCTGTGCCTTTTTGAGCCCATCAGACCGCCGCACACACACACACACACACACACACTGGTGCAGGCTGCAGGTGGAGGGTTATAATCAATGTGCGTTTGACGATAGGTGGAGTCTCACTGTGTTTGCTCTGCCACAATAAAAACCTCATGCAGTGTGTGTGTGTGTGTGTGTGTGTGTGTGTGTGTGTGTGTGTGTGTGTGTGTGTGTGTGTGTGTGTGTGTGTGTGTGTGTGTGTGTGTGTGTGTGTGTGTGTGTACAACAGGCAGTTATTACTACTGCCAATGAGAAACTGAACCGCCTTTCATTTTCCTGTCACAATCTGCGGTCAAACATTAACGGAACCACGAGACAGACGGTACGACTCATCACATATACTTGGGTTAAGCAACTTTGAGTTTCAAGAATAGTGCTATAAAAATACAATATATTTTATTATTAGTTACTTTTTATTTTCTTAAAAGGACTTTTGCACATAAGAGGTGTTGCTATTAGGGATGGGGCTGATCCGATACAGTATCGGATCCGATATGGCCGAAATCTGCGTATCGGATATCGGACTGTCAGCTCAGAATCAAGAGCGAACGAGCCTGTGCGAGCATGCGCCAATGTTCGGTGGAGGGAGAGAGGACACCACTTTCTAGTTAGACAAACAATACATATCAGTTTGTTAGCCAGTGAGCTAACCCAAGTCAAGGAAGTGGAGAGGTTTCTGCACTGTGACAAATTCTACATCCCTAGTTGCTATGGCCAATAATGACTTTCATTAGTATTGAGCACACACACAGTGCTGACAGGTAGCGGATCGTGAGGATTATTCACTGCATTTGACAAGAAGTGATTTTGACAACAAGCATTCTCCAGAATCACTGACTCCACCTTTAATCCAATAATCAACTAAGCAAGTTTCAACTGTAAATGCCAGGCAATGTACGGTAATGATAAAAGTCAAACTTGAAGGATTGACCAACTCAAGCAAGACCCAAAAACACTTTAAAAAAATATCATACAGATATTAATGGAAAACCAATGGCTGCATGGAACAGTTGAAGAAATCAGAATGTGTACAGTAAATGTAACTGAGGTCTGTAACTTACTATTGTTCTCATTATGGGTCAATCAATTAATGCAATGCCAAACTCCAAGACCAAAATCTCCCATGTTGACCTTTTCATATTACTTGTTTTTTTTTTGTCCGACTAACAACAAACCCAACACAAATATGTTCAACTTGCTCTTGTTTAAGACAAGACTCAGCATAAACAAGATCCAGACTCAAATTTGACAAGATTCAGTCGTTTCATAGCAGGATAACACACTATACATAAATTAATGGAAGCCAATGGCTGCCTTGGATTAAACTGTAGCCTACAGTATTCATTCAAAACTAGTGAGCACAAATGTTATGTACATACTAATATGCATAAAGTAGGCTGAAGCTATAATGCAAAAGCACTCGTATGATTCTTTACTGTCATTTTTACAGAGTGTCTCAGAATAGGCTATCTGTTAAAGTTATTCAGGTTAAGATAATGTAGAGTTCTGCAGAAGTCTTATCAGCAAAGCAGTAAAGTGAAAGTTAAAACTCCACCGTTGACTTACAATGAGCCTAAAGGCACGCTATTGTCATTTGAATGAATCATAACGCAGCAATATTAAGCCTTAAATATGTTTATATAACAACATTTCCCCCTTCTGCAACAGATAGAGGATGGCACTATTTGCTCTCCAATGTAAATAAGCCATAAAAATAGATTAATAAATGTATAACTGATGGTCGCTTGTTTCCCGAGGAAGAAACATATCCACACCAGAACAGAAACCTTATATTCATGCAAAGCTTTGGAACAAACTCATCTTAAAATAGCAGGAGAAAGTAAAAAGTAAAACAAAATAAGTTCGCTTACCTCAGTAACCTGCTCTTCGTGGTCACCTGTGGCGGAAGAAGCCATGTTTGAAGGTGTAGTGTGGCGCGTGCAGCTGCTCCGGTTCTCAGGTAAAGTTTTATCACAAGAGTTCAGGAGCGAAATCCCAAAGACCGACTGCGAAATAGCGTCTGTATTCAAGCATCAGAGGAGCAGACATTTGCGTCAAGCGTGTCTCTCTGTCTATCTCTCTGGCTAACTGGAGGGGGCTGTGTGTCTGACAGGCGACCCGAAGAAAACCACTGAAGATCCGGGAGAGGAGTCGCTGTGTCCCAGTGGGAAACTTCAGGTGGAGCGGAGCAGGATCCAACTGCAGGCTGCAGCCTCGGAGCGTCTCTGTCCATGTACTGAGGGATCACACCGCTAGGGGGCAGCATAGCACCACCGGCGTATTCTGTTAACAATAGGCGATAATAGGTCTACTGTAAATTTCATATCATTCCTTCTTTATTTCGAATAGAAAAATATATATTTTAAAAAAAACAAGTGTGAAACATCATTCAAAAACAAATTCAAGGCTAAATAAATAATAAAATCATACATTTAATTTGAAATGTACTTTTTCAAAAACAATCTCAACATGCTACAGAGTAAGTAAAAAACATGAGACAACCTAAAAAAAAATACTTAGAATAAAAGTCACACAAAAAGATACAGTAAATCCTGGGATAAATGAAACTTTTACATGAATGTCAGTGTTGCCTAAAAATACTTCACTAATGATAAACCGTTTTTGCCATTCATCCCTTCGAATAATAGCCTAATAGACACAGACAGTGACGATACTGTCATATTAAAGCATCAGTACCTGCAATTACGTATTATACCACACGGGGGCGGTGTTGTCAAACAAAAACAGAAACATTTGACTGGTATCATATATACTGTATATTATAAAATTGTGCCTTTGTGACTTTTTGAACTCTTGTTATCCCGAGTCCAAACGTCCAAATACAATGTTTTCATAGATGTACAGCTTCAAGTTAAAGCTTGTTCTGTTAGTGTTTTTATGATCGTAGAAAAAAAGACAAACACTCATTTTCACATTGACATCTATCACTTAATTTTCTGTGTCATTGATTACATCATGTTAAACATTTAAAGGGACACTCCGCTGGTTTACAGACTGTAATAACAACTTAAACATTATGTATGTCTTGTGGCTTTGAGGGGGCCTTTAAGTCTAGGGAAATACAACTGTTTTTCTTGACAGGGATGTGTTAGTTGCATTTTAAATTTAAGCCCTCAGTTGATGTGACTGGACTTTGTTAGATTGTGTGTGTGTGTGTGTGTGTGTGTGTGTGTGTGTGTGTGTGTGTGTATATATCATAATTTAAGGTTTAACAAAACAAAACAAAAGTAAAGGCTTTGTAAATGTAACATAGGTGGCAGAGCTGTTTTGCTGGATTGAATAAGTGTTCCTAATACAATTTACAAATATTGGAGTATATATGACAGGTCGTTTGTGACTTTAGGGAACTTCTGTGAAATTAATCCCGATTTATTTATTTTTTTTAGGTGTTTGAATATGGCTATTTCATTTGCATTGTGGGAATTGTAGGATTATGTGTTGTGGAACTTGATCCATATTTAGAAAGGATTCTAAAGTTACAGTCCTACAAATATTCCCTTCATTCTAAATCCCACATGACGGATCACCAGCAGCTGCGGAGACTTTTGCTGTTGACATTTTGTGCGAATGTTTTCAGCTCGCCAATAGAAGTAAAAGTTTTACTGTCACTGCAGATTATCACATAACCAGACCCGAAACTGTATAAACACACTCCCACACACACACCACTCAAAGTTTATGTTTACTCTGATAAATATTACCGAGAAACATGACAATTCATTTGGGGAAATTTCATTTTTAACTGAAATATAAAACAACATCCTTAAAGGTGCCACGGGGAACTTTGAAATATTTCTGAAACAGTCTAATTTTTCCTCCGATGATCATAAATGACAAGTCCCCCTGAGAACATTTAAAATTCAGCTTCTCTCCTCCTGTGCTACCTAGACTTTGACCCCACTTTGAATTGTTCTCATGTACCATTCCAATTGTGCAGGAGTCTAAGCATTTGAAGTATCAAGCCAACACATTCAAGAGGAGCAATTTAAGTATTTTTTGTAATTGTCTGATTCACCCACAGCGTATACACCAGGACTGTAAAAGCAGATGATTTACACACATTGCAGCCAAGCGGTCTGTCAGCCATCCCCCCAGGCAACACAGCAGTTATTTGTTCTCCAGGAAGATGAGTTCAACAGGATCTCATTGTCTCAGGCATTTAGAGGCAAAACACAGCAGAGGCAAATGTTTTATTAATCGGTTGTTGTTCCGAAAGAGTTAGAAATGCTACAGCACAGGAGGTGAATCGGTTCATGGTTTGATCAAAAGACCAAGACCTTTGTCATTGCAAAAAAAAGAAAAAAGAAATGGCCGGCTGACAATAATCAATAAAATACACTCAACAAAAATATAAACGCAACACTTTTGTTTTTGCTCCCATTTTTCATGAGATGGACTTAAAGATCTAAAATTCATTCCAGATACACAATATTACCATTTCTCTCAAACATTGTTCACAAATCTGTCTAAATGTGTGATAGTGAGCACTTCTGCTTTGCTGAGATAATCCATCCCACCTCACAGGTGTGCCACATCAAGATGCTGATCTGACATCATGATTAGTGCACAGGTGTGCCTTAGACTGTCCACAATAAAAGGCCACTCTGAAATGTGCATTTTTTTTGCTTTATTGGGGGTCTGGGGACTCAGAACCAGTCAGTATCTGGTGTGACCACCATTTGCCTCATGCAGTGCAACACATCTTCTTCGCATAGAGTTTATCAGATTATCAATTGTGGCCTGTGGAATGTTGGTCCACTCCTCTTCAATGGCTGTGCGAAGTTGCTGGATATTAGTGGGAAGTGGTGCACGCTGTCGTATATGCCGGTCAAGCACATCCCAAACATGCTCAATGGGTGACATGTCCGGTGAGTATGCTGGCCATGCAAGAACTGGGACATTTTCAGCTTCCAAGAATTGTGTACAGATCCTTGCAACATGGGGCCGTGCATTATCTTGCTGAAACGTGAGGTGATGTTCATGGATGTATGGCACAACAATGGGCCTCAGGATCTCATCACGGTATCTCTGTGCATTCAAAATGCCATCAATAAAATGCACCTGTGTTCTTCGTCCATAACAGTTGCATGCCCATACCATAACCCCACCACCACCATGGGCTAAGATCCACAACATTGACATCAGCAAAGCGCTCACCCACACGACGCCACACACGCTATCTGCCATCTGCCCTGAACAATGTAAACCGAGATTCATCCGTGAAGAGAACACCTCTCCAACGTGCCAGACGCCATCGAATGTGAGCATTTGCCCACTCAAGTCTGTTACGGCGACGAGCTGGAGTCAGGTCAAGACCCCGATGAGGACGACAAGCATGCAGTTGAGCTTCCCTGAGACGGTTTCTGACAGTTTGTGCAGAAATTGTTTGGTTATGCAAACCAATTGTTTCAGCAGCTGTCTCAGTGGCTGGTCTCAGATGATCTTGGAGGTGAACCTGCTGGATGTGGAGGTCCTGGGCTGGTGTGGTTACACGTGGTCTGCGGTTGTGAGGCCGGTTGGATGTACTGCCATATTCTCTGAAACACCTTTGGAGACGGCTTATGGTGGAGAAATGAACATTCAATGCACGAGCAACAGATCTGGTTGACATTCCTGCTGTCAGCATGCCAATTGCATGCTCCCTCAATGCTTGTGGCATCTGTGGCATTTTGCTGTGAGACAAAACTGCACATTTCAGGGTGGCCTTTTATTGTGGACAGTCTAAGGCACACCTGTGCACTAATCATGATGTCAGATCAGCATCTTGATGTGGCACACCTGTGAGGTGGGATAGATTATCTCAGCAAAGCAGAAGTGCTCACTATCACACATTTAGACAGATTTGTGAACATTGTTTGAGAGAAATGGTAATATTGTGTATCTGGAATGAATTTTAGATCTTTAAGTCCATCTCATGAAAAATGGGAGCAAAAACAAAAGTGTTGCGTTTATATTTTTGTTGAGTGTAAATAGGTTACTCACAGAACACCGTGCAATCCGATTACGGTCCTGAAAATAATGTGCTCAGTTTCTGAGAATGAGGGGTGGACCAAACGTTGTTAGCTCACCGAACCGAAGTAAGCTCATTTCATATCGTAAAATACTGGTATGTTCAGTGAACTATTCTAACTATTTGGGTTCCGAATTCCACCATATTGTTACTTTTTGCTCCTCTACATTTACATATTTATCCATCTTGTCATAGAGGTTTTAGAAAGGCCACCACAGCACAAGGGATCCTGCTCAACTTTTTCTTCGTCATAATTTAGCAGTTGTTGATATTTCTTTCTGTGTTTAACATTTTGTATGTCCGCTCAAATGTAGTAGGCATTTAGTTTTTTATAGATTGCTTGTGTGCTTAATATATCGTTTTATTTCATGATACCAAAAGTATTAAATTGTGCAAGCAATGGTCATACTTTGCACAATTGTAATGACACAAAATGAATCCTGAATGAGTAAGTGGAATGTATTTGAAAATGTTGTTCAATAAGAGATACTTGAGAAAAACAAAGACCAAGACACAAGAGCTACAACCAGGTTTTATACAATTTATTGGACGTTAGCATAGAGTTGGTCGATCTGTGGCTGGAACAGAGTCTTGAGTTCTGCCCTCTTGGCCTTGAGGGTCGGAGTCAGGAGGCCGTTCTCTATGGTGAACTGCTCTGGGTGGAGGTACACATCTTTCACCTGTATCAGGAAGGGAAAAATACAGATGGTTAAAAAAGGTGTTTGGACTGAAGATTCTATAGCGATGCAAACTGATTTATTTTAAAAAAATTACGATGAGAAGTTGTTCAACTTTGAACCACTAGAGGGTGACCCGAGTCAGGTTTAGTGAGACATGGCAACAGAAAATCTGCATTGAGTTATATAAATGTCAAAAATACTTTAACGATCAGTTTATGAACACATTTTCTGATTCGATCAATCTTTAAATTTGAATGTCTTTGAATATCAACCACCATCAATAAGGGAAATTATAAAACTTAAATATAAAAATGTACAGTGAGATTATTTCAAATAGATATGTTCAGTTAAAGAACATCTCTATTCTTAATGTAAAATGTCTAGTATATTTATTTCTATGCACCATCAGACCACATCCCATCTATGTATGAAGATACCTGGCATTAAATCCTTTTCCGATTCTGAACTGTACATTTCTCTGATAACCTTTGCTTTTACGTCACCGTTTAAGCAGGGTACATCATCACAATCATTACCTGCTCAAAAGACTTGAGTCCGGCTTCTTTGCCCAGTTTGGTCAGGTCTGAAAGGACGGCTTTCTTAATTTCCTGTAAAATAACACTTTTAGAAATGGCATTCCAGTAAGATAGAATTCCTTGTGCTAAAACCACTGCACTAGTCTTCTATTTAAAACCACTGCACTAGTCTTCTATTTAAATATTCAATTTGATTTGCAGACATTGTTCCTAGAATAAGTTATTCAGCAGACATGGAGAACTACTTCAGCTGGCTCCTTTTAGGGTTAATGACCATGTTTACTGCAGAGATTCTTTGCCGAAAGCTTGGGGTTAGAAAAATACGCATTAAGACACACTCGGCTGTATTAAAGTGACCCCAGATCGTCTTCCCTAGGTTACTTTGACTTCTCAAGTTTGAGAGAAGTGGTGTAGTCTTTCCACACACACACGAGAGAGAGAGACAGAGAGGGGAAAATTACTTTGTTAGTGCAGAGTTGTTCCATGGAGCCTTGGCACCCCAGACTTTTGGCCAAACCGGGCAGGACATCAGGGTCAGGGACCACAATGGCAACCAGGCAGGACTACACACACACACACACACACACACAGGTTTGATTATCAGAGGGATTAAAGGTGGAGTCAGCCATTCTGGAGCATGCCTGTTGTGAGCCTAGGCTCTGTAAACAGGAATGTTTCTAGTTACGGTCGACCTCCTTTGTTTACAGACCAGTTTACAGAGCATAGGCTGTGTATTAACACAAGCTTTCGCTGACTCCACTTTTAAGGGTGTAATGTACAATACATACAAATTTAGCAGTGCAAATAGTCCGCTTTTATTTTATTTTTTACCTGTAGACTGTCTCCATGCACAAATACTTGGGCCACAGGTCCACTGCGTACATACACATTCTCAATCTTCTCTGGAGCGATATACTCCCCTTGAGCCAGCTTGAAGATGTTCTTCTTGCGGTCGATAATTTTCAGAACTCCACTCTATTGACAAAAAGAAAGGGTTGTTCTTGTAATATAAAACATACAAAGCAAGGCAAGTTTATTTATATAGCACAATTCAGACACAAGGTAATTCAAAGTGCAACTGTGGGGCATGCACATTGTAAAGGTTTCGCCGTCATCTCCAGTGACAACACGACTCGATTTTCTTGGCTGAGAAATAGTCAAACACACAACCCCAGTGTCATATACGCAACACCAAACTACAGATTTAATTTAAATCTTAACCTTTGGACACAACCAGGCCAGCTGCTTCTAGTACTGTGCTAAGCTAACTATCGGGCTTCAGCATTACATTTACTTAAGTTTATTAGTTTAACATTTTGTGGACAGATATTAGTGGTATATGAGATCTTATCCTTTAACTGTGGACCAGCAACTTTCCAAAATTGTCAAACTATTCCTTTAAAACCTTAGCATCTCCATTGAGAAGTTCTTTGTTCCTGTTAAACTAAAAAGATACTCAAAGAAAGAGGAAATGACCCTGTTTAAAAAAAACCTCAGTCTTCAATAACATTTTCCTCTGATCTTAATAGTCAATCTGCCAGTCTGACTGGAGGGCTCCATCCCCAAACCCAATGCATCTGGTGCAGGAAGTTTGTGGTTGAGCTTATTCAGTTATGGGGAAATATTGTACCAATTGTTTTGCTCATTTACATGTAATTGGAGAACACACCGTATTAAACTGGGACTTTCCCCCATTATCTGAGTTTGGTATCTTACCGGGAGCCATTTTCCAATGTCCCCGGTGTGCAGCCAACCATCTTTATCTAAGGCCTCTGCAGTCTTCTCTGGGTCTTTCAGGTAACCTTTGAACACATTTTTGCCTTGGATACAGACCTGGAAAAAAAATAAAAATATGAGAAAGTTATACCAGTAAGGTTTAATACACTTACCATTTACATTATGTATTTATTATTCTTTCAGACAATTCCACACAATACACAATTTTCTCTTGCAAATATTCATACATCATACTTTGTGTTGTCCGAAGGGAGACGGATTATTTATTTATTTATTTATATTTACACACATTTTTTTTAAGAATCTGCAGTCCAATACACAGTCAATTTTAATCTAATTGCTTCAGCTTTTAAGATCAGTTCAGCACAGTTCAGTTTTTCTGTGACAATGCCGAGTGTATAAAGTGTGAAGTGGCCTTGTAATTGGCCTGTTCCATTTCTTAACTGGTAGTCTAAACACTTCTGCAAAAGTATTAAAGTAGTAAAAACAAGTCTGTCTGCTGGCCTGTATTATTCTTTACAATATTGTTATGTAAGTGACATTGACATTGTGCTCAGGTTATTAGTCTGTAATTTTCAATAATTTGCTTTGAAATTGCGCAAACTGCAACTCCCTGTGACAACTTCATCAAGTCCATTCCACAGCTTAATACCATTTACAGAAATCGAAAAGGATTTAAGTGTGGTCCGTATATTTTTCTCAGTGAATTTATCTTTTCTTCTTAAATCATGCGAAACTTCTCTGTCTTCAAACATTACCTGTAAACTGTTAGGAAGGCTTTTTTTTGAAGCCTTGTAAATAATTTGTACTGTGTGGTAATTTACCACATCACATAATTTGAGAATTCTACCTTCAATAAAAAAAGTTATTAGTGTGTGCCCTGTAATTGGCTTGGTAAATAATTCGTATTGCTTTCTTTTGAAGAATCTCCAATGGGTGCAATGTACCTTTGTAAGTGTTTCCCCATATTTCAGCACAGTAATGCAGATGTGGGGAAACTAAAGTCCAGTATAATACAAGTAAGGCCTTTTAATTGAAACAATGTTGTACTTTCCAAAGTATAGAAATGCTCCTGGCTATTTTGCCCCTGAGATGGCTAACTTGTGGTTTCCAGCTTAATTTATCGTCAATTATTACCCCTAGGACTTTGTGTTGCTTGACCCTTTGAATTTCAATCCCATTGACCTTGATTTTTACAGCGACATCTGATGCTCTCCTGCCAAACATCATGAATTTAGTTTATTCTGAATTTAGTGATAACTTATTTCGGTTTAACCACCCATGTAACTTAGTCAATTCAATGTTTACGATCTCAACCATATTATTCAGATCTTTCCCCGAATAGAAGATGTTTGTGTCGTCAGCAAATAAAATTAACCTTAAGACTTTTGACACTTTACATATGTCATTTATATAAAGCAGGAATAATTTCAGCCCCAAGATTGACCCCTGAGGGACCCCACAAACAATATCTAAGCATGTCGATGTGATCTCCCCTAATTTCACAAATTGTTTCCTGTCATGTAAATAACTTCTGACCCAGTCATGTGCCAAACCTCAAATGCCATAATTCTCCAGTTTATTAAGAAGGATGTCATGATTAATAGTGTTGAATGCTTTTTTGAGGTCTAAGAAAATTCCTATAGAGTACAATTTGTGATCAATAGCATTACTAATAATTTCTACCAATTCAGCCAAGGCCAGTGCGGTGGAATGATTCTTTCTGAAGCCGAATTGACTGTCATACAGAAGTTGATGTTTAGTAATGAATTCATCAAGTCTATTGCTGAATAACTTTTCCAGAATTTTAGAAAATTGTGTTAAAAGTGAGACTGGTCTATAATTAGTAAATGAATGTTCATCACCATTCTTATGTAATGGTATAACCTTAGCTACTTTCATGTTAGAAGGAAAAATTCCTGTTTGAAAAGAAAGGTTAAAAAGGTGTGTTAGGGGTTTAATAATACCTTTCTTGCACTGATTTGATTACTTTCATGTGAAACCCAAGCGCGTCTCTAGAGGTCTTTGTTTTCATTCCGAGCAATATCTCCCTTATCTCGTTGGCCTCGACTGGCTTCAAAAACATGGAGTGTTGAAGAGACGCTTCGTTTTCGCTAGACTCCCCTACACTCTTCCCACAGATCCCTTTTGCTAAATTAGGTCCAAAATTAACAAAAAAATCCATTTAGTTTAAACCCTCTCAACGATATTACTGAAGCACTTAAAGTGGGAACAAACTGTTTAATCTATGGGTTTACTGACTTTCATTAACTAGACATATATTTCATCTTAAAGTATAAAAAGTTTGTGGTTTAATTTCACACAAAAAACAATAAAAGGAAAAAAAGAGGGCCCTTATACGGTCTTAGTTGTCTCAATCGTCATAGCTACATTGCAAACAGGAACTGATAATAGCTTATTCTACACTTACACAAGTAAATAAATAGGCAAAAATCATCATTATCATCTTACCTCTCCTTCGCCGTTTGAAGCGAAGTAATTCATTTCTTCAACATCCACCAACTTCACCACGTTACAGGGCAGCGGCGCACCGACATGCCCTGAGGAAAAACAGATTATATAGATAAAACCTGGCTACTTTTTAAATAGAAATCTTAGCTACATAGGCCTACCTCAATTTTCAAATAGTTTGAGTAAATGTACTTTGGAGTTACTTTCCAACACTGTTAATAAGACAGGTTGTAGTCTATATTAAAGTGGTAAAAGTAAAAGAGATAGGGTTGACCTGTGTACCTGATGTGGAGTCTCCGGGCATGGTGAAGGTGCAGCCAGCCGTGCACTCTGTCTGGCCGTACGCCTCAAAGATCTAAAAATAAATAAATAAACATGAAGTCAACTTTTTTTCAAATTAGCGTAAGAACAGTGCAACCAGGTTATCAAGACAACATGGAGTGATCAATACCAGCCGACACAAGAGTTCCTGGACGGCCTCAGAGTTCATCCAGGTTAAAAACAGTGTCACGATCATTTTCTCACAAACCAAAGGATTTGCTTAAGTAGCTAAATGAGAGCCAAGAATATATAACAATTAGTGAACTGAATATAAACTTTTCGAAGAGGTGATTTTTTTTTTTTTTTTTTTTTTATATTTTTTTAACTTCACCTTTATTTATACAGGTAAATCCCATTGAGTCCGAAGACTCTTTTTCAAGGGTCATTCTAAGGACATGTGCATGTTTGATGGTGTGCAAAAAATAGGAGTTGTTCAAAAAGTTTAATTTGGATCAGAATGATACTGAAATTCCAATTTGTTTTGCCATCCAGCATCAGGTAATCAATCTTATTTTAGTGCAATTTTTTCAAAGGAACTAAATGGGACCAAGCATACCAAAGTAAGATATGTAAGCCATGTAAAGAACACGATGTGCCACAACCTTGTTCCCAATATATGATCCAATCCGATGGACGAAATCCAAACCAGATTACTTTTGAACAACTGAGCCCTGAAGGCCAAGTAAACAAGACCTAACACCACATGTCTATGTCTATGTCAAACAGTGACCCAGGCCTTCAGAAATGTATTGAGACGCCAAACAGTAAGAATACATTTTTTTTTACCTGGCAACCCAGTGTAGCCCTTAGGAAGTTGAGGACAGCGGGAGATATGGGTGCTGCTCCCGTCACCATGACGCGCACACGACCCCCCAAAGACTCCTACAAATCAAGGGTGAAAATGTTTTACAATTGTTGATAACAAAATGTGCGATTATTTAAAAAACAGAACCGTAGTGTACCTGCACTTTGTGGAAGATGAGTTTGTCCCAGATGCTGTCGCTCCGGATGATGCCTTCCCTCACTTCAGCATATTTCCTCTCCACGGCAAAGTTCAGCAGCCACTTCTTGAAGGGCGTTTTGGCGCCGCTCTGAACCTAGTGACAGGAGGTTTGATAATGGCGTTTGACACAAGAAACTAGAAGTGTTGGGTGGGGGTTTAAGGGGAGACACTGCAGGCAAGAACATTGTTTTGTTCAAGCAATGATCTATTTTGATATTTTTGCATCCATTACATATTTTCTTTCATACTAGTATAAATACACTGTGTTCCAAATTATTATGCAAATTGGTTTGAAGTGTCATAAACATTTAATTTTTAGTTTTTCAATAAAACTTATGTATGATATTGTGTCTCAGGGCACCTTTGATCATTGAAATCAATCTCATACACCTGTGATAATTAGTTTGTCATGTGAGCCCAATCAAAGGAAATCTACTTAAGGATGTTCCACATGATTAAGCAGGCCACAGGTTTCAAGCACTATGGGAAAGAAAAAGGATCTCTCTGCTGCCGAAAAGCGTCAAATAGTGCAATACCGTGGACAAGGTATGAAAACATTAGATATTTCAAAGAAACTGAAGCGTGATCATCGTACAGTGAAGAGATTTGTGGCTGATTCAGAGCACAGATGGGTTTGTTCGGATAAAGGTAATATGAGGAAGATTTCTGCCAGACAAATTCATCGGAATAGGAGAGCAGCTGCTAAAATGCCATCAGAAAGCAGCAGACAGGTATTTCAAGCCGCTGGTGCCTCTGGAGTCCTGCGAACTTCAAGGTGTAGGATCCTCCAGAGGTTTGCAGTTGTGCATAAACCTATTATTCGGCCACCCCTAAACAATGCTCACAAGCAGAAATGGTTGCAGTGGGCTCAGGAATACATGAAGACTAATTTTCAAACAGTCTTGTTTACTGATGAGTGCCGTGCAACCCTGGATGGTCCAGATGGATGGAGTAGTGGATGGTTGGTGAATGGTCACCATGTCCTAACAAGGCTGCGACATCAGCAAGGAGGTGGCGGAGTCATGTTTTGGGCCGGAATCATGGGGAGAGAGCTGGTAGGCACCTTCAGGGTCCCTGACGGTGTGAAAATGACCTCTGCAAAGTATGTAGAGTTTCTGACTGACCACTTTCTTCCGTGGTACAAAAAGAAGAACCGTGCCTTCCGTAGTAAAATCATCTTCATGCATGACAATGCACCATCTCATGCTGCAAAGAATACCTCTGTGTCACTGGCTGCTTTGGGCATAAAAGGAGAGAACCTCATGGTGTGGCCCCCCCGTCTTCCCCTGACCTCAACCCCATTGAGAACCTTTGGAGCATCCTCAAGCAAAACATCTATGAGGTTGGGAGGCAGTTCACATCAAAACAGCAGCTATGGGAGGCTATTCTGGCATCCTGCAAAGATATTCAAGCAGAAACTCTCCAAAAACTCACAAGTTCAATGGATGCAAGAATTGTGAAGGTGATATGTAAGAAGGGGTCCTATGTTAACATGTAACTTGGCCTGTTAAGATGTTTTTGATTGAAATAGCTTTTGATTTCACTAAATATGACCTCCACATCCTGCAAATTCAACAAATGGCCATTTTTAGTTCTTTACAACATATAAAATGTTTTGAAACTCTGTTGTGCATAATAATTTGGAACAGTGCATTTTGAGTTTTTAATTTTTGAAAAAAAAAATACTGTATCATTGGGAGGTTTGTTCAATAAAATGTGAATCATACTTTAACGGTTGATTACTTAAAGTATACTGACTGTCATTTGTATCGACTATTTAGGAAAATCTGAGAAAAATATGATTTGCATAATAATTTGGAACGCACTGTAAAAAGGTCCAGAATGTTCACTTAGGTGTATATCTTACTAAACCTTGTGCATCTGTATATTTCAGCCATTATCACAAGTAAAAAAAAAGTTAAACCAAAAATCTCAACTTCTCTGAGAAATCTGGATTATCCAACATCAACGTTTAAAAAAAAAAAATATGCATATTATTTACACATAATTAGTGAGATATTATGCGATACAAATGAATCGTTTCAATGCAAGGAATGTACTGGCAAAGTTTTGGATACCCATTAGTTAAAGTGTTACCCTATACATGCAGTGTTCACCTTAAATGAGAGGAAAGAGCAGAGGCTGTTGTGTCCCTAATGCAAATCTCTTACTTTGTCATAGACCCGGTTGAGAAGTCGAGGCACTACTGGGAAAATGGTGGGCTGCAGGGCTTTCATGTCATCTGGCAACAGTCTGATGTCACCCTGGAAGAATCCAACCTTAGCTCCAGCCCCATACATCACTGTCTACAGGAAAAACAGACAAAGTCATTAAACAAATAAACCTTCAAAAATATTCTCTCAAGTCTCTTTTACAAATACGAGGATTGCAAATGTGCTCTTCCGATCTGTTCTAAATGGAGTCTTGGGGCCTTACCTGTACAACTCTCTCGAACATGTGGGCTAAAGGCAGGAATGAAATGCTGACGTCGTCAGGAGTTGGGACAATGGAAGACTGGAGAACACACAGAGGCGGTTAGCAAAACGTCTGGGACATGGGCTCAATATATTTCTCTCCAAAGGACATTTAAAAACAACTTTTAACTGTCATTACATACCTCAAAGCTTTTGATGACACCTGCAGCGTCAGACACCACATTCTCATGGGTCAGCATTGCTCCCTTTGGGTTTCCTGTAGTGCCACTGGTGAAGCAAACAATACTGAGATCTTCTGGCTTTGGTGGCTGTTGGGACATAAATCACCATTAAAAAACAGCATGCAATTTTGTTTAATCTTATTTATTTTAAATTTGAATAACTAACATGAATATCTCGGAAACAAACTCACAACTGGCTCTTGAAGATTATTTTTCCCCAGTTCCTGGAGAGCGAAGAAAATAAATAGACATGTTTTCAATAAAAAAAAGGCTTTGGCTTCTTCTAACTGTATACGTTGCAAGTGTGGAACTAAAAACAATTGTTTGTTCTTGAAAAAAAGCCAATATAAAAAGCATAAGCACTGATTCCCCTGTAGCCAGTTATGTGTGTGCAGAGTGCAATACCTCCACATCCTGCATGGCCAAGATGTCCACCCCACACTTTGTTCCTCTCTCGACCAACTCAGAGTTGAAAGGGTCCATGATGACAATGGTCTTGAGTACCGGCGTCTGGCCCTTCTCCCGGCTCTGCAGCAGCGTCTCTGCTTTCTTCTGGTTGTCACAAAGCACCGTGGAGATATCCGCTGGAAGGAGACAAATTTAAACTGTATTACTGGTTAAATGGACAGTACGATATTACAACAAGGTGGAGACAGCGATTCGTAGGAATGCTTGTTGTCAACATGTTTACATACCAGTTTACAGAGCCTAGGCTGTGTATCAATACTGGAATTTTTTTTGCGCACAGCTAATACAGACCAGTAGCGGATCATGAGGAGATATTCACTGATTTTGACAAAAAGCAGTCTCCAGAATCGCCAATTCCACCTTTATATTTTATAGCACCTTCCATACAAGAAATGCAGCTAAAAGTGTTTTACAATTAATAAAATCATATGCATTACAAGCTTCACATTAAAATAGCCAAAATAAACAGACATGACAATAATAGTGAAAATAGGAAATTAAATTAATATAAAAAAAAAAAAAAAAAAAAAGGATAAAATACAGTACAAAAAATAAAATGCTTAGTGCTGCAAAGAAAGCAGTACGAAGAATTGACATGGCATTTTTTGTACTATACAGAAAGCAGCTGCACCAAATTAGGTTTATTTGGCAACACTTATACCGTTTCAGTGATACTTATAGAGTATAACACTAGATTGATAAAAAAAAATGCAAGACACGCAAATCGACTATTATTCATGCATTTTTTTTGTCCTCTGATATTTTGTCCAGAAATTATCAAATAATCAAAAAGCAAGATGCAGCACATATTGAAGGAGCTGGTTTGTCAAATAATTATGAGCTTATAGCCCACACGCCACATATATCCCTATAGGGAACGTCGACTTACTGGACTGGAGAATCGGCTCTGCAATTAGCCGCATTAAGAGTGCGAAAAAAGCGGCAATTACCTTGGTCGATAATGAACACAAGAGCCTCAGCACCCAGGGTGTCGTACAGGGGAACCACTACCATGGAGTAGGTGTAGCAGGCCAGCTCACTGATAATCCACTGCAACAGACGGTGTTTATGGTGGGTTGTTCAAAAACCAAAAATAACCCACTTTATGAAGAAATTTAACCATGTTTTTCACAATTATCTCTATAGAGTAAACCCCCGTCATTTAAAACCTTCCTCAAGTTTCAGTTATTTACGTTATTCCACACTCAAATTCACGGATATGTCGTGTTTGTTCAATTTAGGAACTCTGTGCTCTGATGGACAAAAGCGGCAGTGTTTTAACTACGCCAGCTGTTGTTCCTGGGTGAGTGTACCCATGACAAAGGCATTAAGAAAAACTAAAAAAAATAGTATTCTTTGCACTGGTGGTCTCATTTGCTGTTACATGTAATTCATGATCAGATGAAAAATGCAATATTCGCAAACATTCAAAAGTTCCTCGTAGCACCTTTAGCATATTTTTCATTTGCTTTTTAACTGCACTTTTTGCTTGTTTCAACTGTAAGGTGTATCCTTGAGTGTTCTGAAAGGCATCCATGAACAGACTGTATCATTACCTCAGGTCTGTTCTGAGCAAATATGCCGACAAAATTGTCTGCGTTGGGCTGCAGACCCTTTTGAAGAAGACCTGACCCCAAGTGCTCCGCTCTGTCAGATACCTTCATAGAGAGGAAGCAGATTCAAATGTCAGTGTTTTATTTGTACAATGTTTTTATGATGTTGAATGGTGTCACACAATGTTTTACCTGTCTGTACTTTAGCCACTGGTAGGGCCTTCCTAGCTTCCTGTAGCCCAAACATGGCCCGTTACCTACAAATGAGCCCAACATTTAATTAAAAGTAATGTTTTAGTAGAGCTTCAACAGCAAGACAAATGTTCTAGCTGATCACAGTACCCTTAGTTTATAGCGAGACTCACATTAAAAAAAAAAAAAAAAAAAAAAAGTGGCAATATCTAACTTAGAAGGGAAAGAAATAAAAGGCCATATATAAGGTTCTCATCACCTGAAACCTTCAGTCCCCTCTGGAACACTTCATAGAGGGTCTTGGCGTCATCAAAGCAATAAGATATCAGGTTGTTGTTATCCTCAAGCAATGCAGTCTTCCTGGCTCCATCCTGCAGACATTAACAAGAAACACTTTAGAAAAGATTGTACGTGACGAGCAAGGCTGCTGTTCATTAACATACTGTAAATGTACTGACAGGTCTATAGTCATGAAATGGATGGCATTGGTAGAGGTGTAAAAAGTGACACAAACACACACCTTACTTTTATCACTCTTTTCAGAAAAACTTGCAGCATCCTATTGTGTATCACGTAATAATACAAGTGAAGTCTAAACGATCACACTATTATTTTAAGGAACAATTTCGCTTAACATGTTCTGGGATATTTTCGAACACTGGCGAAAATTAAACTAAATTCAAACTTTCCCAAAATATTCTCATGCCTGGAATTTTTTGTCATTTCATAACTATTCCAGGAATTTCATGATCATGGGAACCCTCCAATAATTTTCACAAAACTGCAATTTACTTTGATGCCCATAGTTTGGCAGTGTAGGTCCACTCCACTGCATAGGGGCCTGGGCCGAGTGTTGAGGTAGAACAGGACAGCAGTTCCCATGGCAAATAGCGAAACAAGGGCCGACGTTGAGAGAGGGGAGAACAGCATCTGGAGAAGGAAGTCCATGGTGCAAGGTCTAATGGACCAAGAAAAATAATGAGATTTAGCACCTTGTTATAGTATATACACACCACTGCATTTGTGAGGCAAGGCATGTTTATTTATATAGCACAATTCAGACACATGGCAATTCAAAGTGCTTTACAGGGGCATTAAATACATCAAGATTAGACATAAGAAATTGCAATCAAGAGATAATGAAAACAAAGAACAAATACAAGCAGACAAATTGCCAGAAACAATTGCATTTCTTGTCCATTGCGGTTTAAAGAAGTGTTTTCTTCAATCCCGCATCACTAGAAAACGTTTTATTGTATAGGAAACCAGGGTTCAATTCTCAGTCAGGGCTGGGCAAGTCCAGGGAGGGTCCTTAGGCAAGGCTGCTAATGCTAACTGCCTAGCCAGTAGCTTTGTATAAAAGTGTCTGCTAAGTGACTTGTTGTTTAATGTAATTTGTCATCTGTAAGCTCATGTTAAAGTGTTTAAAGTGCCATATTTAAATATACAGTATACTGTCCTATTGTGCAATTCTGAGCTGCTTGACACTCTTTGATGATAGGGTCTCCGTAATTACTTGAGGTCAAAGTCAACAAGACTAGAGCAACGGTGATTCCTAATCACTCATAAGATAGAGACCAAGCCATGAACAGAACAACATTACAATCCATACAGGAGATAGTGGGTTAAGCACACAGTCTTTTGAATATTCACGTGTTTTGTCTCTTCAGTGGAACAACTGATATCACAAAGAGATTAAAAGACTCAAAAGACGTCTGAAAGTTAAACAAACGCTTCCCCCTATCTGTACACTCATGGATAAGCATAGTGTGAATTCTTTCTAGGTCATAATTGTCAAGTACAATTAGGTCAAGGTTCATTATTTTATTAGAACAGACGAAGAATCTTATATGGAACAAGCACATTGTATAGTATTGGTATGGACATTAAAGAAAGTTTAAAGTTTTTAAAAGTTAACGTAAAAAACATCAATATGCATCTAATGGCAACACTCAAGTGCATACTAAAATTTGTTATGGCCATTTTACAATGCTCATTTCTCATTTGACAAATCCATAATGAGTTTGCAAGAATATTACATAAAGATTTTGGATTATTATTAAAATGTCCCAATAGGTTCCTACCTGCTGTTGGTCCTCTCAGGTGTTCACTTCTCCCAGTTGACAGGCAGGTAGGGGTGTGTGTGTGTGTGGGTGTGTGCACAGCTGATCCTCTTCCTCCACTCTGAAGGGTGACACGGAGAAAGAGAAAAATAAATCCAAGTCAGTCCGACAGGGTTACAAAGGAACCTTTGGACCGTGGTCATTATCACTTCCACTGATAAAGAAAAAGGCATCAAAATATTTTTCAAAGTAAAAGTCCTGGCTTAAGTATGTTAGTGTTATGCTAATGCATGTTAAGTATCAAAATAAGTTATATTTAGTCAGTCATTTTTATTTAGCTTATGAAGTAGGATTTTCTCACATGATACTTTGTAACATCACAAAGGTATTGTAAACTGAAAAGCAACTAAAGCCGCTTTAGATAAATATAGTGGAGTAAAAAGTACAATATACGCATCCGAGATGTTGTGGAGTATAGGTTGACATTTTTAAGAGTGTATTATAGAGTTGATAAAAGCTTGTTATGATCTGCTTCTGCTGTATGGTTAAAATGTCAATACAGTTTTGAATCTTGAACTGATCAATGACTTTGTTTTTGTCCATATCGATGACCTTAAAGCACCTTTCCCCTGTCAGAGGAAGGCCAAGATGTCGCAGCTGATGAAAGGCCAACTGTCCTATCTCCTGTTATCATGTTCAAAGTCCTTACATGACATTACAACTGAAGTTAAACCACTATGAGGTCAACCTGTGGAGTGCAAGAAGTGTTAAGATTCCACTAACGTTGGGAGATATTTTCATAAACTCAGACAATTTAAAACACACAAACAGACCCAAGATCTAGAACGTAGACGCCAAATGAACATTAAATCATTTTAATTACTTTTGTTTAGGTCAGAAACATGCTACCAACAGCAGTCACTAAAATAACATGAAAGCTCACATTTGATGAGACTGATTAATGATGAGACTGATTAAATTGAGAATTATTAAATGCAACCGTAATATGTATACAACAGTTGAGGAGTCTTTCTAAAGTTGCCTATGCAGCAATATCAAAGTAAAGTTGGCTAACATTAGCAACCATGAGCTACTGGCCTATGCAACTGAACCACTCACTCAGCATATTGCCTTAATCAATTGTGCATTTTCCTGCTTATGAGGCCAACCTTAAAATCATGTAAGCGGAATATTCTCGCATTTTATCTTTTAAAAAGTTTAGTAGTTCAATGCTTTCAAAAACACCAAATGATGATTTTAGACTGAAAGAGAAAAAAGTTGAATTGTTCTGAAAGCCTCAGATGAATCCTTTCTTCAAGTCTATTGGTCTCAATAGACAAAGTACAGACACAACACATAACTTCTACAATTCACAGACACATCGATTCTTCGGGTCAACGAGTTGAAGGTAAAGGTTCATTAGGAGAAGCTTTGAAAGGTGGTTACCTGTTGGGATTAGCAGAGGTACTTTTGGGGCCAAGGTTGAGCAAGGATACCCCGGGGGAAACAAAAGGCTGAAGCCAGCAACACCACTAAGTACAAGCTGCCCACCTGTGGTCATTAGCACCTTAAACTGCACACAGGTGTGGGAACTCCGCCTGCAACAAGCAAGGCTCAACCTGCCTAGTATGGATTTCTGCAGCTCTGGCACCTGACATAACTCTCCCAGTAGAACCACTGCACACTTTTCACTTAATTTAGCTGTTTTGTTTTGATTTGTTTTTACCATATATTTTCCTTAATTAAATTAGCTCACGTTATCAGCCTACAATCACTTTCCACTCATTTGTGTGTGTGTGTTTAAATGCAGTGGAAGTGTGTAAGCCCTAGAAAAGATTATGATGAACTTTGATACCAGCTTTATGAAATTGAGCAATATCAAAAGAAATCGTTTATGTGGCACCGGCACCTTTGGAATAAAGTCATTTATGGTTGTTCAAATGTAATCAAAGGTTTATGTCACCTTAATCTGTATGAATGACATCATATGATAGTTACACATATAGTTTGTTGGGTAAGAATGAAACCATACACAGGTAAACATTTTAATAAATGTACATAAAGACACTAATGCATTCAGACTGATCTAATAGCATCTATATTTGGAGCTAAGCTTTGAAAAGAAGCAGCCATCCTTGGTTCTTTACACACTAGTGCAGTGCCCGTAGGAAGCAGGTAAACAAAGAAACATATTAGACAGTACATTTGGCTGCTATCAGTGATGGCTAATTTTACACTGTTAAAGGTTATTATCAGTAAGTTACTTTGTAGAAGTTGGCTATAAAGTAGGGCAACATTCCTTAGTGTATTGTGTAAAGATAACCACAATTCCATGTGTTTTGTTAAGTGAAATGAAACAGAAAATGTGTTAATTAATCAAGTGTTGAATCCTAAAGAAGAATCGAGCTGTACAGGTGTTACCTATACAATCTGATATTATGGTACCTTGCAAACTGCCATCCATACTGCACAATGCACTCAAACTTACAATCAGTTGCCTATATAGTAAATGGCTGTACTGTGTATAAAAGGAGTCTATGCTGCACGCCATGACAACATTGTCAACCCCAACAGAGTTTGGATAACTGTCAATTAACGTTACTGTGTCAGTAGCAGTCAGTTGTGGGTGGGGGGGGGGGGGGGGGTTGTGTCCGCGCGCGGGCGTCCGCATCCGAGACCGTGCTGTCAATTAACGTTAACGTGTCAGTAGCAGGCAGCAGTGTATGTGTGTTTGTGGGGGGGGGGACTCATGTGCGCGCACACACGCTCGGTGTATGGGAGCGGACTTGTGTGCGCGCGGTCGCCCTCGGGCTTTCAGTTTAGATTTTAAACGGATATAAAACATTTTGTGGATGCATCTGAGACCGTGCTGTATTATTACAGTAAAAATAGCGTGAAGTGCAGTCTTTACCACTAAAGGCTCAATTATGCTCCAATTACGTGCGTAAATAGAGACGTACGTTTACAACGTTATATCCGTCACTGCCCTCATACTTCCATGCGTCCTTTATGTTGGAATCGACATTTAACAAATCAACCATTAGTGGGCAGCAGCGCCGCTCAGAGTAAAAAGTTACTCAAATAGGAAGAAGAAGAGTCAAACAGTCGAATCAACTGGAATAAATAGTTTATAATAGGTCCATGGAAGAAACAGCTTTAGCGATATAGGCTACTACCGTAGCGATGGAAGAGGCTAAACTAGAGGCTGTATTATAGACAGCAGGGGTCTGTGAGGACATCACTTCTCTATTGCTGCCGTCAGCCTCCCGTCTAGCTGACATTCTTCCCTGTGCGATCCCCGCTCATGCTGCTCTGTTGTAGTTCTATGTCTCTGTCCCCCGGCCGTGTAACTACATAGATAGATACATTTAGATTTCTTTATTTAAAAGGGACAGAGCACATTAATAGACATGAGCACCAAAGTTCAACATGTAAATGTGTATGTAATTTTGTACCAACTCGTAAAAACCTCTCCTCAAAAGTTAAGACATTTTCTAAAGTATTATGTCTTTCGTTTGTGTTTGTAAACAAATGTACAGTAAGTGAAAGTGAACTGTTGGCTATGTGCCCCCGCGATCTCCGCTAGTAATGCTCCGTTCTGTCCGTTTGGTACGCATCCGCAAGCTTGCAGGATACGTGCAGAATTATGGACGTAATGTATGCAGAGTACGTCCGTATCCGTATGCGTATGTAACGTAGAGCATAAATGAGCCTTAAAGCGGACAGGTGGAGCAGATGAGGAATTGATGAGGAGTTGTTGAGGAAGTAAGGCTGTGTCGGTCTGCTGTGTGTGTGTGTGTGTCCCGCTCGTCAGAGGGAGGCGGGGTTTAGTCGGCTCTGTGCGCACGTAGCCTAAGCTACTATTCGCCAGCATGATATAAATATGATAACTTCTACAACTTCAAAATGACGGATGAAGGATGCACACCTTCGTGCTGTGTTTAAGCAATATCCGGAAGCTCATGCCGATCTGACCAAAACTCAGAGAGATATGCGAGCCACAGACACACAGACAGACATTTCTTGCTTTATAGATAGATATTCAATGTTGGACTGATAATCTAGAACACAAGGTAATGAAGAATTACCTGACAGAAACCCCACATACAAATCCTGTCTTAAAACCCAACTCTACAAACTGGCAAACTATGTCATTCTTAGTATTTGATCATTTCTTCGATTAATCTGTTGTTTTTATTACTTTGCATTAATTAATGCTTGCTCTGTATTTTTAATTTTTTTGGTTTTATTTTATTAAGGATCCCCATTAGTTATTACTGTAGTGGCAACTAAATCAAATCAAATCAAATCAAATCAAATCAGTTTTATTTGTATAGCCCAATATCACAAATAGACATTTGTCTCAGTGGGCTTCACATTCCATACAGTATGACACACTGCCCTTACACCCTTAGCTCAGCTGAGAAAAAACTCCCAGTTAAAAACCCTTTACCGGGATAAAAAAAAATTGGAAAACTCAGGGAGAGTAAGGGAGCCCTCTCCCAGGATGGACATGCTGCAATAGATGTCATGAGTAAGGGCAAGGGCAAGTTTATTTCTAAAGCACATTTTGGACACAAGGCCATTCAAAGTGCTTTACAGATGCATAAACAAAATACATCAATTATAGAGCACACATTAAAAAAAAAGCGAATGAAGAGAGAGTAGAGAAAAATCTCAAAGGAATTCAATCAAGGCCAACTAGGCCTATTCTTCCTCGGGTCCACATAAAAGATGGAATACCTTCAATCTTTCACAGATACTTTCACAATAAAATGCATTATTATTGAAGATTAGATATAAAAACACGGCCTCTTGGTACCTCCCACTGTCCTCCACACATATACATTTTCTCCTCCGTAACTAAGTGTGTACACCATCACTAGGGAAGTTGGCTATATAAGCCCTGTAAGCATCAAGCCACTAATAGGACGCTAACGATGTTTGAGGTGGTATGTTCTCCTGGCATGAGGCTTATATTGGTGCTTCACTTCACACTTGTGTTAGCTATCCTCAACAACAGCACCAATGGGTCTCAGCCTCACAAGTTGGTCATTGGCTTCCAGGCTCCATGGAATATTTCTTTCCCATTTAGCGCCCTGCGGCTAGGCTCGGCGCTACAGATAGCAGTGAATAAGGTCAACAGTAACCCATCCTTCCTAGGTAACTTCAGCCTGGATTTCGTGTTCATTGATACGGGCTGTAATCCCAAATCGTCCCTCGGAGGATTCATCCACCAGGTGTGGAAGGAGAATGTGTCGGCGCTGTTTGGTCCAGCGTGTCCCGAGGAGGCTGAGGTATGGTTAATGTGATGTGGTGGTGTGTGGTGATGGCTGTTAATATGGAAATGTGTACGTACTTTATACTTTATTTTTCCAAAATGATTCTCATATATGAATATATCTGCTTCTAATTTTACAGTTGGTCAGAGAGAAATTATAATCCAGTTTTTAAATTGAACAAACAATTAAAGGTGGAGTCAGCGATTCTGGAGAAAAAAACTGTGTTCTCCAGAATCACTTAGTCCACCTTTAAGGGATTGATTGATTGATTGATTGATTGATTGATTGATTGATTGACTCAATTTATTTCAGACATATCAAAATTACAAAACAAAATGAAAGGCATGAAAACACAAAAAAATATGTTCAAATGACCTCACAAAAAATTTCTAAAAAAACAAAAAACAAAAAAACAAATAACATATTGAAAGATATGCGAGTAGGAAGAAGTATAAACTTATTTAATCCTACCCATTTCCCACAGCTCAATAACTCATATTTGTTATATTAGCTTCCTGTGTTCCTTATAATCTTTTTTACAAATCTATACAATTTGTTATACTATATTTGATACAATCCATACAAATATACAACTTGATACTATAATTGTTTTATATTTATACAATCCATATATCTATATCTATTATATACATACATCTATACAAACATATATCTATGTCTATTATATTCATTTATACAATCCATATGTCTATATATTTGTACAATTCACATATCTATATACAATCCACATATCTATACAATCAATATATCTATATATAAATACAAATATTCATTCAATATGATGCACCATAATTACATTTTAAATATATATATTTGCAATATATACAATTTTTTACATTTATTTTTTATTATCACCATTTGCTTTGAACCTTTTTTTTAAACTGGATCATGTTTGGACATTGCTTTAGCTCCATGCTCATCCCATTCCACAGTTTCACACCCCCAATTGAGATGCAATGACATTTTAAAGTCGTGCGAACAGCTAGTGTCTTAAAGTTTAACTGTTCCCTCAAATTATAACCCCCCTCTGTCAAGAAAAAGTTTTTGAATGTTACCTGGTAGCAGTTTATTTCTAGCTTTGAACATGATTTGTGCAACTTGATATTCAACCAGGTCATTGAACTTTATGATTTATGGGACAAAAAGAAAAACATTAGATTAAAAAAAGCAAGTTATGACAAGTTATGCCATACGTTAATAACATTCAATGATATATTTCCCAAAACATACTCATATCTGTACAAACATAGAAAGGTCAGATATTTACTCACAATTTTGTTTAAACAGGGAAGAGGACGAGGGAAAGGAATGGATTTTATTTATCATTCTTAAATGTGGAACTAACCGCTCCTGCATTGAGAACTTGTGTAACAGTTAATGGCAACTGTCTTCACTAGATTTTTGAGGCCAACTAAAACTTTTTAATTCATAGTATGTAGAACTCAACATTATGAATGAAAGATACCTTTTCACAACATATGAATGACAAGTTATCTCAACCAAAGAAAGTTTAGTCGCCCTAAGAAATCTGGGATTTAAAATTTGAGAATTCATTTTACTATATTGAATTTTTACAGTGTTGAGATGTATGCTCTCAGGGATCCTTATAAGACCGTGTAGCAAACAGGTTCCAATGTGAGAACCATGTTTTCCATTTAGGTTGGTAATACTTCTTCATATGTATTGTTAAACAGGAAGCTTCTGCAATAATCAAGTGTCTAAAAGTAAGACTCGAATCATCCTATTAATGTTTTGCCATTTGGTATGAACAAACTTAATATAGAGATTTGATTATGTAGAATTTTCTGAAATCAATCGCATTTGTAAATGACTGCATAACCAGGATCCTATAACTTCTTGTGCATGAGGAGGAAACTCTCATGGAGTCGTCTTCCTATAAAACCTCCTTTGGACAGTTAACGTTTAAATTGTTAAACTGAAACTGCTCTCCAGGTCACTGGTCTCATTGCGTCCACATGGAACATCCCCATGTTCAGCTTTGTGGGACAATCCTCCAAAATGGACAATAGCTACATCTACGATTCCTACATCAAAATTGTGCCGCCTCTGAAGCGAACCTCGGAGGTCCTGATCAAGACTTTGGAGTTCTTCGGTTGGAGGCACGTGGCGATGATCGGAGGAGGCTTAGAGTCCAACACTTGGGACAAAGTTGACGCTTTGTGGAAAACCGTGGAGAGTCCGCTGAGAGACAAATTTAACCTGGCTGCCGCGGTCAAGTTTGATACCAGCGAACCTCAACTAGTTTACCAAAATATTCAGTACATCTCAAAAGTCGCCAGAGGTAAGTAAAATACAGTTATTTGGCTCCCTAAAGCTATAGTGCGTAAAAAAAATTAAGATGACTGAATGTCAGTTATATTCAAGCTTTTGCCAAACGAGTTGCCACAAAGTAGATTAAGCCTATCAGCTCCACAAAACGCTCTCTGTATTTCTCAGTAAGGCAACGTTTACAACTGGTGTCGTCCCCTTGACACTGGCACAGGAGCTCCGAAAAATCCCAAGAAGCGCCTACATTTTTTTTCAGTTGTAGATTCTACTGCTTAGAAAAAACCTGAACGTACAGCAGAATAAATACAATCTGTGCCTGATCCCAAAAGGCTTACTTCATGTAGAGATGCACCAACAATATTGTTGTAATTACTCAGAATTACTCATGGGGTTATCAGAAGTTACGCACTATGGCTTTAAACCACTATTTTCTTTCTTAATTTTTTTTAACACCAGTGATTTGACCATTTCTCTATTTCTTTATTGTCTCCCGTTGCTTTCTAGTGATTGTGGTGCTGACGAACAGGGACGACGCGATGGCTCTGCTGCTGGAGGCCCAGCGACAGGGTCTGATGAACGGCGACTACATTTTCTTTTTGGTGCAACATTTTGAGGTCAGTGGGAGTGTGGTAAGTACAGTCTTTTGATCACATTAACACACAAATACACAGGCGCTCCGGATAGATAGATAGATAGATAGATTTTATTAATTTATTTTTCATTGTATTTAAACTTTATTTAGATAGATAGATAGATAGATAGATAGATAGATAGATAGATAGATAGATAGATAGATAGATAGATAGATAGATAGATCCCAGAACATGATTCAAATCTAGTTTTATGGCCTTACAGCTCTTAATTTAATAATAATAATTTTAAGCAGTTTATAATCTCTTAATGTACCGCATGTAAAGTCTGAATTTGCCAGTGTATTCTACAAGTGGTTTTTCCGCACTTTTCCTAACCAGGATAACTTGTGGAAATATGCCGTGAACGAAAGGATAAACGAAGACGCCATAAGAGCTTTTGACATGACCTTCGTCATCGGCCAGAAATCCTACGAAGGCTACGAGTATTACGACTTCTTTGGTCAAGTTTTTGAAAGACTAAAAGGACACCCATTCAGGAGCAACCTGTCATCTGAAAGAGAGGTAAAGTGCCCAAATCACACCTTGGACAATGTGTATTATTAATTATTAAAAAAAGAAGTAAAATCAAGCACACGTGTGTTACTTCAGGTTAGGTAATAATCACAGATGCAATAATCTTATTTCTGTTATTTCAGGTTAGCCCATACTCTGCCTATCTGCATGATGCTGTGCTCCTTTATGCAATGGGACTGAAAGAAGTAATCAAAGATGGCGACGACCCTCGCGATGGACGGCAACTGTTGATGAGATTAAAAAATAAAAACCTCATTCGATTTTATGGTTGGTAAATGTATTAATGTATTTACCAATATTCTTATATATTGAGATCGATATACTCCATTTGATTTCAGAGGGAAATACCTGTTTTACACCACTTCATTTATTTTTTTGTCCGGTTAATTTACTTTGCAGATTTTGATTATTAATTACATCTGCATAAACAAATAAATTATGATAGCTTATAGGTTGAGACTCCACCTGATTAAGTGATTTACACATAAATGCATAAATTACTCTTTTTACTTTTTTTGTTATTCTGAAATGGGCTTTTATGCATACTACACTCAACAAAAATATAAACGCAACACTTTTGTTTTTGCTCAGAAGTGCTCACTATCATACATTTAGACAGATTTGTGAACAATGTTTGAGAGAAATGGTAATATTGTGTATCTGGAATGAATTTTAGATCTTTAAGTCCATCTCATGAAAAATGGGAGCAAAAACAAAAGTGTTGTGTTTATATTTTTGTTGAGTGTACGTAGTTTAAGTAGATTGTGTGGTATTTAAGTAATGTTTTGTATTGCAGGATTTTTGTTTAAATTATTGTTTAAAATGTTTTCATTTGAACTGCCCTTTAACAGGCCTTCACATAACACACTAAACCCTAAAAACTAACTTTGAAACACTAAAAAGCTCTCATCTAACATGTAATTTTTAGAGACAATTTGATGTATTAGTGGCTCATCTTTGCAGGTGCCTCTGGACTGGTCCACTTTGACGCAGAGGGGGAAAGAAACTTGGACTATTCCATTTATGACCTGCAGCATAAGGGAGACATCACCAAATTTATACCCATCCTCAATTTTGACAGTCACACCAAAACTGTCCGGTAACAAGTGCTTTCTTAACTACGGAAGCCTAGAGCAACCATATTCGTATATACTGAATATATTTTCAAATTTAGTTTTTTTATGTGATCACGAGATAACAAATTAATATAACAAGTAATGAGTGGAAACGATCTTTGTAATCTTATAATAACAAGATAACAGAATGAAAATATATATATTGGCCGCTCTCAGCTTCCGTACTTACCATTAAAAAAAATCTGCAGACTTTTCATAAACACATGTTTTTACATTAAACACACAAAATGTGTCATTCCAGGCCGACATCTATGTTTTCGTCTGTGGTCTGGCCAAAAGGAAAACCTTTTTCTGATGTACCAGAATGTGGTTTCAACAACGAGCTCTGTGAATGGCTGAGCAATGGTAAAGTAACACAAAACTGATATTATTACAGCCTTTTCTCAAACAGTATTTAAAGCAGTAATCTCAATCTCGTCTTTTTATGTTTCCTTAAGACCATTAAAGGTGGAGTCAGATATTCTGGAGAATGCTTGTTGTCAAAATCAGTGAATTTCTCCTCAAGATCAGAGCCTAGGCTATTTACTAACACCCTTTGTTTTTTAGCGCACACAGTACAAACAGGTAGCGGATCGAAATATTCACTGATTTTGCAAAAAGTGATTTTGACAACCACAATTTCTGACTCCACCTTTAAAGGTGAAGTGAGTGATATACTTATGTTAATATACGTGTTAATTTGCTCTATATTCACACAGTGATCAGTTATATAGTGTGCGCGCTTCAGAACACAGTTCTCTGTCACCCGCTCTACATGTAATTGGCAAATAAACATTTCGAGTATTCCACAACCTGATATCCAATCTGAAGAGAGAACGCTACAAACCGGCACGTCTCACTGCCGGTGCTCGCGCAGAGAGCGACAGAGGGGGGGATATTTATGCGCCTACAATGGCGGAGCAGGTAAAAATCCTTCCCAATGTCTGTTTTGATGGTTTTTATCATGTTTTATCACACTTACGGATCTGAGATGATGCTAGGTGACTCGCTGCGTGAAGCCCGCAACGCATTAATGTGGTGACGTAGGGACGAGGGAGGGGACTGCTAACTACAGTCACTGACAAGAAGTTAGCTAAAAGTACCATTTCGCTTACTGAACCTTTAAGACTAACACTAATAAAACATGATTTCATATGTATTCAATCCACACAATCTAACCACCTTAATCATGTGTTGTCGTTATTACAGACATTGCCCTACTGGCTCTTCTCGTGAGCTTCCCAGTCATCGGAGTGTTGGCGGTTCTGTTCATCGGCGTTCTGGTTCTACAGAAGCTGCGGCTCCAGACGCGGCTCGACGACTCCTGCTGGTGGCTCATCAACTACTGCGACATCACCATCGTCAAGGGACCCGCAGTATGAGCGCTAAAGACTTAGTGGCCGTTTACACAGCAAAGTTTTCAACAATAATATGCAAAAGTATTTTTATGTTCTAAGTGTGGAGATTTTTAAAAACTTTAAGGAAAAACTTTCGTTTTTAGACCATTGTCATGTAAACGTAGCCTTAATATATTGATGAAGGTAAAGGTGATGGCCTGCTTTATGTGTTCAAAGATATGTTTGTGTCTCCTCCAGGGAACCCAGCCTTTATCTATAAGCACCACAAGTAGTCACTGTGGAAGCGGCGGCTCTCAGTCCAATTTGTCAAACAAAGAACACATCTACACCACCATAGGTCTATACCAGGTATTTAAGTGAGAGATTAAAGGTGGCGTCAGCGATTCTGGAGAATGCTTGTTGTCAAAACCATGTTGTCAAAATCTGTGAATATTTCCGCACGATCCACAACCTGTCCATTATGTGTATGTGCTGGGAAAAAAATCCAGTGTTAATGCACAGCGTTGGCTCTCTTAACTGGTATTTAAACAAAGGGGACCCACCGTAAATAGCAACATGCCTGTTCACAGAGCCTAGGCTGTGCATCAACACAGCATTATTTTCTCCTTCAAGAACTTGGAACCTTTTTGGTGGTTACTTCAAAAACCTAAAATTTTGGAGAGAGGGTACTAAATCTTAGTTTGGGACTGAATTGAGAAAGTGGGTGTTTTATTTCTTAAGAAATATATTTGTATTTGCAAGAGAAAGATTTTGATATTTTAAAGGTTACAGTGTCGTACTTGAAGTGATTCTGAATTTGTAGTTTTATCTTTGATGGGAGAGTTTATTCATGAATGAACTTTGTTTATAATAGGCATGAATATGTGAATATTTTTCACCCTTTTTTTTTAGGGAAACCAAGTGGCCGTCAGGTACATCAACAACCACATGAGCAGTAATTACCAGAAACCTTCAATTATCGCCGAGTTCAATGTGGTAATGTTGTTCAAGACCAAACATACCATCATACATTATTGGTTTATCAGTTTGTATTAATCCAGTTGAAGTTTACCTTAAAGAGTTATAGGCCTACAAAATGTTATTCTACCCTTGTAACTGTCAACCAGATATTATTGTTTATGAGATATTAGTCAAGGACTGAATAGTTTGAATTTATTTTGTGCCTAACCATCTTAAACTCTTCAAGACAGATGAAAGAGGTGAAACATGAGAACTTGGTGCAGTTCTTTGGTGTTTGTATTGAGCAGCCACATGTCTGTTTGGTCATCCAGTACTGCAAGAAAGGCAGTCTGAAGGTCTGTGTGGCACTTTGAATCCATATTTTAATGCATCATTACAGATCTGACACTTGAAATGTTAGCTAGACTACAGCTACGTATAGTAACTTTAACACATTATGAGTCTTACCTACGGCATAGAAAATCACCTAAAACAAGGGCTGGTGTTAATTTTGATATAACTTTTGTGTTCACCAAAATGGTTTCAAACAGTTATAATCTATAAAAATTAGCGTAAATGTCGCTATTAATTTTTCATTTGAGGCAAAACTTGCACAAGATATTGTTGTTGCTGTGCGTAACACTTGGTCAAAATAATAATATTTTATTCACAGTTGTATAAAGATTTTGTTTTAACTAAGATCTTTTGTGTGTAACTTTTAAATGTTGCCCACTCTTCATTGATGTATTTCTATGCAGGACATACTGAAGTCTACAGATGTTGAGCTGGACGCGATGTTCAAACTGTCTTTTGCTTATGACATTGTCAATGTGAGTAGATTCATTTATACAGCATGTTTAACGTTATTGTCACAATTAGGTGGTTGGAAAGACATAAAGGGTTTTTGAAGTGATCATATATAAATAAATACTATTAGTACACATTAATAAAATACATAAAGTAAAATAGGGTCCAAGTCCGCACAATGCATTTTGATTTACATCTTTCATTTACTCAGTGTATTGCTCCAATTATACGTAATGTATGTTTGAGTGCCCAGTACAAAGGCCTTGATGGTGTTTAATGGCCTTTTGCACACTGATGAAAATACAATTCTGGTTCATATGGTTGGTGAAAATGTATTCCTAGATAAAAATCCTGAAAACTTAACAAAAAAAAACTGTACTTATAGGCTACTGCAGGGCTGATGTTTTATTTTACCCAACAATGGTAAATTCACGATTAGAACTTTTTCATCTGTGTTTTAGGGTATGGAGTACATTCACAAAAGTAACCTCAAATTTCATGGGAACCTGAAGCCCAGCACGTGTTTGGTGGACAGTCGACTCCAGATAAAACTCTCCGGCTTTGGACTGTGGGAGTTTAAATACGGAAGAAAAAACAAGACCAACTGTTTGGAAAACCCCAATTATGACGGTTAGTGGAACATTGACGAAGGTGTTTAGTGAAAATATAAGAGTAATCTTAATTACACTCAACAAAAATATAAACGCAACACTTTTGTTTTTGCTCCCATTTTTCATGAGATGGACTTAAAGATCTAAAATTCATTCCAGATACACAACATTACCATTTCTCTCAAACATTGTTCACAAATCTGTCTAAATGTGTGATAGTGAGCACTTCTGCTTTGCTGAGATAATCCATCCCACCTCACAGGTGTGCCACATCAAGATGCTGATCTGACATCATGATTAGTGCACAGGTGTGCCTTAGAATGTCCACAATAAAAGGCCACCCTGAAATGTGCAGTTTTGTCTCACAGCAAAATGTCACAGATGCCACAAGCATTGAGGGAGCGTGCAATTGGCATGCTGGCAGCAGGAATGTCAACCAGATCTGTTGCTCGTGCATTGAATGTTCATTTCTCCACCATAAGCCGTCTCCAAAAGCGTTTCAGAGAATATGGCAGTACATCCAACCGGCCTCACAACCGCAAACCACGTGTAACCACACCAGCCCAGGACCTCCACATCCAGCAGGTTCACCTCCATGATCGTCTGAGACCAGCCACTGAGACAGCTGCTGAAACAATTGGTTTGCATAACCAAACAATTTCTGCACAAACTGTCAGAAACCGTCTCAGGGTAGCTCAACTGCATGCTCGTTGTCTTCATCGGGGTCTTGACCTGACTCCAGCTCGTCGCCGTAACAGACTTGAGTTGGCAAATGCTCACATTTGATGGCTGGCACGTTGGAGAGGTGTTCTCTTCACGGATGAATCTCGGTTTACATTGTTCAGGGCAGATGGTAGACAGCGTGTGTGGCGTCGTGTGGGTGAGCGCTTTGCTGATGTCAATGTTGTGGATCGAGTGGCCCATGGTGGTGGTGGGATTATGGTATGGGCAGGCATCTGTTATGGATGAAGAACACAGGTGCATTTTATTGATGGCATTTTGAATGCACAGAGATACCGTGATGAGATCCTGAGGCCCATTGTTGTGACATACATCCATGAACATCACCTCACGTTTCAGCAAGATAATGCACGGCCCCATGTTGCAAGGATCTGTACACAATTCTTGTAAGCTGAAAATGTCCCAGTTCTTGCATGGCCAGCATACTCACCGGACATGTCACCCATTGAGCATGTTTGGGATGTGCTTGACCGGCGTATACGACAGCGTGCACCACTTCCCACTAATATCCAGCAACTTCGCACAGCCATTGAAGAGGAGTGGACCAACATTCCACAGGCCACAATCTGATAAACTCTATGCGAAGAAGATGTGTTGCACTGCATGAGGCAAATGGTGGTCACACTAGATACTGACTGGTTCTGAGTCCCCAGACTCCCAATAAAGCAAAAAAATGCACATTTCAGAGTGGCCTTTTATTGTGGACAGTCTAAGGCACACCTGTGCACTAATCATGATGTCAGATCAGCATCTTGATGTGGCACACCTGTGAGGTGGGATGGATTATCTCAGCAAAGCAGAAGTGCTCACTATCACACATTTAGACAGATTTATGAACAATGTTTGAGAGAAATGGTAATATTGTGTATCTGGAATGAATTTTAGATCTTTAAGTCCATCTCATGGAAAATGGGAGCAAAAACAAAAGTGTTGCGTTTATATTTTTGTTGAGTGTATAAATGGATTTTGGGTTATTATAGCATGAAGTAGAAGTATATGGAACCTAACCGTTCATTAGTTGCCATTAGTGTATATGGCTGTGTTGCAGAGATGTACTGGATGGCCCCGGAGCTCCTGAGACAAGTCGGTCTCCCGGTCAATGGAACGCCCAAAGCTGACATCTACAGCTTTGCCATCATCATGTGGGAACTCATGTACAGCTGTAAGGGAACCCCATATCAAGACTACAGCCTGGAGCCCAAAGGTTAGCCTTTTGGCATTCGCAACTCTTGCAAACATGAATGTCTTCAAAAGCACACAAAAATTTGTTAAAAAATGTAAGTTCATTACAATATATCCAATAGTTTCTGGGACATTTCAATTGGACAGAAATGGTAGATGGATTAACCTAAACGGCCAAACTGCTAGCGTGGCTAAAAAGGTCTCAAACCAGAAAAACCCAAATTGATTTAACACTACAATGATTCCTGCTTTCCTGCTAAATGTTTTCCCCAGAGATAATGATGCAGTTGCAGACACCTTTCCAAGGGGAACCGCTCCGACCAGCGCTGTCCGATCAGCTGTGTGAGGAGAGCATCAACTCGCTGCTCAGGGCCTGCTGGAGTGAAAACCCCGACCACAGACCCCCGTTTGGGTCGATAAGGAGACAGCTGAGGGAAACCAGCCCAGATTGGTCAGGGATCTAAGATTTTTTAAACCTATAATATGCCCCAAATTACTGTGAAAGAATTGTTTTCTAATTTGCACCAACATAGGTCGTATTTTATGTAGTTACAAACTTACAAGAAGATAGCAATGAGAATCTGGGTTGCTTGTTGTTATAAACTAGAGAGAATGTATTGATTGCATACCTTTGAAAGGGCTTTAAAATCATCTAAATTATATATCAGCTCCTTAATAAATGTAGTGACTGGATATATGTTACAACAGCAAAAATGTCCTTGAGCTAATTTTGAAATAGTTTAGCAAATCTTGAATCAACACCCAAAAACTGTGACATCATCATGATTATGATTTTTGTTTTGTTTTTACAATGTAGTCATGCAAATATACTTGACAATATGGTGGAAAAGTTGGAGCAATATGCAAATCACTTGGAGGAAGTGGTGGAGGAGAGGACCAATCAGCTCACAGCGGAGAAGAGCCGTGCAGACAAACTTCTCTCCAGCATGTTACCAAGGTAACAATAGCAATTTAAGTAAACCCATGTAAGTATTATAACCATGTTGCTGCCAGTTAAAGGTGGACTCAGTGATTCTGGAGAATGGCAGTTGTAAAAATCCCTTTTTGTCAAAATCAGCGAACTTCTCTTTATGATCCGCACCTGTCTGTACTGTGTGCGCTGAAAAAAAATCCAGTGTTAATACACAGCCCAGGCTCTGTAAACTGTTATAACAAAGGGTATGAAAACAAAGGGGGCTCACCATAGTTCACAACATGCTCATTTACAGAGCCCTGACTGTGCATTAAAACCAGACGGACAGGTAGCAGATCATGTGGAAATATTCACTGACTTTGAAAAAAAAGTGATTTTCACTAAAAGCATTCTCCAGAATCGCTGACTGCACCTTTAAATGGCTACTCCATGACGTCATCCCTTTCCCTTACCATGTCAGCGCTTCATTGGTCGTAGGTACATCGCCGATCAGCTGATGGTGGGGAAATCAGTGGAGCCGCAAAGCTACGAAACAGTGACAATCTTCTTCTCTGACATCGTGGGTTTCACGTCCATGTGCTCCGTCAGCTCTGCCATGGAGGTAGTCACGTTCCTCAACGACCTCTACAGCCTCTTTGATGACATCATCAAGATGTACGATGTCTACAAGGTGAGTCAAACACAATTATTTTTACTTATTTAAGTTTACCCGCTGGAGACAAGAACGGAATATTGAGGCAAGAGATTTTGTAGGTGACCTGTGGTATTTATCTTATTCAACCAAACAAAACTGTGTGATTTTTATTGCAGGTAGTGAATGTATGAATGAATATTTATAATTTGTGGAAATACATTTGCTGAGATTTAGATGAGGAGATCAATACCACCCTCAGGTCTGTGTGGTAAATCATGCAAAATAGAACTTTGATTCACTTTTCTTGCGACAATTTGTACAGTAACAAAACTATGGTAAACTTTGGTTGTTTTCAAAAGTGCTATAAAAATACGTTTAGTCAGTAAGTAATAGTAACTAATCTGTGAATCTTTACTAGGTGGAAACAATAGGCGATGCATACATGGTAGCCAGTGGTCTGCCTATCAGCAACGGCAACAATCACGCTTTGGAGATATCCACAATGGCTCTGCATTTCCTGAGTGTGGTCAAGGTCTTCAAAATCCGCCATATGCCTTCTGAGAGTCTGGCCATTCGCGTCGGGATTCACTCTGGTAAGAGACAACCAGAAGCTTGTAATGATGTGTAAGAACTCTGCAGAAGGTTGTATATGAAATAATCAACATTTGAGAAACTTGAATGTGTACCTATATACATTTGTGTATTGGTTTTATAGGTCCAGTGGTTGCTGGAGTGGTCGGCACCACCATGCCTCGCTACTGTCTGTTTGGCGACACGGTGAACATGGCCTCTCGCATGGAGAGTAACAGCTTACGTGAGTTAACTGAAGTAACGCCTTTGCAGAAGCTATTTATTAAAATCATAAAAAATTGTAAGTACATTGGTTCTTGAGGGAAACAATTCGACAAATAGCAGAAACATTTATAGTCTCAAGAGAATACATTATGATGACTTTGGTGATTTACTGACTTTCCAAGAGTAGCATCATGTAAAATATATATATATATTTTTAAATAAAAACAGTCAATAACTACACTTTTACATTAACACGTTCTCCTCAACTACAGCTTTACTTAATTGATTAATGCTACACAATATTTAGCTAACATGCTATACTTAGATAGTGAATCTGGTAGATATGTTTCTGAGCATTTTAGCATACAGCTCGAAGCACTACTGTGTCTAACTACAGCTGAATTTGTCAAAACGTTAAATGCTGAATCTAAAAAATATGCTTTTAGATTGATTGTCACTTACTTCTGTATATTTTACACAGCCATGAAGATTCACATATCTCAGTACACGGCCGACGTTCTTGACATATTTGGAACATTTGAATTTGAGGAAAGAGGGGAAATCGAAATGAAGGTGAGTTTACCGTCTCCATGGGTTTTTGTTTAACTAAACAATGTACAACCTTTGTATTTTGTTCTGACAAGTGAGTGTGTGTGTCTTCGACAGGGCAAAGGGTCTCATAAGACCTACTGGCTTCTGAACAAACGTGGATTCAAGCCTCCTCGTATGGCTCACAGCCCTCCACCAGTTGACAGTCTCCATCTACCAACAGAGGTAATGTTAAGGCCCATCACAGCCCGTTTTAAATGTAAACACCCCAACAGAGACATGTCAAGCACTCCGTCTCCAAGCACAGTCAGTATGTGTAGTATTTTTTGTTTAAGATGGAGAAGTGATTCGGGAGATGCTTGTTGTCAAAATCACTTTGTCAAAATCAGTGAATGAGAGAATTTCCTCACAATGCTCTACCTGTCCTACTGTGTGTTAATCTGGTTAATACACAGCCTAGGCTCTGTAAACGGACATGTTGCTAGCTATTGTGGGCCTTTTGTTTACATACCCATTAACTGAGTCTAGACTGTATGAACACTGGACTTTTCCAGCGCAAATACAAACACACGTGTAAAATATTGTGAGGAGATTTTCACTATGTTTTGACAAAAGGTGATTTTGTCGCTGACTCCACCTTAAAGTGGTGTCGCATTTTGACCTTAATTTCTCATATATCTGCTCCAGAAACTACGAACGGCCAGAGCAGCTGAGAAGAAACAACCGAAAAGCTCGATGCCCACAGTGAACATTTGAAGAACAAGTTGAAATTAAAAGTTTGGTTCCTCCAACTGTAAAAGAAGATAAAGACTGGAGGTGAAATGTGGACTGACACTGGAAGAAAAATTATAAACACTGACTTTACAAGAAGCGAAAACAGAGCTGAGAAACTGGATTACAACACCTTTGTTTTGGACTCTCTTAAACGTTCAGTAAGAGGAATGGTCAGTTTAGCTAACTTCCTGTCAGTGACTGCAGTTAGCGGTCCCCTCCCTCGTCCCCACGTCACCATATTAATGCACTGCGGTCTTCAAGCAGCGAGTTATCTAGCATCGTCTCAGATAAGTAAGTGTGATAAAATATGATAAAACCATCAAAACAGACATTGGGAAGGATTTTTACCTGCTCTGCCATTGTAAGCGCATAAACATTCACCCATCTGTCGCTCTGCGCGTGCACCAGCAATGAGACGGGTGCCGGTTTGTAGCGTTCTCTCTTTGGATTGGATATCAGTTTTGGGATCCGCGAAAAGTTTATTTGCCGATTACATGCAGAGCGGTTGACTGAGAGATCGACTTTATGAAACGAGCACATTATGTAAGTCAGTGGTTCTCAATTATTTTCTGTCATGCCCTCCCTAGGGAACAGAATTTTTTTCGCGCCCCCCTAAATTGAAATACTATTGAGAACCTGCTAATATTTATTTATTTATCTGTACAAATCCACTGAATGAGTTTCTGGCACGAGCATTCTGCATACAATCACCTTACTATCAAATTAGATTAAAAAATTAGCTGAGATAACTTCTGCAGCAAATTGAAGTTCAGTTTATTAGCTCAATTTGTAACATTTAAATAAGACTGCTCAGTCTGTGTGAATCTCAGGACAGAGAAACAAGAGCAAATGATTCATTGAGGTTTGCATTTCATTCAAAACATGTTTAAACTGTAAACATAGTTAAGGTGGTGTTTTTTATTAGTATAGGCCAATATGCCTTCTGTGATGCGATTACCAATATTTCATTAATGTTATTATTAGTCTACTTGCTTGATGTCTTTTTAAATAGCCTACAGAGACACTTGGAGACACAGACTGCAAATCGCGGCCTTCTGCGCGGATATGACCATACACAAGCACACATTGCGCTTGCTAGCACTAAAAAAAAAAAAAAGTCAGTTGGAAATCAAGGCAGCCCGCGCCCCCCCCCCTCTGAGAACTCACTCCACCATTTGAGAAGCACTGATGTAAGTGATCACTGTATGAGTAAAGAGCTATTTAACACTTATATTAACATAAATACATCGCTTACTTCACCTTTAAACAAGAGTAAAGATATTTTTTAAATTTTTGTTTCCTTGTTACTTTGGTACTATTAAACCCTTTTACAAAGGATTATTTACTTCAGTGCTACAATACAAAATGCTAACGTTATTTGTAGCATACTATATTTACTTGACTAGATGATAACTATCTTGTCCAATGGAACAGTTTATGTTGGGGAATTGTATTTTTTCTTGGGGCTGTAATGTTGAATCTCAATATAGAGAATTTCAGGCATTCACTTGTGCACAGTTTGGAAAGCATGGTGTCATAAATTGACCAACTTTAGGTTTTTTTAAAACCAGAATTCTGCACAAATTTATTTTCTGCAAAAGTACTCTAATGCAAAATGAATTATATGAATTAATGTGTTCATCACTGTAATGTTACAGCTGGTAAAGGTGGATCAAATTTAAATGTATTTATTTATTTATGAAGAGGAGTTTCACCAAAGGATCAATACATGTTTATCTTAATCTTGAAAAATGCATCATAATATATTTATTTATATATAGTATTGTATACATTAATTGTATTATTAATCTGATTCTGTAAAATAACTGAAATTATATCTTAAAAAAAGTAGCATCAAATGGAAATACTCAAGTAAAGTACAAGTACCTTAAAATTACTCACTAGACTCGAGTAAAGAATGTAGTTACTTTACAGCACTGGGGCTTGTCTTGTTGGTGAATCATCATAATTATATTTATGTTTATAGAAAAAGAAAAAGAGGGATTTTTATATGAATACTAAAATATGTTAGTATATTTTTACATGTATTTAGTGTCTAACGGGTAGATACACATCAATACAATTATAGCTTGTAAAATGCACTTTTTTTCATTTTTACAATCACAAAACATTTTAACCTGCACTATATTTAAATATTTTCTTTTGCATAATTGGATTTTGTTTCAGTATGTGTGGAAGTTAGTGAGAAAACAGCTTTTACAACAAAAATAATTTAATTTATAACAAAAGCTAATGAGAATCATTGACACTGGTGAGTTTGTAGCAATTCCAATTGCATGCAATGTGTTTTTATTTAGTGCTGCTGCAACAAATAAACAACAGATGGTTTTAATTCCAATAAGATTTGATGGGTGAAGAAGTGTTTTTATAAGATACGGCATTGTTACACATTTAATCAAATGTTCTAGGTAATAATATAAGACATATCAAGGAATGTTTATGTTTATTGTATTGACAATTTCTGGATTTAATCAACTCATTTGTTTATTTTCTAACATTGTGAGGAAGATATTTTAAAGATGTTTGCATAATTTAAAACAAAAGGGGAGAAGGATACATGTTAGTCAAGCAATTTCCACTCATCTTTATTGGAGAAAAGCAGTGAAGTAATGTCGGTAACATTAAAAAGGATCATCCAAAGTTTCAATAAATGAGCTAATTACAAACATTAGTAAGACAATGGACAGACAGTCATTCACTTGAGTGTGGGGAGAGGAATGTTTTCATATACTCCCTGAGTCCTGTGACACTCCCCGTTGTGTGTTTATGTGTAAATGAAAAAAAAAAAAGTTTTACTAGATTCTTGAGCCGTTGACTAAATCACAACAAGTGTTTATCAGCACCAACAGCAGGATGAATAGTGACATGCCTGTGGTGACAAAAGCAAAGAAAGAACAGTGCAGATAACAATTAAGAAAACAACTTTACCAAGATTTTACTTTTTACTTAACTGCAACCATTTTGTGCACAAAACATACACAGAGCTTTGAAAAACACTGTTCTGTTATTAATTAAACCACCAAACAGTTTAGCCACAGTTATCACTGCATCACATGTGTTTACCTTTAATGTGTCCGTTATTTGAGGACCCATTACCTGTCAAGAGAAATAGACAATAAATCATGTAATTCTTTTTAAGAAGTAAATGTAATTTTATTTATTAAAAGAACCCTTCAGACATTAATTAATCTCCCGAGCAGAATATTGTTTTAATGTATTTTGATATGTGTGGAGCATTTACCTGAAATGCAACATGGTGTACTATACCTTTAATTTGAAACTCAGCAGTCAGGATCCCCCCACTCGGTTCTGCCTCAGAGGGCAGACTTCGGGCAGAGCAGGGGCCCTTTAAGTACAGTAAATGAGTAAGGGTTATTAGTTACTGGCACCATTAAATGGTAACAAATGGCAAAAAGTTGGATCATAACTGTATAGAAAGGATTAAATAGATAATAAATATCCCTTTTTATATCATATTAAGTGTTGTACTCACGGGCTGACAGACGAGCCTCTCTCCATCGCAGACCTGGACCTCACAGTGGAGCCAGACGGTCGACACTTTCTCCAGCCGTTGGAAGCGGAAAGAGTTGAACTTAAACATGGAGCGGCTGTCTTTGGCGTTCTCAAAAATAGTCACGGTGTTGTCAGAGGAGCAGCTGTTGAAGGACGAAAACTGTTTCACACATAGTGGCGTGGAAAAGCACTATTTCTCATTCTACTAAACTGTAAATATCACACAGGAATTTAGTGGAATCAGCTCAACTTTTACCATGAACTAATTGTGAAGGTTTTATAAATTTCAAATTAAGTCAACGTAATACACTTGAATTGTCTTGGGACATGGATCTTTGATTTAATCAGCATATAAATAGACCTCAAATGAAGCAATGTTTCAGGGTTGAAACTCTCTAAAGTTTTTTAAAGTTTTTAAAAACTTACATGAATGTAAACTTGCTGTTGAACTGTTAGTGAAACAATATTTTGAGCCATTTGAATGAGTTTTTTCAGGTTCTGTGAACTTAACTAAGTTGGGTTTACATTGAAACTTTCAAGCAAACAAATTAAATAAATTTAGTCCAGTTTACTTATATATTTGAATTGTTGTCCAAATGTTGTCCATTGTACCTGTTAATGATGAGACTCCACCTCTTCTTGTCTGTGGAGTAAGGAGTAGGAGTTGCCCAGCAGTTGTTAATCACAACCTTGAATCTGAAAAAATATCATAGTACTGAGAGGGGCATATCCTCTGTAATATAACAGAACATAATCTAATGATGATTAATTTGTGATTTGTTTGTACCTGTTACTTAGTCCTTTTGCCTCGATGCCCATGAAGACCTCGGATCCAATCTCGGAAGTATCGATCACATAGGGAGCGTCCTTGGCATACAGGAACTTTGAATTCTACAAAAATATAATTTGTTTTATATTTCTTCCTCAGACAGTGCTTGACACACTTTACAATGAATGACCATTACAAGGGTTAATTAATTATAACACATCTTAAAATTACAGAATTACATTTAACATGTTGCAAAAGGCTTCCACTGGTGAAACTTGAGTGTGATCGGCCACTCACCGTGAAGACATTCATAGACAACTGTGATCTAAAAGTGCCTAAACTCCCGTTGTTGACATAAACTGTTGCCACTCTGGAAAAAGCAGAGGGTTTAGTAAAAACACTGCAAGTCATTGGGTTAGAATGAACATATCTCCCACACAGTGACTGTGGTTGCATCGTGTCACAGGTTAATGCTTACCTTTGACTGAAGACTGCGTTATTCACCAGGTAGGCTGCTCGGTACACGCAGCTGAAGGTGTAGTTGACGGGTTGGTTTCTGACAGTCAACGTAGTATCGTTGGACACTATGGAGTTATAGAAGATGTACTTGGGGTCTTTGCCAGGCATGAACTGTGGAAAACAATTGTGGAGAAATATTTCAAAAGCTGGGCAGAAAAACTCTTCACGGCAAGACACTATAGTTAATGTGACCCAGCACTTAAATACCTCAATACTTGGCATCTCACCTCAGATTGTGTGCCGCAGTATGAGTTGTTTTTGGGCGTCAGGTCTGAGATAATGAAGCGGTAGTAGCCTGGGCTGTGTATTCCAGAGTAACAGACTCCACCCAGGGAAAGCTGTTCAATCTCCCAGCCGTAGGGACACTCTGGGACGTTGGCAATGATGGCGTTGGGGAAACATGACACCATAACATAGTCTGATATAAGACAAACAAAAATGAAGTATTATTTAGTGTCTTCACTTAAGACTTTATTTGCACGAAAAGTAATGTGTCACTCTTTATCTTCAGATTAATAAGCTAATATTTATTATCTTTTTACAGATTTTTGTTTTTGGTGCCATTTTTGCTTTTATGAAATGGGGCAAAGAGGGGAATGACATGCAGAGAACGACCCGGGCTGGATTGGAACTGAAATTGACAAAATGATTGCTTAGATTTTACGATGGTCTACTTGAGATCCACAGAACATTCTGTGTTTTGTTCTGTTAATATGCCAAAAGCATAAAAGTACTAACTAATTGTTTCAATCAGGAACGTTACCTGCTTTTTGGGGAGAGCAAGTCCATGCAACAGGCAAAAGCATTAAAAATGCACCAACAGAAGCCATTCTGAAACTGCTGCAAAGACAGATTTAAGAAAATTACACACTAGCAATGACAGATTATTTAAACATGACATATAATAATGTAAATATGTTGGAAACTCACCTGTGGGGGGGAAGAACACCTTTGATTTGTCGGATGTCAGAGGTTCCTCATGGCGTTTGAACAGATTACCAGCACCAATGACTCTACAAGTAACGTCCTGACAATTTAAGGAGGCGTTTTATACGGTCACAGGTGAAGGTAGTCAACTTTCCCCCATTCTCCCTTCTCTACTTAATCCCCCCAGCAAGGACTGGTTGAAGAGCTCCATTGTGGGACTGCTCACAAAAGCTCTCTGTGCTGCTCGTACATTGACTTTCAAATGAGCAGCGTCTCAAAGGGGCAGCTCTCTTAAGGTGCTTAAGTCACATTTTCACGAGATGGACATTCAGATGTTTGTAGGTGGTTTGTATTACCTTTGGACAGAGCAAAGCTAGTTTTTAAACCATGTTACGAGTCTCTATGTTAAGCTAAGCTAACCGGCTGATGGCTGAACCTTTATACACAATGGGCAGATATAAGATTTGTTTCGATCTTCTCACTAAACTTTCCACCAGAAAGCGTATTAGCAATTTCCCCAAAATTCCTTTCACCAAGAAATCTATTCAGATACCAAATCCCTTTTATACTGGACAGATGTAGTTTAACAGCATGTCCCAGACACATTTTAAGGACAGGAACATTAAGGTAAACAGAGGAACAGACAGCCCTGTTCCTTTTATTTGTTGCATTTGCCAAAGAGTACAAAACGTTCTCAAACAGTATACCATTTAAGAAGCTAAATCGTGCAAACAGACATGGATGGATTGCTTCAAAATGTGATGGTAGCTTGGATAAGAGCCGGCCGTCACTAGTAACTAGTGTTCTTAAATGGAGATGATAGGCCTGTGTATTCAGTAATCTAAGGTTTCACACAGTCTTGTGCTATTAGATATCACTTTTGTCTCGTCAGCCTTTCTTATGTCTGTGAACGGTGTGTTCTCATTGGCCTGTGTCATGTTGGCTTGAACTTCAGTAGCTTTACTTTTGATGTAAAGAATGAGCAATATTATTAATGTCTACTCAGCTGGCCGTGTCTCATGATTTATGTTCTAAATCTTCAAAGAAACAGAATGAGGTGAAAATCAACAATGCTTGTTATGCCACTAAAGCATAACAAGGTTGATTGTTCTTATTGTATCATGGTGCTGCCTTCTTGGCCAGGTCATTCTTGAAAAAGAGATTTTAATCTCAATGAATTTTACCTGGTTAAATAAAGGATATTGATTGATTGAAGAAAAGTTTTAAATCTTTCTGATTTTTTAACAGTTCAATTCACGCAAAAGTCCTAATGATGAGGGCTGTAAAACGATACCAAAGAGGTTAGACACTAATGTCCTTCACAGAACAATTAAGCCACCCAGCAGAGGACGAGGCAAACCGCATACACTTAGCATCTGAATGGAGCGACTGGGGATTTAGTAAGGAGTAGTCCAAAGAAGATCCCAATCTAAGAAACTGGTCAGGGGACAGCTAGCGTTACAGCATTTGGTGATGCTAACAATTGGGAACCACAAGACTCCACCGTGTTATGCAACTGTGGCCTACAATCCAAGAAACGTGCTAGGAGGAGACAGTCGATTCTACAAAACATGAGGCCAATAAAAGTAATGGATTCTGATTGACAAAAGTTCACAGTAGAGAAAAGTAGCGTAATTCATTTCTCCACTGTTTGTTTGGAGTTCTCCAAACTTATTGTCGTTGACCAAATGTTACGACGGAGATGTGAAGGCATTTTGTAAAGGAAAAAACTAGTTTGATTTTGGAGGTTGAAATTAAATGTATTACTTTAATCTCATGATATTATCAACTTTTTTCTCAAAATAATTTGTTTCCCAACAGTGTGTGAACCAGTGAAAAAAGTTCAGTTTTAACAATATGCTTTACATTTGAGTTTGGTGTGTAATCATTACAAACCAATGTTACATCCCGCATATGTTCACCACAAGAGAGCAGTAAAACCTTTCCGTCTATACACTGTCTTTCTTATGTGTATTTATTACAGATTATGAATGATCTTGACAGCTTTAAAATGAACTGTAGTAAGTATAGCAGTATTAAAAAAGGCAAGGCAAGGCAAGGCAAGTTTATTTATATAGCACAATTCAGACACAAGGCCACTCAAAGTGCTTTACAGGGGCAAGATAAGAATACATAAAACACATTATAAAACATTTAAAAGCGAATAAAAGAAGCAAAAAAAAAATAAATAACTCTATTTAAAAACATTTAAAAGCAAATAAAAGAAGCAAATAAAATGAAAATTGTAGGTTAAAATGGAAACAAAAAAGTCTTCAGACTCGATTTAAAAGAACTGAGAGTTGCAGCAGACCTCAAGTTCTCTGGGAGTTTGTTCCAGAGATTTGGTGCATAATAACTAAAAGCTGCTTCTCCTTGTTTAGTCCTAACGCTAAGGACTGTAAGTAGACCTGTCCCAGACGACCTAAGGGCTCTGGACGGTTCATAACGTATCAGCATATCAGTAATGTATTTTGGCCCTAAACCATTTAGTGCTTTATAAACCAATATCAGTATTTTGAAATCAATTCTTTGAGTGACTGGAAGCCAGTGTAAAGACCTCAGAACTGGGGTAATGTGATCTACTTTTTTGGTCCTAGTGAGGACTCGGGCAGCAGCGTTCTGAATTAGCTGAAGCTGTCTGATAGATTTTTTTGGAAGGCCAGCAAGGACACTGTTACAGTAATCAAGTCTACTAAAGATAAATGCATGGACAAGTTTTTCTAAATCTTGCTGAGACATAAGCCCTTTAATTCTTGATATGTTTTTTAGGTGGTAGTAGGCTGATTTATTAATTGATTTTATGTGTTTCTTGAAATTCAAGTCGGAGTCTATAACAACACCAAGATTTCTGGCTTGGGGTGTGGTTTCTAACATAATGGATGTAAGTTGTGCGCTGACTTTTAATTGTTCATCTTTGGCACCAAAGACAATTACTTCAGTTTTATCGTTGTTTAATTGAAGGAAATTTTGGCACATCCAATCATTGATTTGTTCAATGCACTTACTCAGTGCCTGTATCGGACTGTAGTCTCCTGGTGATATGGTTATGTAAATTTGTGTGTCGTCTGCATAATTATGGTAGCATAATTTGTTCTTATTCATAATCTGAGCTAGTGGGAGCATGTAGATGTTAAATAGAAGAGGGCCAAGAATGGAACCTTAGGGGACCCCGCATTCAATATTTGTCCGCTCAGATGTGAAATTGCCTATTGACACATAGTAGTCTCTATCCTTTAAGTAGGATTCAAACCAGCTTAGTACAGTTCCAGAAAGTCCAACCCAGTTTGCTAGTCGATCTAGTAATATGCTGTGGTCAACTGTGTCAAAAGCGGCACTGAGATCCAGTAAAACTAAGACAGAACTTTTGCCACTGTCTGTGTTTAAGTGGATGTCATTGAGGACCTTAACCAGAGCAGTCTCAGTGCTGTGGTGTTGTCGAAATCCTGACTGGAAGACATCAAAGCAGTTATTCATTGCTAAGTAGTTATTTAGCTGTTGATAAACAGCTTTTTCAATGATTTTACTTAAAAATGGTAGGTTAGATATGGGCCTATAATTTTTCATGAGTGATGTATCTAGATTGTTCTTTTTTAGGAGTGGCTTGATGACTGCTGTTTTCAGGGCCTGTGGGAATACACCTGTCTGAAGGGACATGTTGACAATTTGTAGAACATCTGAGGCCATACAGCTAAAAACTGTTTTAAAGAAGCCTGTGGGCAGAATGTCAAGGCAACAGGATGAGGAGTTCAGGTGTTGTATAATGTCCTCCAGGTTTTTGTGGTTTATAAGATAAAATTCTGTCATTGCATTTGAATTGATTTTAAGAGGGAACACATATGTTGAACTTTGTATTGATGCAGTGACAGCTTGTCTAATTTTGTGAATTTTCTCAGTAAAGAAGGAGGCAAATTCATTGCAGGCCCTCGTGGAAAGATGCTCAGACGCTACTGACACAGGAGGGTTTGTTAATCTGTCGACAGTAGCAAACAGGGCACGTGCATTGTTGTTGTTTTTGGTGATGATGTCAGAAAAGAAAGAATGCCTTGCATTTCTCAGTTCTGAGTTAAACGTGCACAGTTTCTCTTTGAAGATGTCATAATGAACCTGGAAATTTGTTTTTCGCCACCTGCGTTCTGCTTTACGGCACTCTCTTCTTTCTATTCTGACCTGCGGGGCATTTCTCCAAGGAGATCTTTTCTTACCAGAGACAACCTTCATCTTAGTGGGCGCAATAGCATCTATAACACTTGTAAGTTTGCCGTTAAAGTTGTCTAAGAGCTCCTTAACTGAGTTACAGGGGAGGGGTGGTATCGAAGAAAATGCTTGAATGAATGTTTCACTGGTATTTTCTGTAATATACCGCTTTTTGATTACTTTTGATTTATCAATTGTGTGCACAGACATTTTACTCTCAAAAAATAAACAGGAATGGTCCATGAGGGGACCCATATTTGCCACTGTTATGTCTGAAATGTTCATTCCTCTGGAAATGATAAGGTCCAGCGTGTGCCCTTTGTTATGAGTTGGTTTGTCAACATGCTGATTTAGTCCAAAGTTGTCAAGGACACAGCACAGTTCTTTCGCACATCTGTCCTCTGGTTTGTCAGTATGAATATTGAAATCTCTGACGATTAATACACAGTCAAACTCAGTACATATTACAGACAGCAGTTCAGTAAGTTCATCAAAAAAGCTTGCATTGTATTGTGGTGGCCGGTAGATATTGATGAAAATAGCTCTAGAGGCTGAATTTAACTGTAGAGCCACATACTCAAATGAATAAAAATTTCCATAAGACATCTTTTTGCATTGTAGAGATTCTTTAAACAGAATAGCAAGCCCCCCTCCTTTTTTATGCACTCTGGATTCACTCACAAAATTGTAATTTGCGGGGGCGGACTCTATGAGAACAGCTGAGCTGTTATCTTGGTCTAACCAAGTTTCAGTTAAAAACCTAAAATTAAGATTGTGCCTAGTAATAAGATCATTAATTAAAAATGTTTTACCTGCCAAGGATCTGATGTTTAATAAAGCTAAATTTAGTGTGTTCGAAGCATTGTCAGCCCGATTTATTTCAGCACACTGTGGCTGAAGAGGAATGCTTATCAGATTTGATACATTTACAGGATTTAAGAGTTTCCTGTTACTTGAGATACACTTTGAGAAACAGGGCCCCAGCTTATCCTGTGAGTCGTAGGCGTTAACTATGTAGCTGCGGCCCGGCACATATCAACAAGTGCTGACATCATCAGTCTCCCTAGCCTGATGATGATGATGATGACGTTGCGGTGGGATCGGAGGGCGTGGAGGGGTGAAGAGCCGGGCATGTTTTTTTGGGGTAATATTTATTTTTATTCTTTAGATTGAAGGAGAATAGACATCTATAGACATAATCAAAGATCAATAAATGCATGAGAAAGATACTGAATGAAACACTGTTGCATTGTTGAGCCCAGCTATGTAGATATGGTAGTGCTTTGGTCAAAGTTTACATAATGAAATAGTAATAAAAAACATACTTGCTATAAGACACAAATAAGAACATGCAGTTATACAACACATTTTGAAATGCATACATTTTTTTATATACAATCATAAACAACATATTTACATAATAAATAGCTTTATTTTTCAAGCTGGCATCAGGGTTTGGGCACTTGGCAGGTCCAACTTGTTCGTTCTGGATGGTAAATAAAATCTCTCCTGAAAGACAAAGAAATTGGGTTAGACCTTGTAAATCGTGAATATTATAATCAAAACTAATATAATAAGAAATATTACATTTAAAGCACATTTGAAAAACAAGTCATTTATTATCGAAACATCTATATACTCCTGCTCTATTTGTCAGAAAACACATAGACCTGTTGGGAATCCCACTTCCCTAACTCATACACGTTGACATAAAGGCGTTAACAAAAAAAGAACTGTTTTTTTCTGACAGGAAATGATCAAATTAAACTGTGACTTTGGAATGTCACTGGACAATGGACATCGAAATGTTTTCCAAGGATTTATTTGCTTTCTGAGCCGTTTCGGAAGATGTTTGACCAACATCCATAATTAGTTAGTGAATTTGTTCCAGCTGTCCTTCATGTTCTGTGTGCACTGCATTGTTGGACAATAGTGAACCTCAAGAGCACACTCCAAAACACGTTTTTAAGTTAGAATATACTTTGCCATGATGAACAAATATGAAAAACCTGCTAAGATTTAGATGTGTGGATAAGGAACATAGCAAAAGTCTTCAAACTACATTTTGCCGCCGGCCCCTACAGAAGACATGGCTCCAATAATGCAGGATTTGCTTGATATTGTACATACGTTAATCGTGCACAAATGCTGTACATTCATTTGACAAACAGTGACCCTGGAGTTTTTGAGGATCTCGACACTCCACTCTGTTGGTAATTTGCTTGTGGTATTTTGTGTAAGTAATTGTTGATGAAAGCTTTGTTTTCTCTACTTACTCTTTCCGGTGTGATGCACTTTTTTCACGACACAGTAGCCCCTCATCACATGGGCAAATCTGGTTAATGCTGAATGCAAGGCCACCGTCAGGAACATAACAGCTTTCGCCGCGGATTAGACGTCTCTTGCACACCTGTTCACCGTGGTGTCGAGCGCAGCACATGGATGTCCCACAATCCCTGTCGAGTTTACATCTGGCCCCTGGATGAAGAAAAGCATTGGTTATTTCATGTCCAGTCTTATTGAATCGCCTAGCAGACAAAGTGTTTTTGATTTGTTCGCCGTCTTACCCTCTTGTCCAATCGGTATGCTGCGGTGACATTTCCCAAACATGCAGCTGAGTCCGCGGACACACTGGGCATCTCTTCGACAGTAGTGGCCCTCCCCTCGTAGAGGGACACAAAGTCCAAAGTGACGATCACAGGTCAAGCCCCGCCCACAGACCCTGTCTTGATCGCACATAGCCTGAAAAAAGAGAGAAGGGAAATGTTAAAACTTTGTAACTGTTCATCCTGGACATTGAGTTATGTCAAATAAGTAGGAAGTGACACACATTTGGGGTACAACTCTTTTCTTTCAACAAAAACTGTCTGCGCTTGAGAATAAATATTTTAGTACAAAACCAATTAATTGCCATTTTGTTGTCATGATCTCCCAGAAGAATAAACCAAGGTTATAAACAAAAAATATATACATTTTAGCATGGCATCCAGTGGTATCTTACCGTGGTTATTTTGCCTATAGGGGCGCTTTCTCTAAGTGCCTTTGCTCCTTCTTTTGGGGGGCTGTGAGGCATGTTGAGCATCCAGGCCCATATATGAGCTTCGGTCCAGGGGCAGCAGAGACACAGGCAGAGCATCCACAGATTCCCCAACATTTTATCAGGCCGCAGAAAAATCAAAATACGTAGTCTCAATAAGTAATTGAGACTGAAAGCAAATAAGACAATGTGCTTCAGAGAAAAAGTAAGGATAAGTTACTGTCACTTGAGTGAATAAAAATCCAAAGCTTGAAAGTCCAAGTAAATGTGTAGAGAGTCAGGACTGCAGAGCTGTATGAGATGTAGTGACAGTGGCTGCCTACTCCTACAGTGTGACTTTTATAGGTCACCAAGGATTGACTTGCCCCCCACTGGGCTGTTTGTCCAAGCAACAGGGTGGGAGGAGACAATTAGTTGTTAATGGATTAACTAAATTGCCCGTTTCGCCCCCTGCAGCCAGAAAATAGTGGCAAAATGACCAGTCGTGAAGCAGGGAGAAAGAAGGGCCAAGAGGGGATGGCTGGACGTAATGGGCCAACAATAGAGCCGAGACAAGCATCACCTCTGTTTGGTTATCTCTGCCAGACAAACAAACGAGGAAGACAATGGCAGACAAATGCATGACAGATTTCACTACTCACTGAGTGACAGGTAGAGCCACTGCGGGTCCTGGCCCCCAAACACTTGGCAAACACGCCTGGCCCGACTTCCAATGGCCCGTTGCCCCCTACCCTATCCCACTTCAGACCCCACGCTGAGAGCAATTTGCAGAAGTGCACCGAGCAGACGACCCCATGATCTCATTAAATGTAATTACCATCAGCCATTAGTTCTCAGGGGGAGACGGGGAGTGAGTGGAGCGGAGACAAGTTGCTTGAGGAAAACAAACAGATTCATTTTTGAACACTTTTCCAACAACTATTATTGTTTTTTCTTAACTTTCCATAAAGTATTCAGACCAAAAACTGTATGGTACAGACAGAGCTGAACAAAGCAATGTGGTCTGTTAGTGTTGTCCAGCACTGATTGTCTGAAATAAAAGAATCCCCCTCTGTGCTCACATTCCTTCAAACTCATAACAGTTTTAGTCAAACTCACTTGATAGGTTGTTGTGCCTTTTGACCAAAAGCAGACACTTTTTCCCCACAGTCCTGCTGTCTATCTGATGTTGCTCTTCAACATTTATAAATACCTATCAGAGAAGCAAAATCAGTGTATAATTTGTATTATAGCTTGTAGTGTGTACATCTTTTGTATAGGCTGTACTGTCTCCTCTATTCTCTCTCTCTCTTGGCTTCCTTTGGTGAAGCAATTTGGAACAACTGTTTTGATTTGTTTTGCTTGGAAAATGAAATTAATACCTACTTAACTATGAGTCTATGTGAATAAGTTGATATGAAACAACAACATGAGCATACTGCATAACTAGCATCTAGTGCACATAATACATTGTCTCCAATGGCCAATCCAAGGCTACATAAGCTTTATACTAGACGTCTCATTCAGGTGGGACCACAAGCCTTTAGGCTACAATTCAATTAGCCCCTTTTACACCGAGATTGCGGCATATTGACGGAACGAAAGAGTGGCAATTTGACGGCTCTGCTTGGTTAGGTGTAATTTACACAGAACCAAGCAAAGCCGGCATGTTGGCGCATCAGTAGCCCCTTTTACACAGCATTCCGGAATGAAAGAGGTGCTTGTAAGCAGCGTCAGGTGTGACGTAAATATATTTAGCGCCGCACCGGTCAGCTGCTTTACAACAACAACACTAGCCGGTGAATTGAGAGCAGAAGTACAGGGGCTTGCACTAAGAGGGCCGTATTTTACTGTCCCCGTGATGTGCCGGTTGATCTCGCTATGCGCTGAGTCCAACATCTCTGGGACAGTTAACCAAACTGACAAAATCACTCCGCTCACTGCGTCACCTGTGTGTGTCTGTGTGTGTGCGTTTGTGTGACAGGTTGGCTGTGAGCGAGTCTCTTTGAGGGCAGTGCTCTGCCACTCAAACATACACATACACACAGTGTGTGAAGTCACGTTACTGTAGACAGAAATATAGTGTTGATACAAGCTTAGACTTAGGATAATAATAGCGGCGGTGATCCGGTCGCAGCCTAGCTTAGCCTAGCCTAGCTTTCCCACTTCATTGTACAACTTCCCCCGAGCAGAAATAGACTCATAAACTCTGCAAAATGAAGCGTGGGGGTTTGGATTGAGCAGCAGACCTTATGACCAGCTAGATTATTTGCCGTTCCTTTTATTTGTTGATTTTTACTGGACATCAGGCCGCAGTGGTTAAAGTTAAACACACGTCCTTCAATTGCTAACATGGTCGCATGTTTAGAACGTAGGCTATGGAACGTCAAACGTCCCCCTGTTCCGCAACAACAAGCTGGCAGCATTTATACAGAGAGGCGGAACAGATTGTGTCGGCAATCTTACTACCCCCCGAGGTAGTAAAATTCCCGGAACAATCTTTTGCGCCTCTCGACCCCCGTTCCGCAACGGTTGCATTTATACAGCAGGGCGGAGGGCCGAAATTCCGGCATATTCCCGGCTTTCACTGGTTGTGTAAAAGGGGCTAATTAAAACCAGTACCTTGCAAAGTTGTCTGCATCAAGTCCTAGGTAGGTGACCAGTGTTGTGATCACATGAAGAATGTACAATGTAGAGGAACTTAATCATAACTTATTTGTTAACTCAACCTTTATGAACAGCCTAACCCAAATTCAGCATTCATTGATACATTAGCATTCAGTATTTTCATTAAGACGTAGATGCCTGGATAAATATAGTAATTTGCATATTCTTAGTGGCAGACAGTACAGATTGGTTACGTAGATATCTCAGCTCCTGGTAGTTAAGTCCTTATCAAAACAGGCTAACACAGACTAATGACGTAATTGGCAGTCAATTAGTAGTAACAATAGCAACATCTGGATCAATTAACAACATGTAAATAAGTATTGTTTCGTGATTATGCAACCATCAGAACAGTTTCATTATTCATGTATATTTACCACACCACATTTACTGGTACTGTAAGGGATGTTATATTGGGTTGCAAGAAAGTGGTTTAAAGGCATTACAGACAAATACATCTTGATTTTAAACGTCTGTAGATTCAACGTCATTTAGTCTAACCCGAAAGATTTTTTAGCCAGGCTCTCATAGATAGATTTCCTGTGTTTTTCAGTATAAAATTAACAACACACACAACAGCTCTCAGTCCCTGTCTGTCCTTATCACGCTAATCAAAACACATATTCTTGTTCTACATCCATACTTACAGCAAGATATCACCCCTTCTATTTACCCAAAGCCAACCACAGATAACTGTCTCCATACACTCCTTAACATGCTCCCCCAGTGTTAATGACTCTGCTAATGACGTTCGTAATGAATGTGCTCACTGTCACAATCAACTGTGCCGTGGGTCTTGCAATTAGGGACAAACAAAAACAACGGGCAGGGTGATGTTTGTCCATTGTAATGGACCTTGACCCCCCTCGGGGAGCTCTGAATAGTGGCGAGCATGAGGAGTCCACCTTCCCACCACCACAAAAACACATTCAGTGCAGGAATGGATGGATGATTGGCATTGAGTCTGTCAGAGTGAACGTATATTCAGGGCACAGAAGAACAATGAGGTTAATGCATTGTTTCTTCATGATTCATCAAGTTGTTATTTTTCTGAGATAGAAAAAAACAGGTTCTCAAGCTGATGATTTAATATAGATGGGGAAAGTTAAATGCATTATAAGCGGGTACTGTTTATTAAATAGTTTGTTCTTTTCCCCTGGCAATCCATCCAATAGTAAACATTTTATTCTGAACCAAAGTAGGGGCCCGATTGACCAACCCACAAACAGAGGTTGCAACAGAGCTACACTGATATCCATTTTAGAACATAGTACTTTAGATAATAATGCTGCAGCTAAAGAAATGTACACAAATGGCATAAATCAGAGCTGCTCATTAGTTGAAATCAACACAATGCCTCATGTTTGGCTGCAGCCTTGTAAGCGTCCGGGAAATTCAATACGAAATTCCCTGTCCGACAACGTCCAAAATCCAAAGTGTTTATTGATTATCCAAATTGTTAAATTCTTAATAGGGCTACCAAAACAATCCCTGGGATTGTTCCAAGTTGGCACAAAATCCGGATGACGATATAATAGACTTAAACATTTAAAAGGCTTTCATATTTAACACCTTTTTTAAACCTAGTCTCGTGGAAAGATGTTGATAATTGCAAAACTAGTCATATTATTTGTTTTGATTTACAAATCTTTTTTTAGACTAACAAGCACACAGAAAACTAGGTTTCTTCTCTTGTTTACTTTGTCATCACAGTCAGAGCAGCTGTGAATAGAGTTGACCTCCCATAGGCCATGTGTGTGGAATGATGAAGTAATTTCTACTCTAGTCATTAGCTGTGTGTTGTCTTAAAAGCTTGGTATCTTTATTGTTAGAAAGACAGATGTTAATTCAGGTAAAGTTAATTAAAACTATAATCATTGGCAGGTTCCTTGTAAATTAGACACTGCTGCCAAAAGAAAAAAAATCTAAAACTGTTTTGAAGCAGAACTTTAAGCAGGGGGAAGAGAAAAAGTAAAGGGATGACCTAGAACAAAGGTTTTGAACTACATTTATTTGGATTGCTCAAGTACACAGTGTGCCGTGCCCTACATCTACCAGGAAACCTTTCCCCATAATGGCTCGTCCGTTTCCCATAATGGAAATAAGCCGTGGCACGGTGGCATAAATCATTTAAAGACACATTTTGGCAGACTTGTTGTGCTACAATTGAAGATAATACAATGTGGTCTGGATCCATAGACAAAATAAAAACAATTACCTCATCATTAACTATTAGCTAGAATAAACCAATCAGATTTTACAACTCCATTTGTGCTCAAGTTTTAAATAATGTTCTCAATAAGCTGTTTCCAATTGGAACAAGAAAGAAGGGTGTGAGTCCTTCTATAATGGGAAACAGCCCTGAGTCTTCTTTGTGCCAGGTTAGAAAAAAAATGGAAACGAAGAAGAAGAGAATCTGGAGCAAGGGTCATTTGTGGGAAATAATCCCAAATCAGGCCATTCCCCATTGTTATGATTTTAAAATCTAAAAAAACAAACAAGGTACAAGATCTGAGTCATTATGGTGTCTGTACACTTGAGTAACCCCTTAGTACTACTACACATTTGTTATGTGTCCTACAGACCCCTACATAATTATCTATACCTATATCTTTGATTTCCTTCTACCATGCTTTTTCAGTTTTAAGCACACCCCATTTCTATAGATGAATCAATAAAGGCAACATGGGTGATCAGCATTGCATTGCTTGTTTTGTTGTTGTGCAAAGCATCTTTATCCGGGGGATGTTCTGGCTACATATTGGGGACCAACTGGATTTGTCTTAGTAAGGCTTTTAAAGCAGCTTCTTCACAGCTTGGAACACGTTTCTGCAAGTTTCTCAACTCTACTGGATGGATGAAAACAATTCTTTGAAAAAAGATATTCTCTCTGTTTTGATAATGGTGGTGAAGACATGGCTCCAAATCTCCGAATAGTGTTAAATTGTTTTGGGATATGGTAACTGTAAAATCTACATTATAGAGATTCACATCACTTTGTATACTTATACCATTCAGTGAACCCTTGTGACCTGCCTGGAGGGATCAGTCACCTAATGTTTCTCCTTTAATTTTTCATCCGTCTACATGTTGAAATGAAAATAGAATGCCATTCAGCAATATGGGTAGATGGCTCTATTAGCAGCCTTACATATTAATGGGGCACCAGCTGCTTGTGTAGGGACACATCCTTGATGCAGACATCCAATGTAGTAAAAATAGATTTGCGCCAAATAGCAAAATCTGTGTGTGTTTTGGGATAGGCTGTACCAGGGCCCAGGTTAACTTTCTGTTACTCATATACATGTAATCAGTAATTTGCTATCATGCCGAAGTGCATCCAAATTTACAGACAGCAACATCTGGTGTAGATGAAAACCATCCTTGTTGAATTAAAGGCAGATATACGACCTGACTTTGTGACTGTGTCCAAAACATCCTGTGAGGTCACAAGAGATTTTTCCACACGGTTCACAGCTGAGTTTCAAAACATTAATACTGACTCAGGAGGAAACTCTGAGATTTGGCAAAGCTGTTGGATTGTGCAACAAAATCACTGGATATACTTTTAATAAACTTCTCACATCAATGGCCACATGAAAAACTCTGGAAAACAGGGACCGGGAAAAGTCTAGTCATTTGGAACAATTTTACCGCACTAATAAAAAACTTGTTTTGCTCCTCACTCTGATGTCATTGCGTTTGTGTATTAAAATGTAGGAAAACAAATATTATGCAAGTTAATGATGCATCATAAGGCAGAACTGACTTCGCTCATTGGATGGCCAATGTGTGTTGGATTATGTCAAATCAGATCCAGCTTTTCTAATTGATTACAAATGGTCTAATTTATCATATTTGTCACGTCTCTAACTTTGTTGTTTCTTTGACCTCACAACAACACAAGTATCAGGAGCTGAAAGGATTTTTAAAGATTAGAATTCAAGCTAAGATACTACCTTTTAGAAGGGACACCCCCCTGCCACTAGCCTTGATTACGCCCACCCACCCAGAATGCCAAGGGAACAAGGTCATACAGATGTTCGAGTACAGCATTTTCTTGTATTCTCCACAAAATAACAAATTCCAGTCAGAACCAGTTTCCATCAAACATCACATAAAACATGCTGGTATCTGGATCATTCTTGAACCAACCACACAAACTTTCAAATGAGAGCTGGAACTTTCAGAGGCAAATTTAAAGTCAGGTATACAATTTCTATGAACAGGAGCATCCATCTTCAGCATATATTTGGAAGTAAAACAACTCTTTCCACACTATGACACTATAATAAGCTCTAAAAATACACCTTGAACACTTAACAACAACCCCAGCAGCTACTAAAACTGTTGTTTTCATTACATCCCCAGCTATGGAAACCAGGAAAATGTGTTCTTAGTCAATCTGTGTTCAGAAAAAAAAAATCTAAAACCAAAAAGGAAGATTTCTTAAAATATCACATTTGTTTTAGTTCAACATGCTTTCACATGAGGGAGACATGCTCCTCCCAACTCCAACCCCCATTTTTTTATTGGGAAGGAAAGGAAAAATGAATACATAAATATTTTCTTCTTTGTGAAAGTCCTGCAAAGAACAGAGCTCTTTTTCAGAGAGAAACAAAGAAGGAGAAAACAGAGACAGAGAGAGGGGGGAGTGTAGAGGTTGAAGTTATGAGGTTTTGGTAAAGGTACAGCATAGAGAAAACGCAATCCCTCACTCTGCAAAATTTCAGCTGTTTGTCAACTCTTCTCTCCTGCCATGGATCCGTCATCCCAGAATTTGGAAAGAAAAAGAGAGAATGTAGGAAAGAGCGGCAGACAGAGGGAGGGAGAAAGGCAGTAAACCTTGGCTGAGGTGAGGAGGGGAGGAAGAAAAAAAGCTGTTGTGTGGGAGAGCTGAGGCGCAGAGAGTGTGACGAAAGGCGGGGGAGTGGTGGAGTGCGGCGCCCCGTTCTTCCAGCAAAGTGAGAGGGGAAACAGGGGAACCAGAAGAAGAAGAGAGGAGTGATAAAGATTGGGGAAGGAGGGAGAAGAGTCTGCTGGACATGGGGCTTTGTGCAGTTCTCCTCATCTGTCTTTCCCAGGCTGAGCTGGGAAATGTCTGGGCTCAGGAGCATGAAGGTAAGCCCCCTTTCTTAGATCCAAAAGCAAATATGTACAGGTATTCAGAGATATTAACAAGTAATCTAATATTCACAACTTTTTACTGCCTTTATTCAGACTGCCAAGTGTTGCACAAGACAGTTTCCAAAACTAACGCTAAAAGAAATATTATCGGCCGTGAAACCTTGTCACTCACTTTTGCAAGCTTGAAAATGTTTTTTAGGGAAATTTTTCTTGGGTGAATTCTGCATATTTGTGTGTGTGTGTGTGTGTGTGTGTGTGTGTGTGTGTGTGTGTGTGTGTGTGTGTGTGTGTGAAGTTAACAGGTCCCTTGACAATTCACTGTGTCTGTCACAGGAAACCCATGAAAGACTGTGATTTTCAAAGGATGCCTTTCCAGAACCTCTGTATTTCCTATTTTGAAAAAGTCAAGCGCCTGGTGTTCATTTGCTTGACAAAATATGAATCATGCGATTAGAAATCCTGCATTTTAGGAGACAGATGATCAAGGTTTACTAGCCATTTACATTATGTCCGTTTTTTTATTCTATTGTGCACTTCTATAAAAGTTGGCTATGCCTGGAATACTTACATTTGGAAAGTTGCTTGCTGTGTATTTAATCACCCAAAAGTGCACTTGGTTGTTCTGTGCATCACCTGTGTATGTATGCTTTATAATCCTCTACCTTCCCGTGTGTGCGGCTGTATGTGTGTATGCGCGGGTGTATGTATTTTTGTTCTCCTCTGAGATACATTATTTTTAGCCAGCCCCCGTTCTTTCGCTGCCTCTCTTCCTACTCCTCCTTTCAACAATCAGTGGTGCTCCAGTTTCTCTGGCCTCTCCTGTGGTCCCAATTCCTCTGATCAGGGTCCTAAGCTCTGCAGAGGACAACCTGACACATTGCGCACATATCAGAGACAGATCCCCCCTTAACATAAGACAACTTAAAGTCTGTAAACATTTCTTATCTCTTCTACTGAAAACTGCTTAACCCCTTCAGACCCGCATTTTTCTGCTGGGCAAATAATTTTTTTTTTTAACTGATTCAGACTACTCTTTAACATAAAAACAGAGTGGATATTTTTATTTTTCGAACTCATGTTTTTATGAGTTTTTTTTCATGTCCATTCCAATGGACGCCAGGACACGATGCACGTAAAATGCCACAAAAACATTAAAAATAAAAGGCATATATGTCCTCAGGTATGGCCTAAACATCTGGAACTGGATGTTTTTGAGTCTGTGTATGGTTCTGAACATGCACATGAACTTGATAGGTGTATCACAGTGAGGGTAGGGAACAGCAGTGAGGTCATCACCAGGAAAGCCCAGTGCCTACTAGAAGAGAGGGAAATGCTATGACCCAATCTGAAAATTCACATGAAGACAATATATGTAGGATTGACATACAAAATAAATCAGTTTTGCCTTCAGTAAACAATCATGGAACTTCCAACACATAACCATGCTTTTTATAGTATGCTAATTAACCTTTAACAAGGTTATTCGTCCGACTCCTGATGTCCATTGCGATGGACATCGGACTTTGAAAAAATCCTACAAATTAATTACGTGACATGTTCAAAATAACTTCAAACATTATCACTTGTAATAGTTAAAATTACACTGAGAGCACGTTTGTTTGGCTAGCATGAACATAAATGTAGATTTTAGATTGGATCGGCTCAGCCATACTTGTCTTGTCAGATGTCTGTCACTCTCTCAGAGCATGCTCAAAGTCATAACATGATTTTGATTGGATAATCAGGATCCAATCAGTAACCAGCAGTGTTGACATCATCCAATTACAGAGTATTTATTGGTTTAGAGAAAGAAATATGTCATGTGCATTCCAAAGGACGCAGGGTCTGAAGGGGTTAAAACAAGCAGGATGCAGTGCAACTGGTCAGCCTCAGCCCTGTACAGCCGCATACCTATTTTGGGCTCTTTTCCCACAGCCTCATGACTTCATCTTAGTGCTTGATCACACCAGAAACTGGAACAGATCTTCCATTCACTTCACCTGTGTGAGCAAATCCACTGATCGCAGCAACTCCATGTAAATTATCTGATTTTTTAAATCTAGCCTTTACAAATGCACATTCAGGATATCATCTGAAATATGTCTGTAATATCTATTTAGTATTTATAGATATTTCCAGGTGAAAATAAAGGTTAGCATAAGCATGCTAATATGCTCACAATGACAGTGCAAACATGGTGATGTAAAGCAGGTCTAATTTTTACCATGTTCACCATATTAGTTTAGCATTAGCCAATTATCACTTAACAGAAGGTACAGCTGAGACACATGGAAATCAAATTACATTTGCAGGTATTTGGGCATAAACTTAATTACAGGACAAATGTTAACTTAAAATCTGATGAGCACGGGAGAGGAAAGCCACGGGATAAAACATATTGCAATTTGTTCCAAGGTTATCATGAATGTCTGAACAGAATATCATGGCAATCGCTCATATACTCAAAACCACAAATGTCTATCTGCTGGTTGTTCTATTGAGGAAAAGTCTAGGGATCACCAATGCCATTAAGATACCCTAATCGGGACTATAAATATGTGAACAAAACATTATCCATCCAGTAGTTCTTGATATATTTTAGTCCAAACTAAAGGAGTAAAGTGACCACCAGGTCAAAATTCCAAGGTCAAAAATTAATTTGAACAACAGTATAAACCACTCAGGTCTTGTCACTTACAGTATTTCTGAAATGCAGGGGCATAGCTAGAAACTCCCAGTATATGTTGTTCCATCAGGAACATCCCACTCCTTCCTTTGGCATGACTTATCTGCTGTTCAGCAGGTCACCAAGATCCCTAATCAATATGGCGAGGTTAACAATTGTCAAGATTATTGCCTGAATGAGAAGAGAGAAGCTACGTTTGAGGAGTCCCATGGAGACAACTTAAATCTCAAAGATGGATTTTGGATTCAGTCTGATACAGATATTAATAGGTTTCAAACTGATGTCATCTATACAAGAAAAGTCGGCTCTAAATCTGACAGGTGGCAATGATCAATAATTTAGGTGGGTCGAGATATGGCAGATGAATGAGCTCAAAATGCCACCAAGACACAAATATTTCCTCTTAAAGTTTTTCCAGGTTGACATTGAAGTAACTCTGTAGTCCAACTCTTAGTTCCAGTTGCCAATAAAAAACATGAATCCCAGTTATCACATCTTTCTGATAATCTGACAGAGGGAATATGTCAGATCTTGGCTGAAATGGATTAATTCTAATATCAAAATATTTTGTTTATGCATTTCAGCATCTACAGTATATTTCTTACTGTAAAATAAAATACAATAAAATAAACCAAAAATACTCACTGAAATAACAGAGTGAACTACAAGTGGCCAACGCCATCCGCAAACTCAGACTCCATGTCCGCTGTACTAAAACTGTTCCAAATTGTAAAAAAAAAAAAAAAAAAATGCACAGCCATGAATAACACATTTTCTACTCTTTGAGACTGGTTCATTTGTCTTTATTTAACCACATTTTTCCTTTTCTTTCCCGGTCCTTATCAGTCCAGCTGCCAGTATTTGTCTGTGTGTTATGGTTACTGCTGTGCCAGGTGCCAAGTGGCTTCCTCCCAAGCCATAAGGCCCAAGCTGGTTTTTAACAAAGATCAGCCTTTTTAGAATCAAACCATAATAAAACCAGAGTGCTAGACTTCAATGACACACACTGACGCACATAGCAGTAGGGCTGGCCCGAATGCCATTTTTCAGGCTTCGAATATTCGTTTTTCCGAGCGAATATTCGTTCCAGAAAAATACACCATCAAAAACAACATAAAAAAATTTTTAAAAAAAATGTAAATAATCCCTATATACTCCCTGGAACCGATTTTGACAGTATCTGCATATTTTGTTGAAGATTTACGCACTCGGGGGTGAAGTAATGGATGCACTATGACACTTAATGATGTAATATCCTCCTAAATGAGCAATACTACTACTACTACTACACAATATTACTAACTTTTATATCCAAACATACAATTATTTGATGACATATTGCAGTACTAGCTTCTTGCAAAAAAAATTGTTGAAAAAAAAAAATAATAATAATAATAATAATAATAATAATAATAATAATAATAATAATAATAATAATAATAATAATAATAAAAAAGCGAAGCTCCGAATACTAATTTAAGCACCGAATACTAATTTTCCGAACGAGTATTCGAATATTCGAATAATTCGCGCCAGCCCTACATAGCAGTGACCTCGCATTGTGATTACTGTTTCACTGAGGTTTCTTTCGGCAGAAGACTGCAGGTGCTTTGCTAATCCCTTTCCTGACACGAAACGGAATCTGCTAAAGGTTCAGTACTTTGTTAGTATCTTGAGATTCAATTATCTCTCATGGGCTGTGTTTGGACAGCACATAACGGTTCACTCTCTTCAGCTAAATCTGTTTCTGGAGCAAAAATGCCCTTTCTTCTCTTTTTTGGGCCTGAAGATAATTCTCTTGTCATTTCCACGACCAAAATACATAATTGTTTGCCTTCGATGAATACTCACTGTTTGAACTTCAAAGTATTGTGCTGTACCCAGAACGAGATTATTTTCAGAGGAAATTTATTTTGTTTCCCTGGACCTAAGCCATCTTAACAGGCTGAAAGACCGTTTAGCTTTCGTCTCAGTTGAAGAATGTTTTGGGGTTTGTCTAGCCTGTCCCTCAGTCCAGCTTTCAAAAGCGTCTTATAAATAGTTAAAATTTGACCTGATAGGTTTCTTAGATCTTTGTCATTACCAAGAAAGGAGTAAGGAAGTGTTGATAAATTGTTTGAATACTGCAAGATACAAAAAAAGTGATAAAAGTATGTCATAGAGCAACTCTACAATACTAAGAAATAAAGGATAAGGAGAGCAAGAGATTGGGTGAACAGGAAACAGGCATGTGGGAGATGGTACTGGGATGATCAATCTGTGTATCCACAGCATATTGTGTATGGCTCACAACGGTGTGCCCTAGTTCGATGTGAGTCCTAACACCCACAAGATGTTTAAGGTTGCTCCTGCAATGCAGACACATCTGAGGAGGCAGATACAATGGCACCGCTGCCATGCATGTGCCATCGTCTCAGAACAGCGCATGTGTATAATAATCATCCTGGAGGAGTCAATCCTTCTGGCACTGCAAGATATGTTGGATTAAACAGCAGGAAATCTGGCATGTGGACGCACATTATCGGTGAAGCATATAATAGGAATTTAAAAAATGTAGGGGACTGTCAGTATACTTAAATGCTTTGTTAATCTAATGGGTGGGGGGGCATCATAGTGTTATACAGTTGTTTTACATTTAAACCACCTGCAAGTCTGTCACATCTGTTTTTAATCACTGAGTTTTTAGGTCGTGTTTCAAATTTAGCAGGATGTTTTCTGCTCCACTTTGCACATTGCCAGTGCAGGTTCCAGTAACACATATGTCTGCCAGACCTGATGCTACTGAGGTCAGTTTGACTCGAGTCTTTGCGCAAAGCCCAACCCACTCTTGAACTCTGTTTAACCCTTTTTTCATCAATCGTTCATCCAGGGCCACATGTAGAAAGTTAGACAAGGTTAGAGATGTCCAAGGAAAGAAGATAAACTCAAAACATAGGAAGGTTATCAGGCTAAATCTGAGAGTGACCTAGTAATGCATGGTTTGCAAGAAACAGTATGCACATCATATACACACAGGATGTCTACACTCCTAAAGGACTAGATGTACTGTATACTGTAAATAGTCCCTGAGATGCCACTTTCTGTTTCTCCTCCTCCTCAAACCTCTTCCTTATTCATGCTGTTTGACGCCTCCTCAGCTGTTTAGTGATGATGAGCCATTCTGACCCAATTAGAAGCCTCTTGCTCTGAAACCGTGAAATAGCTACCAACGCACCGTTATCAAACAAGATTTCTCATTAGAACCATCTCCCCTGTGATAACCTCGCTACGTTTCATTCTCTTGTCCCAATTTGTTTCTTTGTCTTAGTTTTTTTCTACTTCTCTAACGAAAATCGCTTTCAGTGGATCCCAAATGATAACATTTTCCTGGCCAAGAAATAGTCCTGCACATAACCCCCTGTAAAACCACAACTTATCATTCTAAACTTCAACATGTAACGAGTTAATAAATGAACAATAAAAGTCATGGTAGGCAGATTTTGCTACCTTGGGACAGAACCAGGCCTGCTAAACTAAGCTAACTGCATTATCAATGTTGCTTTATTTTTACCATACAAACACGAGAGTGGGAGTGATCTTCTCATCTAAGTCTCTTCAGGAAAGCCAATCAGCCTAGTTCCCAAAATGTTGCACTATTGCTTTCATGACCAACCACCAACATGCTATATGCTATATCTAGCAAACAGGTGGAAAACCAAAAAAAAGAGAAGAATAAAGCCTGTGTACCATGTAATAGAAAAGTGTCATATGTTATCATTGGATGCTGTAGCATTAACATTTTAATTGGAACAAACATACCTAGCCAAACCAAGAAAAACAGCTCCAGACCAAAACTACAATAAAGTATGTGGATGGGATCCAAGGCATTTAAATACTTGTGGTCGTGTTATAAACACAATTTAAAAATAAAAGGCTGAGAGGGGGGTCCAGACCACAGGCTGGAACTTGTCATTCCCTCTGTCAAGATGATGCTAACATGCTGATACGAAATTGCTAAGATCAGTGAACCAACAGCTCAAATAAAATATAGACAGCAAAAACGGTGTAATCCCTCGACTTTTTCTTGAAAAGATAAAACAGCGGAGTGTCATCCCGCTGAACTTCCGATCAGCGAGTTCTGCTGATCTTGGAACTGTTGACCGAAAATGTGCACAGGACAGTGAGTCATGGATCGGTTTACGGTCCAAGAAAAAAAAAGTAAGTAGAACAGGAGAGAGAAGAAGTAAATGTGAAAATAATAAAAACATCTATCTATGAGCTGTTGAGCAGATGACAAGAAATCCACAGTAAAGTACGTGGTTAGCAGAGATTGGAATACACACTTTTGATACACACACACACACACACACACACACACACACACACACACACACACACACACACACACACACACGTGAAATAAATGGCTAAAGAACGCTGGCACAAAATGAAGGTGGTATTGGTACAGCCAAAAGACACATGCCACATTATGGTTTAAAATCAAGAAATAAAGAAGAAATAATAGCACTATTTCTGCATGACAGATGTTATATACTCAAGTCTTTTTTTATTCTTGGTTTTGTGGGTGTTTTCTTTTCAGTCTTTGTTTGAGTTATTGCTCCAAGACTTCCAAACATAGATTTAATTTCCTTTCTGCCATGTCTGCCTACTAATGATACAATTTATGGAAACCAATACATAGCAGATGTTACCACATGGCTTAAAAAGCTAATTTAATTACATTTAAAGACCAGATAATTTATTTTTTAAGAGCTCTTTTCACACATTTTGTAATCAAGTGAATTCAGTGTTTGTGTTTTTTCTCGTCTGGAGTTTAGATTATGGCGCTTCATTTGTTGAGGAACTGACAGTATGTATCAATCATAACAGCATGAAGTAAACATGGCAAACATCTTAACCCTGCAGAGTTCAGGAGACATAATTTTACAAATGTGTCTTCATGCAGGACCCACATTTTAGTAAACTGTTCCGTTACCATAATGCCTGTCTTGTTCTAGATGCACCGAGTGGGGCTCCTCTGTGGACAGATGGGGATATGTACGGTTTTTACACAACCAGGAGGGACATGCAGACCCAACATAAACACAGAGAAGCCCGTGATGCACAAGCTGAAGGAGGAGGAGTGGATATCAGTACTCTGCCTGACAACATGACCCGCATAGTGGTAAGATTCAGACAACTGACCCTACTTATGCAAGTGCATCCATACTTAGTAACTGTCACCACGATTTTCAAGCTTTTCATTTTAACACATATGAGTTTACATAATGACATTGGCAGAATCACTCAAAATTCTTTGTAATTCTTGCAACTATTGTCAACAAAACCAGCTTCACATTTCCACTTAACAACCACAGTTTTTCTTGAGTGTAACGACAACCAGACCTAGAAATAGTTAAGGATCTTTAATATTTCTCCTTCACTTCAAATTTCCAGAGATAAATTGTATTTTAATTAGGGCAGTCAAATGATTAACATTTTTAATCAGATTAATCACAGGATGCTGTGGATTAATCACGATTAATTTTACCATTCGAAATATGCTCGAAAATATTCAAATTTTCTCTGTATATTATTGTATGAACGGAAAGATAAAGGACAGAAGGTGGATATGTACATTTAAAATGAGTATTTTTATTAATTGAAAATCCAAATTATGGTTTTAAAACTGAAAATAAATTTCAATCAAACTAAAATATATACCTACCTACCACACCATAATTCAATGTGTTTGTCTCTTTACTAAGTCTTTGGGCAAATATAGCCTATATAATGGCATTAATTTGGTGAATCTATAGGTTGTGCATTCTTGAATACAACTTGATTACAGTCCGCGGTGTGTGTGTGTGTGTGTGTGTGTGTGTGTGTGTACGCACGAACACGTCCTAGGGACTGTTCATTTGTGCCAGGAAGCCGACGTTATATTGATGTCTACTCACACACACCTCTGAAAACTGCAGACGTTTGTGTCCTCGCGGGCTCTGAACAGAGAGGATGTTTCTCCTCCTGTTGCTCCCGACTCAACTGTCACCCGCGGCAGTTGATTTTATAAACTATCAATGCCCCCGACACAGACGAGACCATTAGCAGATTAAAACACGGCAAGGGCTAACGTGCTGCTATGTTTGGCTGCGCGCAGCTACTGATCCTGAGTCAGCGATAACGTTAGAGTGACGGTGGGATGCACTGGGCGGATCATTCTGCACATGCGTTAATTGCGATAAAAAAATTAACGCGTTAATTCCGTATCACCCTGCGTTAACGCATTAATTTTGACACCCCTCATTTTAATGTTTCTTAATCCTCAAGATTTGATTATTTCCAGGTTAACGTGAAGATATTAGATATTATCAATGTGGTCTCAGACTTTGTACCCCGCTGTATAGGAGTCCGAAACAGGGTTAGCCTGATCTCTGATAAGGAGCCATCCAGAAGAAAGGGGATGTCATTGTCCTACATAGGTACATTAATACAGTTAAGAAATGCTACAAAATTGGTCCCAAGCATCAATGAGATCCACATTGTGCAGCGGGTTCTTGCAAACAAGAACATTTTTAAAATGGCCTAATCCTTAGATTTTCAACAAAAATATTCTGTTAACTGCTCTAAACAGCTGTTGCTCTTTTTTTGACTGAAAATGACGTCAGCATGAAGGAAACATCCCTCACTGGCTCCTGACTATTTTCGGAAAATCTGCAAACATAAAAACAACTTCGAAGTACAACTAAAATGGTATTATAGGGTCTCTATACCTTAAAAGCAGGAAGTTACTTGCCTGCCTTGTCAGGCCTTGTAGGAGCTTTAACTATGTATATGCCATCAGTTTGATAATGATCTGAAAGGTCAATCGAGGGAATAATCTTTAGGAGGTTATCGTTATTAGATTTCTGTCAGGTTTCCTGTTCACTGACATTTGTGTGTGTCTTAATTCCCCAGACTCTTCTTTTCACTTGACTTAGCCTCAGTAAAATTCGACCCAAATAAATTGTGTTTTTAAGTTTTTTTTCTCTCCTCTCCCTGCGATTCAAATCGAAAACAGATGACTACCTCGTCCTGCCAACTTACAGTGTTTATTTTAGCGTGGCTGTGCGTGAGTGCGTGCATGCTTATGAATGACTCAGTTGGACAAGATCAAACCTAGCCATGTTGTACTGTTGCTGTGGCCTTTTCTAGGGGGTTCTAATTTACAAGACCCTCCACATCCTGTCCAATGGGATTCTCTACAAAAAATCAGTCAGCTGTGAGGGTGAAGAATATGATAGTTCCTTTTTCCTCATCTAGCAATCCCACACGTCCCTCTACAAAACATTTGCTGGTGTCAGGCAGTGGCTATGGGAGAAAAAATTGGGTCACTTGCTGTATATGGAGCAGGCGGAGAGGCGGCGAGAGCGCTGCATTTAACTGCTCCACTTTCTGAGCCCACACTAAAACACCAGAACCATTGCTCTCTGTCACCTTGAACTGTGGCATATATTAATAACGCCATCAAGAACTGAGATCTGTAGGAAGACACTTGTCCCCGTCACCAGTGCACTGAGTGTGATGCGTAAACAGCTCCCCCTAGTGGAAATGTAGGGACATAAATTGGAAACAGGAGATAAATCCCAGATGTGTAGTGGCATGGCTCTAAACCAGAGCAATCTCCTTTCAAAGCCGCTTTTGATTGTTGTCTTCGATTTTAGATTTTCCCTCAGATTTTCATTTTCATTTTTTTTTACCTTACCTTACATTCGTCCTCTGACCCCTCCTGAACCTATCCGATTCACCTTCCCAAAGACAACTCGTCTGTTGCCAACATGGCTAAAAAAACAAAAAAACTTGAGTAAATGTTCAGTTAAGGGATTTATCAGTATATATGAATGTATTTCACAATGTTACAAATAGAAAAATCTAAACTACCTGATCATGAATAATATTTTTTGAGGAATTTCTGCGTGCCCTCTTTCTCTCAGGAGGACTCCCAGAAGTACTACAGATGGCAGAGCTTTGGTCCAACTGACAGACGGACTGAAGACTTGTGGGTAGATCTGAATTCTCTGTACAAAAACCGAGTACAAATCCACGGCATACTGTCCAATGCTCACCGACAGGCGGCGGTAAGATTAGCACACAAAAAACACATACACACACAACCATCCGATTTAACACACACTCATGTCTGTTATCTTTTCTTTTCCACAGAGAGTGGCGCTTTCTTTTGATTTCCCTTTTTATGGGCACCATTTGAGACAGATAATCGTAGCAACTGGTGGTGAGTTTAACTTCATATTACCTGTTATAGTAGCAGCACTCATCTTGACTTTGCACTTCAAATCAGGCAATCAGAATTCTACCAGTGTGCTGAAGGAGACGTCCTACCCTAGGGAAACATTCAGGAATTCAGGCTATAATATATATGGTTCAGTGTATATGCCTTCATATGTTTACATATTTGAATGCTTAAATATTTGCTGTGCAATGTACTACATTTAATAAGGACTTGTTAATCTATGTTACGGATAACAAAACAAGTCTCTGCTGATTTTCATCGCATACAGAACATTTGGAAAACAATGGCTTCATTTTTAAAACCTGAAATAAAAAAAACAACAGTTCTCAAAGTTTAATATTGTACAGGAACTTTGCATGGAATAAGTAGTCGAAACTACTAATTCAAATAAGTAGATACCTGATTAAAGAATATGTAAAGAGGCTAATAAATACAGTATACGTATGTCAACTTTCAGTACTTGACAGATTTTTATACTTTGTTTTAAATATTTGAAATAATGCAAAACTTTACAACATGTATTCAAAAAATGAATTTAGTTTTATCAAATAAGTATAAACATGCAGCATGCACATGGTTCTTAAAGTGTTTTTAACATCTGTACCTTAATTTCTTCCACCAGGGTTCATCTTCATGGGGGAGATCACTCATCGAATGCTAACTGCCACACAGTACGTCGCTCCCCTCATGGCCAACTTTGACCCGAGCTTCTCCAAAAACTCCACGGTGAGGTACTCGGACAACGGTAAGTGGAAAAGCTCCTAAGTGACAATGAAGTGCGTGGGAGCTCCTGTTTTTCTTTGACAGGCCTTTCTGTTGATGCTCTGCACAGGTAATCTATTTGTGGTGCAGTGGGACAAAGTGCACTTAAAGGACCGGGAAGATGAAGGACCTTTCACTTTCCAGGCAGCCCTTCACAGAAATGGAACCATTGCTTTCAACTACAGAGATGTAAGTTTTGGATCTCAATTTAACTGTTTTCTGCATCATCTGTCATGTTTAGCCAAGTTAAACTAAACTGTGATTATTTTTTTAGGTCCCTGTACCAGTGGAGAGAATGAATTCCACCGAGCATCCGGTGAAAGTGGGTCTTTCTGATGCTTTCATGGCATTCCTTCCCGCCTCAGAGCTCTCAGGTCAGTTCAAATATATATATGCCAATGTGACAATCTTTATCTTGTTATATCAACAACATATAAAAGCTTCTCATTTGTTGTATATGTGGACCAGATGATGTTATTAGAATTTTCTTGTTCATTCAAAGGAAATAACAATAACAAGATGAAACAAACAAATATGGTTGATTTTTTCGTCCTATGAAGGCAGCAATGTTTTGCTTCATATGGCTAAATACAGTCATGAAAAAGTTTGGGAACCCCTCTCAGCCGGCATTATAATTGACTCTGCTTTCACAAAAAAAAAATATAAAAGTGGTTTGTCTTTAATTTACTAGGAACAGCTAAGTACTGGGATGTTTTCCAAACAAAGATTTTTTGAAAAGCAGTATTTGGTTGTATGAAATAAAATAAAATGTGAAAAACTGGCTGTGCAAAAATATAGGAACCCTTGTGGTTTTGTTGATTTTAATGCCTGTAACAGCATGTAAAACTGATGACTTTAAACACAAAGTTGGTTGGATTATGTTGTTAAGCCTTGAACCTCATAGAAATGTCTGTTTAATCATGAGAAAATGTATTTTAGGTGCCTAAATGCAAGTTGCTCTTCTCTTTGACTCTCTGCTGAAGTGAGACAGAATGGGATCATCAAAACAGCTCCCAAAAGATCTGAAAAACAAAGATTGTTCATTGTCATGGTTTAGGGGAAGGCTACAAGAAGCTTTCCCAAAGGTTTCAATTGTCAATTTCGACTGTAGGGAACGTTGTCAGGAAATGGAAGGACACAGGCATAGTGGCAGTTAAACCCAGGCATGGCAGACCAAGAAAAAAACAGGAGCGGCATAGGTGAAGGTTTGTGAGAATGGTTGCACACAACCCACAGATCACCTCCAAAGACCTGCAAGAACATCTGGCTGCAGATTGTGTATCTGTACATCGTTCAACAATTGAAACCTTTGGGAAAGCTTCTTGTAGCCTTCCCCTAAACCATGACAATGAATAATCTTTGTTTTTAAGATCTTTTGGGAGCTGTTTTGATGATCCCATTCTGTCTCACTTCTGCAGAGTCAAAGAGAAGTGGAACTTGCATTTAGGGACCTAAAATACCTTTTATCATGATTAAACAGACCTTTATATGAGGTTCAAGGCTTAACAACATAATCCAACCAACTTTGTGTTTAAAGTCCTCAGTTTTACATGCTGTTACAGGCATTAAAATCAGCAAAACCACAAGGGTTCCCATATTTTTGCACAGCCAGTTTTTCACATTTTATTTAATTTCATAAAACTAAATACTGCTTTTCAAAAAATCTTTGTTTGAAAAACATCCCAGTACTTAGCTGTCCCTGGTAAATTAAAGACATACCACTTTTATCTTTTTTGTGTGAATGCAGAGTCAATTATAATGCCGGCTGAGAGGGGTTCCCAAACTTTTTCATATGACTGTACATTATTGCTTCAGCAGCATCACCTTTGAACAACCCAGAACAGAAATAATAAATCTTAACATACAAAGATGTTATATTTGTCTTGAAGATGCGAAGCACCGTACAATCTATGAGTATCATCGTGTTGAGATTGACACCACGAAGATTGTTAGCGGATCCGCTTTTGAGTTCACACCTCTGCCTAGTAAGTATCCTCATAAAACCGACCTATGTATGAACAGCAGCGCCTCATTATTCAGCTCCCTAACTCCAGACTTGTGTATCCAATTCCTGCAGCTTGTCTTCAACACACATCCTGTGATCTCTGCATAACATCCAACTTGACAACCGGCTGTGGTTGGTGCAACACAATTCAGCGGTAGGATGGAATTCTGAAAGATGTATAAGGTAAAGAAGCTGTGGGGAGACTTCCCTCTTCTCACTTTGTTCCCACTGAGTTTCAGGTGCTCTGACGGGATCGACCGCAATAGACAAGAGTGGTTAGATTATAACTGCCCTGAAGAGGTGAGATACGTCAACAACTTGTACAATAGAGAAATAAATAATTATATCAATAAAATTGTTCTTTTATTGATATTATCTCGAGTTATTGATGTGTGCTTTCATGCAGTCAAAAGGTTCTTGTGAGGACTACAATCCGGTACTACCTGAGGGATCAATGAGTGCCTTCAATCACTCTTCTCCAGGCCCGACACCTACTTCAGCGGCGCTCGAACACCAGCCCTTCACTAGAGGTAAATATCCCTGAAGCAGATTCTAGGGCGGACAAAAAGTCTGTATAGAGCATACATAAACTATGCTGCAAATATCTTATGAAAACACATTTGATGGCAAGAAAAGTCTGACTATTGTGGTCAGTTGTCAAAGTCAAGGTCACAATTGCTACATTCACACTTTCAGATTTACAGACGAGTCCTTCAAACCATAAGGGGATAACAGAGAATACAGCCATCATAGCAGGTGTCGTGGCTGCGCTTGTTCTTCTCGTAGTGCTGACCTTACTGGCGGTCTACTACATCAACACACACCCCACAGTTGCTCCACCTTTCTACCTCATGCAGGTGAGTAACACAAAAGCCTTGTTTCCACTGAGCGGTACAGTTTGATTCTGTACGGTACGCATTATTTTGTGTTTTCACTGTCAACAGTGGTAAACACCAAAATAAGCATACCATGCCGTACCTATTCCTGTCACCCTTTCACTTGGGTAAGTGCCATCCGGCTAACATAAACCCTGCCCACCAAGTAAGGTGCTGTCTGCAGTTTAAACACAAACCAGATCTAGGGTTACCGCTCTGTGCCAGACCATGCAGTACCAAACCTATCAGTAGCCTACTGCTAAGTGGAAACGAGGCAACATGCATAAACGTTGTAGAACCAACAGTATATTGTTCAGTTTAGAGATAGATATCACAAATGCACATTCATGTCATGCCGTCTGGCCTTCATCAAACTACTCTCTGTTCTTCGTAGCAACGCACCAATAACTACTGGCCCTCTATGAAGTTCCGCAACCAAGGCTGTCACAACAGTTACGCTGAAGTGGAGCTCGGGGGTCACGAAAAGGACGGTTTCATTGAAGCTGAGCAGTGCTGCTAAGGGTCCTGGACTTACAGGACTCAGTCAGAATAAGAAAGGACACCATCTTGAGGACTGCAAAGGTAATACAAGGGAATGAATATGGACGATCAGGCCAACCATCGACAGAGGATGTCCCTACTCGAACCTTGGCGACTGGACAGTTTTATGCTGTAACTGCTCTTGTAGCTCTTGCCAGCTTTCTCTGAGTCTTCTGCTCTTTGCTATCACACCGGGGATTTGCCATATTGTCCAAGGGTTGGAGGGTCCCGAAAGGAATCCGAATGTACAGAAATGATGAGATGTAAACGTGTAACTGTACAAAAAAAACATCAATGCAACGGGATGTCAGGGAATTAAACAAACAAGCCTTCATACTGCAAATCAGTGTACAGCTCAACTTAACCATGTGTTTTTTGTTTTCATTCACTTTATGGAGTAATTTTTGTTTCATAAAAACATCCAGGCGATCAATATTTGGTTCATTATAAAAAAAAATGTATATCTCTGTGGACATCACTATAACAGATATTTAGCACTATAACGGATAGTGATTGTAATGGTCATCTTAAATTTCTCTGGAGAAATTTTGTTTGGGATATTTTCTTTGAACATTTCTGTTTAAATGTCTTCTAATAAAACTGGTGATGACTGCTGTTGATATTTCTCCTGCTCAGTGAAATGTTGAAAAATAAATAATATGGACCATCTTGGCCAGTATAGACCCGGGAAATGCACTGTCATGTGAGTGGCTTCGAATAACTTGTTTCATTTAAACGCTGATATTTAATTACTATTGCTGAGTGAATAAGCCCTAAATGCCCTAATTTATTTATGTTTATTAATGTTGTTTCTAATCATATGCACATAAATAATGGTGACATTACTGGCTGCATCAACTTAATATTTATACTAAAGGCACAAGTGACGTAATGCAGATTGAAATTATTACATGTAAACAAATTATAGAATAAGTGTCTTATCTGCAAGGAAAAATTTGGTTTCTGAATGATGGTGAAAATAAAAAAAATCACACTAAGATGGAGCCATCAAATTACAAGAAAGTCAAAAAAATAAAAAATCAATTTTAAATCATGTAGGCTATGTCAACAGATATACGAAAACAATTAAGACCATTAACTATAACACAGCTAAATTAATATACAGGCATGTTGACTGCTTGTAAGTAAGCAAATTAAAATTACTAGCTTACCAATTTATTAAATGATAAATCAAAGGTCGAATTTGAAAACATCCACTGCATAGCTTCCAAGCTACTTCCAAGCTAACTCTGCTGCCACTTGCTCATAATTGGTCCTTATTAGCATGACCGACTCTATGTTAGCCTCATGGTTAGCACTAGCAACCTAAAAAAACACTCAAAACAAATAATGACTTACAGTTCGATGGCCGCACAGTAAATCGAAGGTAGCTTTTTTTCAAACGTATTTTAGGACATTAATTACAGGCTAAAACCTTTTCTACATCTCCGTACAGTTGTAGGCATAGTTGGAATGGACCATTACATTCCAAATATGGGGGTGGTGATGTGGAAAAGTGGTGCTGGCAGCATTATCAAATCAATAGGCCTACTATCATTTAAAATCAGAGTTAAACAATCATCAAACCACTTCAACAGTGGATTAAGTTTAAAAATGATACATTTGTGAGGTGAAATTTCTGTTTTCATCTGCGAGGTGGTTTTTATTCTTTACCCGTCAACTGGCTAATATCGTCAGAGTTCGCTTTTCGATCAGTGTGTGTAAAACTGTAAATCAATGTAATCAAACTGATTTCCCAAACGTTAGGGCGAATGGGAAAAGAGGGGGCACCCGGATTTGAACCGGGGACCTCTTGATCTGCAGTCAAATGCTCTACCACTGAGCTATACCCCCGTTGATGTCCATATATGGAAATGTTACATTTTTAATATGTAGACTAGATGGCTGAACTGCTACGGTCTGTTAATACATACCACCGCACTACGAAACTTGTAAGAAAGATATGCCATATAGTTTAAATGATAATGTGGCATTATATCCACTGTGGAAACAAGATGGCTTCAGTTCAGATTTCTGTCATTGTCCCGACTCCGGCAGATGGCACCAAAGTAGAGGAAAATAACTGGCTAACTGGATGGTCCGCTGTCATTCTATCCCATGCAGTTTGTTATAACTATCTTAGTCCATCTATGTGTCAAAACAGTCCATCGTTTATATACTCTAGTCGTTATTACATTACATTGTGGTATCTTATTTTGTCTAATGGCCCGTAAGTTGCTGCTCCTTTTAAGGATATCACGGTTTTCTTAAAACGCATTTCGTGTTGCCTTCAGGTGCTCGACAAAAAAACGTAATTTATACAGCCAAATCTTAAGTGAATGTGTAAGTAGCCTACAAATGATGCGCAACACACAGTTGTCTATTTGTTGTTTTTGTTATTGATGTGAATTTTCCACGCTTTATTTGAAGTTGTGAAAAATGTTATACAATCAAAACTATTAATATAGAAAAAATAAAATATTTAATTCAATTAAAAAATATATACATAATTTTGATGGAAATGGCCGCACAGACCTCAAATGAGCACCTACAATATTAGTTTGATTGTCCAATGCAGCCATATGGCCCACACACACACACACACACACACACACACACACACACACACACACACACACACACACACACACACACACACAACAAGTGCAATGGGAAATTTCCTATTTCGGACTGTTTGTGAGGGCACGTGAAGGCCCCATGAAGTGCTTCACGCATCCTCGCTTCGAGGTCTAGGTTCCTTGAAGAGGCTGTGCAGGCGAAGAAGAGAAGGACGTTTCGTCTCCCCAGCTGCTCATCATTCACAGCCTCAACTTTAATACTGAACACCACTGGATCAGTGAGTCTCAGTTTTTAGTTTTCTTTCTTTCTTTTGTGGTGAGAGGAACCCTGCGCCATCATGAACCCGCCCTGTGGAAGATGCAATAAACCAGTTTACCCTACAGAAAAAATAAACTGCCTTGATAAGGTAAGTTGACAGTCTCTGACACCGTTCACTAAACAATTATTATTTTGATTTATTGAATTTTTTATAAAACATTCCTGCCTTATATTAATGTTCCCTATTGTTTTGTATGCATGTCTCTAAATGTATTGGTCCATTTTTATTTTTTTGTTACATTTTTGTATGTCATGTGTTGCAGACTTTTCATAAAGTTGAGCAGTGAGTATTCATTCTGGCTAAATTAAGATGTGTTGCTTAAAGTCATTCAATGCTTTTTCTAAATGCCCAAAGATGGCCATATGGCAGAAGTCTCTTTCATCCTATGATGTTTATTTTTCTGTGGCACATACTGTACATATTAATTTTAACCAAAAATGTACACTTAATGTCATAATGTATCCTCTTTGTGAGGCTTTAGCACAGTATTCAACTGTCTGGCTAATTTTATCCTCATCTCTGTGCACAAAGAAATACAATAGGCCTACACACATGCACTTTTGAATACACACCTAAGGTCACACCACACACACACACACACACACACACACACACACACACACACTGACACATAAACTAAAGGAGTGATGAGAAGAGAAAACCACATCCGGTAAACAAGCATTGGCCACAAACCTCTAAATGTTAAAAATGGACAGAGGAGATAGACTGTGTGTGTGTGTGTGTGTGTGTGTGTGTGTGTGTGTGTGTGTGTGTGCGTGTGTGTGTGTGTGTGCGTCCCTATTGTTAGTATCAGCTTTGGAACATGTAGGCTACTCAAAAAATGTGACTTAACAGATGACCCAACTCTTATCACTGCAGCAGTATGTTCATATAGCCTATCTGATTTAAATTCTGTGTTATTATTTGTATTGCTCATTAAGTTGCACAGGTAACAGAGAGGGTTCAAATACTGTATACGCTTTTTTGGTTAAACAGCTAAACCAATAGGTCTATACTTCCTTCATGCACTCACACATCTTTTTTTGAATACACTAAAACATGTTAACATCTTGCCGGGGGTCCCTATTTCAGAGATTGTGTAGTGTGGATTGTCCAAAGAATAATAAATAAATAAATAAATACACACCATACCTTAATCCATACTCTAACAGGTCATATGCATGTAAACAAACTGCATGCATTCTCCTGTGGTCATTTCACATTTTAACCGTATCTTATTTGAGCTTGTTCAGTGCAGAGATTTGAGAAACAGCTGTAGTAAGTATTTTTACACATATTTATTGAAAGTGTTGAACTTAAACTTTTTCTCTCTTCTTCCCTCTAGTATTGGCACAAAGGTTGTTTCAGCTGTGAGGTTTGCAAGATGGCGCTGAGCATGACCACCTACAAAGGCTTCGAGAAGAGACCGTACTGCAGTATGTAAGTGTTTACACCACACTGATAATATACTGGTGGTTACAGTAACCAGTTCAGACAAACATTGGAGAAACAGGACAAACATTTGACTCTGGGTGAATAATACTGATAAATGCAACCAAAAAGTTACAACATGTAGTTTTCATATGTCTACATTACAGAATTTTAATATGGTAATCTTGTGAGGTATAACGTTTTGGGAGGCCACTGATCGTTGCTTCACAATAAATTTAAAAAAAAACTGTCACAACACAAGCAGACTTTTATTTCCGATGCAATCCAGACACACAGATGTGGGCTGTGGAAGCTGCAGTTTGTTTGTGTGTGTGTGCGTGTGTGCGTGTGATGGAAAGAGGGAAGTGCGTATAGACTGTCTGATTTCAGAAAAGTCCACCTCGCTCTTGCAAATATTTGATGTGTAAATACAATTCTATACTTTTTTTGAATATATATTTTGACCTAAAACAAGTTATCTTATGGTTCATGTGGTAAAATGTGTTTTACGCTGGGTTGTAAAATCAAAAAGGTGATGAGTGTGCTACATTTTCTGTTACCTACACCTAGATCCGACATGCCAATTTTAAAGATAGAGTTAACCTCAAATATTGATCTACTGACTAGGGTTTCTCTTCTTTCAGGCATTACCCCAAAACCTCCTTCACCATAGTGACGGACACCCCGGAGAACCTGCGTCTGAAGCAGCAGACCATGCTCAACAGCCAGGTAAGACACCCATCGGTCTGTCCCTTCTCTCTCTCTCTCTCTCTCTCTCTCTCTCTCTGCTACCACTCTACCACTCCTGCTCTGCCTCTGTCTTCTCACACAGCAGCAGAGATACTCGTCCTAATCTCGTTGCATCACCACAGCCTCGGTGTATCTTTCTTTAGCTTTCTGTGTGTTGTCGCACAGCAGGAGCATAGACGCTGCTCTCAAGACGTCAATTGAATCAAATGAAACACTTTGAAAATACTACAAATGATTCTACTTTGAGGAAAATATTTGAAATTCAACTTCAACATCCTAACCAGCTTTTTGAGATGTAAAGGTTTCTAAAGAGTTTCTTAAAGGTGCATTATATGTAACTTTGGGTGTTTCAGAGAAGTGAACTGAATAAACAAACTTTCCTCACACAAAAAATTGGATCCCTGGAACATTGTTTGAAGTTAGAAAGCCCCCTGAAAAGCTACTGTTTCACTGTTGTTGTTTACATCAGCAGGGCCCAAAGTTTGGTTTACAAACATATTCTTGTCTTGCGTTACAGCCAGGTGCCTCAAAATAATTTAGTTCTGATTTATGATGACTAAGAATCACATGTATTGAAAATATGCTTTGTAAACTAACTGCAGGATCAGCTAATGTAAAACATATCCCCCTCCCCTGAAACTACATACTGCACCTTTAAGGGATTCTAACTTTTCAAAAGACATTTCCTCTCTCTCTTCCTTTCGGTTTCTCCTGTGAAACCGGCTCAGCTCAACTGACTTAACTTAACTGTTCCTAATCTGTGGATCTTGTCACACTGTTCATGCCAGCGCTTGAACAGGATCAAAGGGATAAGTCGCACGAGTCACGCACAATTAAAGAGATTCCAACCGATACAGTTTGGAATTGTACTCTCTGAGGATTGTCTTGTCACTAAGCATTTTGGAGAGGAAAGCATTTTTCCTTTTCATTTTCATGTATTCATCATCAGTTTGTATTTTCAAAATTACCCTTGTACCAAACTGGAATCTGCAAATAGTCAGATGGGAAATTATCACAAATGCACACACACACGCACACACAACCACAAACACACACACACACACACACATACACTCCATGTACCTGTGTTCCCATATGTTTTCCCTGTCCTGGTGTTGGTACCTACTACCTAGAGTATGTTTAGGACATGTGCACAGAGCTAGGCCGTTACCCCCTGCCTCCAATCAAATGCTTAAGCTCAGCCAATCAACTCCCGGCTCAAGCTGTGAAGACTCAACGGACTGCCACGACCTGACACGACTCTGTCCCTTGAAGTGGTTTTGATCCAGTGTTGTGTTGAGGAAATGTTGGATGTATCGTTGCTGACTACAAATTAAATAAACCAGAGCAGCTTCTCAATGCAGTGGTTTCCAACCTTAAAAAAAAATCATTACTTTTTGTTTTGTTCAAAAGGTAAAGTTTCATTTGTTCAGGCCAAGAAAATCGCACACTTTGTCGTCATTTCACTCAAAACATTGGCCTGCATTGGCTTAAGTTTTTACCAGTTAATGAAGTCTATTTTCACCATGAGATACCATACGATGAAATAGTTCCTGCCCTTATCCTTAGACATGGGATTATGTGGAGCCTCTAAAGTCTTGAGATTTTTTTTACTATACCCCCCAAAAATGGATGTCTATGGATTTAGTTGTTTAGTGCTCAAAGCCTAGAAAAAGTACTTGGTATGGAACTACTTTCTCCTGAAAACGTTGTTAACAGTATGTTCTGAACCACCAACTTAAATCCATTTACCTCCATTGTATTATAGTGCTTTGCAAAATGTTCGAGTTATCTCAGCACATAAAACCAAACGGAACAGCGACCACCATCGCTCAGATTGTGTGTCATCAATATGTGTTAAGAAAAAAAAGCTTACCACACGTTCAATATTAGCACATTTCTTCTTAACCTACCCATCCTGCAACCACAGACGCATCTTCACATTTTCACAGGGGAAACTATTATAGCAACATCTCAAGTGAATCACAAGTCAACCAGTGTGTTACCTCTTATTTATACCATTCATTGTACTCTTAAGATTAGTTTTTGTAGAACAGTCTAAAAAAAATATTGCAAGTGGTTCCATTTTTGGCTAAAACCATTTAAAACTATCATGTAACATCGCTACATTCTTATGCTACATGATTGTTATGATAACTTCTGGGTCAAATGTACACCCAAAGCCGTTTCCAAACTCTCTGTCCCTCTCCTCCTCTCGTCTCATCCAACTCCACCAGCGCAGCTCTTTGTTTATAACCATAAAAGTCTCGGCCAGTCAAGCTCTCTAACTGAGACGGCATATTCCTCATAGCAAGGACATGACTCACTGTGTGTGTGTGTGTGTGTGTGTGTGTGTGTGTGTGTGTGTGTGTGTGTGTGTGTGTGTGTGTGTGTGTGTGTGTGTGTGTGTGTGTGTGTGTGTGTGTGTGCATGCGTGCGTGTGTGTGCGTGTGTGAGCATCCGTGTGTGTTTGCAATGTGTGGGGATCTCAGATTTTGTTTCAAGTAAACATTTCTGATTTGTTTAATGTTGCTAGTGTTTCCCCCCTGAGGCCTAAAGTCACAAGAAAATAGACATTTGCACTCAGCAGTGCAGTGTTTGTGTGTGTGTGTGTGTGTGTGTGTGTGTGTGTGTGTGTGTGTGTGTGTGTGTGTGTGTGTGTATGTACATTTGGACAGTAACAGTGTGGGTGCAGCCTCATTATATCTAACCTTATCTAACCTCTATTTGGGCTACAAAGTTAATAGAGGCTATCTAATCAATCATCAAATGTCCAATGGATCTGAAGTCTGTTAAATTGTGATGAATGACACATTTCCAGGCGCTCTATAAGGAGGACTTTGAAAAGAACAAGGGCAAAGGGTTCAGCGTGGTGGCAGACACTCCGGAACTGCAAAGAGTGAAGAAAACACAAGACCAGATCAGCCACGTACGTCCGTGTCGCCTCAAAAAGAACCGCATCATCAACCGAATCCTCTAATAATCAACTAATAACCATCTAATAATCATATTAATAACACTTCAAATCTTCACTTCAGGTCCTTCGTTTCATCTCTACAGTCATAACAACTCGTAGTACGCTGAACCTTTTTATTCAGTCGTGGAAGTGTAAGACGTCTTTTCTCGCTTGTGCCTGTGTAGTGTGTATATCTATGTGTCTGCATGTCTTTATCTTGCTTGTTCAATCATTCCTAAGTGGTGTTGATCCAATGTTGCATTCAAGGTACAGTATGTTGAATGAATCGTCGCTTACTAAAAAGATAAGCTAAATGACGGCTGGTTATAGCTTCAAATGTACCATAAAGACAAGAAAGAAGTTTGTCCTTTTCCTGTGGATTTCAGGCGCTTTATAAGGAGGACTTTGAAAAGAACAAGGGCAAAGGGTTCAGCTTGGTGGTGGACACCCCGGAGATGCAGAGGCTGAAAAAGACACAAGACCAGATCAGTAACGTAAGTGTTAATCCCGCCAGAAAAACACATCAACATCCTAAATGTTTCTCTTCAACCACATGTCTCTGCACCATGTCTTTAAGAAACAGCATCCAAATGAACTTGAAGGTACATTTTCTATTGACATGAGATGTTCATGTCAGCTGATTTCTGTTTGTGGGGTGCTATTTGGCGCTAACCAAAATGTAGCCAGTGACATACTGTATGTTTCCTACTAACGAAACGTTTAGTCTACTTTAAAGCCGCGGTAGTGGTTGCTTTAAGATTTTTCATGAAGATATTGTAGGCTATTCATGAGTGCTTTTGTTTTTTTCTATACGACAACAAGCAAAGCTAAAACCTCTAAAAAACTTTTTTTTTTTAAATAAACTGTGGAACATCTTGTAGATATCTCCATGCAATAACACGTTCAACTGGTCGAGAAATTCATATTTTGTTTAGTTTTTCAAAAAACACAAAAAATAAATAAACTGGCATGAAATAGCCTTACGTCAAAGGACACCATAACGGTCCAATAACAGCTGTTTCAGAGCAGCGTGGTACAGTATATTTGCAGAGTCTTTTGGTGCACAAAGCAGAGAGAAACAAACTGCTCCACTGGGCAGTGAAGGATCCAGCTGAGACACACGGGCACATTTCAGACATTTCTCCCCTCGTCCAGTGAGGAGCAGCGGCCCTATATGGTCAAAATCTCTCAGCTGTGGACACAAAGTGAACGTCCTTGCTCACACACACACACACACAATCCACACCGAATCAAACACACAAACCTTCTCTCTTTTCTCTCATGAGAGATTCTGGTTGCAGAAAGGAATGACGGGTGATAAGCTGCATGTCAAAAGGGCAAAATCTGGAAACTTATTTTTCCACTGGTTTCTCTCTCTCTCTCTCTCCCACTTTCTGTCTGTCTGTCTGTCTGTCTCTCTCTCTCTCTCTCTCTTCTGTCTCTCGTCTTTCTTTCCTTCATCCGTGTATTTTTCTTTCTTCAGTCTTACTTACTAATTCAAGTCAAACTTTATCTACAAAGCACATTTAAAACACCTTCCAGTCGACCAAAGCTCTGTACAGCCTCAAAACACAATACAAAACAACAAATCAGCAACATGAACAATAAAAACACAACAAATAGGAGCATGATAAGATGTCAAGGTCAACTTGTATTAAAAGCCAGTGTAAAGAGGTGAGTTTTAAGCAACAATATACCATATAGTGATCAATAGAATGAGCAGTTCTGATATTCAGTGTTAGACTGTTCCACACATTGGGAGCAGTCGCATCAAAAGCTGTATCACCTCTGATATTAAGCCTGCACCTTGGAACACTTACTTCTCTTTCTTTGATCATTCCCCTCCCTCCTTCCATTCCTTTTCTCTCTTTCTTTCTTTCTGCCTTCCTTTAGTTTTTAAAGTTCTCTCTTTTCTTTTCTTTATACTTTATTGTAGGAGCAAAAAATAGGTTATCATCCTACTCTTATCGTTCACATTTACAGCATCCTAAACATTTTTTTTATACATATTTTGTGCTAAGAAATTAAACAAAAGGTTCTCTTTCTGCCATCTAATCCTGTCAGTATGTTGTCTCCTCTGAGGTCTAGTGAGGACACAGGGCGGCTGCTCCTTCGTTCCCTTATTCAACATCATCCAGTCTCTTCTTCCATCCCCTTAAAACTGTAACTGTGTTTGTTTAATGTCACCGCGGTTCATTAAGGTCGTCTCTCCTCTGTCCCCATGTCCCCCGATGAGCTCACTCCAGCTGTACAAACATCTCACCAACTACAGCTTCAACATACAAATGACATTTTTAACATTACCTGCAATTGAATTGGTACATGTCTTCTTTGTTTATGGGGAGTATCATTGTAATAAGATTTAAAACAGGTTGTTTAGTTCTCGACTAAAACAGTGACCTTTGTAACACAAATAAGCTCCTTCATCACCTCCTAAAATGTACTTCTGACAGAGACCTTGAGGGTAGCAGACTGATTTGGTTTTTAAACTTGTGTGTGTGTGTGTGTGTGTGTGTGTGTGTGTGTGTGTGTGTGTGTGTGTGTGTGTGTGTGTGTGTGTGTGTGTGTGTGTGTGTGTGTGTGTGTTTTTTTTGCAGATAAAGTACCATGAAGAATTTGAGAAGAGCAGGATTCGAAGTGATGCCCCTCCTCCTGAAAATAGACAAGGTAACGCACATCGCTACACCTTCTGAGACATACTACTCTAAACAACTGTATATTGTTTATTGACTGTATGTGTATTGTTGTGTGTTTGTGTGCAGACTCTGAACAGCAGCCTCCCAATCCTGAGAGATTCAGTCAGCCTGTCGGACAAGTGCGCCCTGCTGTTGCAGCACCACCTAGTGGAGGGGTAAGGCCAATGCATTTTAAAAAAAATGGCCAAAAGTATGTAGACATCAACACTGCATCTACTCCTGTATGTGTGATTATTTAGCATTTAATGTCAAATTCAACCTCACCAAATTGGATAAAGTAAGTAGCTTGAAGATCACCTTAAACTGGAACTAAGGGACACAATTCAAGTTATAATCAACAGACCCACACCACAAGTATAAAAGCTTAAGATGGGGCGTCCACATACTTTTGGCCACATAGTTTTGAATGTATTTGTGCCCGGCTATTTTTATAGCTTTTTAACTGTAATTTCCCTTTACAATGTGTTTAGTGTATTTATTTATATGTATTTAGTATGTCTAATAATAGTTGTAGCTATTTAGTTTAACTTCATACAGAGTTGTGTACAAATTGTGTGTTTATGTGATGTAGGTGTCTGCCAGCTGCCAGTGTAGTCGCTACATGCTCTTTTGCAGTTAACAGTATGTTGCACGACCCAGTAGGGAAATCCAATGCAAATGTATCCATTTGGACTTTAGACTGTATAGCCTTTTTGTTATTAGGTGTGTGTGCGTGTATAAACCTGTTTATTTCCACTCACACAGAAGCGCTACCAGGCGATGTACAGCTACACTGCAGCAGACGCAGACGAGGTTTCTCTGCAGGAGGGCGATCTGATCTCAAATGTGGAGCCCATAGACGAGGGCTGGGTGTTCGGATGCAACCAACGCACGGGGCAGCGAGGCCTCCTGCCAGCCAACTACGTCCGGCCCGCGTAAATCAAACGCATCGATACCAGCTACCACCAACAATCAGGCTTCTTGAACAAAATTGAATTTTTTGAAATATCCCATATTTTTCCTAAGTATTTTTTTAATGTAAAAGGAAAAAGGTTATGGGTCCTGAAAGTGAGATTTCCCTTTTAGAACAATCAAACTTGACATGAAATGGTTGTATAGTATGTCAGTTACCACAACCATGAAATAAACTCACAATATAGGATTTTACATACAAAGTTTCCTACAATATTTCACATGTATAACTTTTTTTTTTATATCTTTGTCAGGTAACATTTACCTTTATTATGTACATGTCCCTGATGCAGTCAAGTGTCAAATCATTGTAAGATTTCTTAACCAAAGACTTAATTAGTTCACATTTTCTTAAAAACCCACTTAACTGAACTTTGCTATGATACTGAATGATTTAATCATGTAAGCTGATTTGATTAAAAAAAAAAAAAAGGTGGAATATTTAATTTGTCTGTTAAATGTGTTTTATTGTTAAGGAAACAAAAAAAAAATCTTCATGCTTTTCACACACACACGAATAAGATACTGAAATTATAGCCAACACCACGGTAATATACAATATAACAATATCTTTATTCAAAAACAGATTGCACATTAAATCACTGCATGGAGTAAAATATTACTTAATCTTAACTTTAAAATAAGGCAGAAAAAAACAAGCTTTATTTACATATCACATTTAAGTTTAAAACATTAGCACCATGTCTTTCTTCTTTAAATCATTAAACAATGTCCTGACGCAAAGAATAACAGTTTTGTAATAATTAACTGGCTCAGAATCTATAAAAACAAACAGTCTCTCTCTTTTTAAGCTGTGGGAACGGGATTTAGGACAGAGAAAAAGTTAACTCGCTTCTCGATTTTGCTGCATAGCTTTGACGGCAGCCACGTCAGCTGCTTCGTAAACAGCCCTGGGTTTCTTCCTATGAAGTCTTCACACAATCTAGAGAGGAATGAAAAATAACGCTCGTTTAGAAGCCCCAGGATTACTTTAAAATGTAGCCCTGCTCCAACCAGAACGGTTGATATATTTTTTTTAACGTTTAATTTTCATGTCATCATTTTCAAGTCCCATTTCATGTGTTTGATAGCAAAGTTACCAATCTCTTGGTAATCTCTTGATTTCAGACATTTTGCCATGTGCGTGGATCCTTTCAAACATCATTTCTATACATCCTCAAAACAATGGAGGCATTTGTAAAACAGAATTCTATGTTTTGTGTGCGTTTACCCAAAACACCCTAAAAAAAAAAAAACAGTGGGGTCAAGGATTCTAGAGAACACTCGTCAAAAGCAGTCTCCTCACCATCTGCTGCCTGTACGTACTGTGTATGCGAGAAAGCCTATTATTTTCAATAATTGACTAACAAATTTGATTACAAGCATTCTTCAGACTGCACCTTGCACGCTGTAGCTGGTCCCAAGTTGTGGAATTCTCTTCCTTTATACATCAGATCTGCCACTTCTTTGGAAAAATTTAAATGTCTGCTGAAGACACATTTTTTTTGCACTGGCCTTCGGAACCAGCTGAGCTGAGTATTTTCTTATGTGTTTTTCTTTTGGTTTCTTATTTGTAATAAATGTGGATTATTTTATTATAATTTAACCTGTACAGCACTTTGGGGCAGTACCCGCTGTTTGTAAATGTGCTTTATAAATAAATTTGACCTTGACTCTACCTATAACCTAGTTTCCCACTGGGCTTAGAGAAGATATGAAAAGCCTTAGTTTCTCAAAAAGCATTGCTTTCATATCACCCAATACAATAATTTTTAATTTATCTAAAAACAAGCCACAGCCTTTTGCCTAAACCTCATTATTAGAACACCAATGTGACCCGTTGTATGTGAACTGGTCCCGGGCCAAACACAGTTGTGGTATAAATAGCTCAAACAGCCTCTGTGGACTTTGTTAAAACTGCCTAATCATGTGTGAATTGTGACGACATGCAAATTAGCCCTCACATGCTGCCAGTGTACACAATGTGCAGCAGTCAAAACAAAGTGCCGGGGACCAACCACAAACACAACAGACAAGAATTAGCACAAAGTTCCTCATAGCAGCTTTAAATAACCAGACTTCTAATAACAAGGTTACGGGACAAATGCTCAAACGGCTTGTCATAGTAGCCTGAGAAAGTCACTGTTCCGGCAATGATAGGAGACTGGTAGATGATATTCTTATTATTATGAATGAACAAGGGAAAGTTGGACACACCTGTAGAGGGAGTATGGCTCAGTCTGGAACATGAACACGTCTCGGCAGTGATTATCCGTTGGAGTCCTTAGAACAGCCACCTGAGCAGACCATTGAAAATACATTACATGAGGGTGAATGGCAGGAGAAATACTGGAATGTTTCAAAGTTTTAAGCCACTAAAAATTGGTGGGAAAAGGGTATTTTGTGAATTAAAAACAGAAAAATGTGTTTGAAAGCATTGGTTTTTAGCCACGTTAGCAGCATGTGTATAGGGGAAATAATGTAAGCGGGTCCATCACTTTCCACAAAGTTATTAAAAGAAATTCTAGATGAGACCATCATGGTGATAAGAGGATACATGACTTGTAGCGCCACCACAAGGTTGTCATTTTATATTAAGATTATAAAAGAGTTGTCATTAGATCTGGTTTGGACATTCACTTGACCCTTAAAAAATGTGCACTGTTACTTTGGGTGAGTCAGAGCAGTGAACATTTTCGAAGGTATATTCTCATAACCGAATAAACAAGCATTCCTCACAGGGAAATGTGATCCCTGGAAGTTGGAAAGCTTTCTGAAAAGTTACTGTGTCACCGTTATTTACAGCAGGAGGGCCGACAGTTTGGTAAACTAGCCTTATAATTGGTCCCAGGTTCCTTTTATGATGATAGAATTATTCTATACTAAGAATCACATGTAGAGAAAATATGTTTTGTAAACCAACTGCAGGCTCTGCAAATGTAAAGAACCTCCCCCCCCCTCTGAATCTGCATAGTGCATCTTTAAATCATTGTCTCAAGATTTCAACCTGTACGATTATCAATTTGACTTTATCCAATACTTTGGTTAATCAAATACCTAGAAACTAGGTCAGAACAGAAGAAATAAAAAACACACGTTTCTGTACAGCTCTATTGTGAAATCAATACCACATACACGTCATACTTTGAGTCCTTAATCCACTTACGAGTTATTTATGCAACACTTCACTTAAACAGAGCTATTTTTGATTCAATTGACAAATTACACGAGTTAAACACAGACGGAGTTAAGGGGATTAAAGGCATAATGCTGCAAACGTTTGCACAATCTTAAAAAAAAAAAAAAAAAAAAAAAAAAAAGGGAATGAGATTAACATTGCACACACTAAAAAAGCCCTGCTCTTGATCTAAAAACAACTCACAACTAAACAGTTTAGAGTACAGAAGGGACAAATAAAGACTGTTTTGCCATGACTTACCGAGTCCATAAGGATGCACATGTTGCTGCTTCCCCCGAAGACAACGACATCATTGTCTTTTCCCAGACAGGCCGTGTGCCCCACCCTGAGGAAGATGACACATCAGGAAGTAAATCAAGAAAAAGAAAAAATTGCAATCTTGATTTCACACTCGGCCTAAATCAATTATTTCAGGTTTAAAAAAAAAAAAAAGGTGGAGTCTGTGATTCTGGAGAAGAAAAACTATTCTGTGCACAAGTACGGACAGTTAGTGGGTAATGAGGATATATTCACAAAGAGCAAACAGTCTCCAAAAATCGATAACTCCACCTTTAATACAGACACTGTTAGAGCTGGAATAAGAGATTTGAGCTTTTTTCCCCACATATTAACATCAACAGGAAACTTTACTGTGAGCACAAACAAACACTTTAATGAACTCCAAAGCCACTGACCTGGGCTTGTCCTTGTGTGGGTGTTTCACTTTGGTCCACTCTTTCCGTTGCGTGTCAAACTGCCAGGCGTCATCTGCAAGAAACAGGCAAAAGATTCAATTCAGGTTTCTTGAGAAAATTAACCACTTAAATTATGTATTTTTAGAGTTACATTGAATATAAAATATGAAGCCTATATGTACAGATATACAAGCATAAGTAATAGCATACATACTGTGTGTAATCTATGTACTTTTTATCTGCAGTATGTACTGGATCAAGGCATGAGAGAGCAATACTTATTCTTCTGTGACCAATACTCACTGAGTGTGTTTCCGTCTGTGCTGAGGCCTCCGTACACAAACAGCGAGTGATCTGATACGGCCGTCATGGTGAACATAGAGCGGCCAAGAGGGGAGCAGGAGGACGACAGGTCACTGGAGACACACACACAGTAAATCATATAGAAGTCAAACCTATAGTTTAAAAAAAAATGTCACAACTACTGTATGCTTGAAAGACTGAAGGAAGTTTTACAATTGAGTCCATGTCCAGGTGTCAAGGTCCAAGCAGAACAGGTCCAACTCGGCCGTTTCCTGCAAACATGGACAATGCTTTAAAAATAAATTTTAAAAATCAATACATTATTCAGTCAGTCAGTGCAGGCACGATCAATGAAATATTTAATGGAAGGGGGGGGGGGGTTACCTTTTCATTTCATTAACAAATGGATAAATGTACGAAGATATGGTCAAAATGGGTATCCTTGATGAAAAATATTTGAGCGATCCAACATATTAATTTAGAAAACTTCCCAAACCAATCACAGGGATATGTCGTTTGTGATCGTTGCTCTTTTAACTGAACAAAATGTACGTACTTATTTACCTTTAACATGTGGGTGTGCATGTGTGTACATACAGTACGATGTATATACAGTATATCATCATGGGAAAACCATTTCTTTAGGGACGTCATAACAGGAAAGGGATGTTGAAACAGGAAAAAGGCATTCCCCATAACTGTTACTACTAAGTTGTCAGCAAACCATTGTCTGAAATAGATGTGTATGTCTTTCTGAAGATTTCACAAGATTTGAAGGGCAAACACTGCGGTCCATAAGTATACATCATCATCATCATGTGATCACTGACGTCAAGCCCCACTCACCGCTCCACCAGAGACGTAACCTTTGCTCCCCAGCAGAGCGCTCGCATGGCCGGCTCTTGGGCTAGGAACAGGACCCTGGATATGACAACGGAAAAAAACATAATTATCGTTTTGTCCCTTTAAATCCCCACTATATAGCACAGAAAAAGGGTGAAATTGAATACCAGTTAAAACCGGTTTTACTCACCCGAGTCTCTGGCATGCTCCATGTGGCACTGTGCGTGTCAAAAACGTTGACTTCGTTGTTCCAGCCCCAGCACCTGAATAACGTGTTTCCGATTGTTGTCTATATGACAAGATAGGAAGGTGATTACCAAAACCAATGAAGCGGTTTATCTAAAAAGATAACAATTACGTGGTTTCATTCAACATAGATTAGTTTTGCTGTTAAAATATAATTAAAATGTACTGTATTTATTATAAATATATATTTTTTTTTACCCAGGACATCTCTTCCACGACGAAGTTCATGGATGATGTGTTTCGTACCTCCCCTATGGTTTTACACCCATATCCACCGAAGTAGATTAATCTGCATCAAGAAATAAACAAATACCATTATTCATATGAAACATTATAAAAAAAAGGGCCAAAGCAAGTGGTAAAGAAATATTAATTTGATAAAAAGTTAAAATATTTGGAGAAAAAGCAGAGATTTTGAAACTGTCTTAGTAAACAAAAGAGTATCCCCTAGGAGGGAGATAAATGGAGCAAAGGTAACCGAAGAGGGGGACGCAGCAGACTCACGGTTTCAGAACAAACCATTATATATATATTTTTTTTTTAAATAAGGAGTCGAAAAAAGCCTTAGGCGACAGCATCCATTGCTGAAATATGCACATGCAATCCAATCAACCTCTAAACATGACACCTTTTCTACCAGGGGCTCTACTCACATGTCAAACTACAGAAAAATGTAAACGGATATGAAAAATCTGTTTAAATCCACTGTAGATTAAATCATTTGTAGAGATGTAAATGTGTATTTTAAATGAGCAGTTAATACAGTACAGTAAAAACCTATAGCCATGTTGAGGATGTGAACAGTCAGCTGCTGAGACTCATTCATAGCCGTTTGTATGTACAGCTCTTTTCAGGTGCAGTGTGACCTCCCACCCACCCACAGGAATGACTCATCTCACACACACAGGGCTGACCTGTCTCTGTGCACCCAGCAGCTGTTTTTGTTTCGAGGCGAGGGCGTGGTTCCGTTGGTGTCCGTCACTCTCTTCCAGGTGAAGTGCTGCTCTGTGAGGTCCACGCTGAACATCTACAGAAACACCAGTTATAGACATTAGGTCAGGGAGCAGTCATGTTGATCATTAAAAGGTGAAGTAAGCGGTTTATTTATGTTTATATAAGTGTAAAATCACTCTTTATTCATACAGTGATCACTTACATAATGTGCGCGTTTCATAAAGCCAATCTCTCAGTCAGCTGCTTTGCATGTAATCGGCAAATAAACTTATTGTAGTATCCTGAAATTTTTATCCAATCAGAAGAGAGAACGCTACAAACCAACACTCGTCTCACTCATATAGTATATACACTCCATGGTTTCACTGCCGGTGCACGCCAGAGCCACAGATGGGTGAATGTGTATGTGCCTACAATGGCGGAACAGGTAAAAATCCTTCCCAATGTCTGTTTTGATGGTTTTTAAAATCATGTTTTATCACACTTATGGATCTGAGATGATGCTAGATAACTTGCTGCTTGAAGACCGCAGTGCATTAATGTGGCGACGTAGGGACGAGCGAGGGGACCGCTAACTGCAGTAACTGACAGGAAGTTAGCTAAAAGAACCATTCCGCTTATAGCACCTTTAATAGATTTAAAAGGCTGAATGTGTACATTTCAGAAATTCCTTCTCAATAGCAATGCAAGTGGCAGTAAAGTTAGCTGCCTACAGTTGATGTGTGCCCTCACTAAGTCAATGCTCAAGAGCTCATCCAATGGACTTTTGTGGAAAAATTCAACCTGATTCCTTTTGAAATGGGTATACTTCATGTTTTAGGCACTGGAGAAAGTCAAATATTTCAAGTTACATCTCTACCCATGATTCACCCAAATGAAATGTATAATGTTAATCCTTTAGTTAATGTGGTAGTGGACCTTTGAAGAAATATGATCCTTAGTTGCTTTTTAGTTCACACCCTGAGGTTTGTCATAATTACCACAACAACAAGCTCAATTATAAAACTATGTGCCTCCTATAATCAGGCATACCTAACACATCCATAGGCCAATACACCCCCACACGTTTTCTGTGCTGCTTTCATCTCCTTATCTAGTCCTCACAGCTTAGAAACGCCCGTTGATGACATAACAAAAAAACAAAAAAAAAAAAAACACATAATTTGGTTCCTGTTGAGAGCCAACTTTTTGGGGTCCTGAACCAATTTATTATTAATATGAATTAGGTCTTAGAACAGGTGCCTTGCTTTGAGAACCAGCATTGTATGCTAAACCACATTAAACAATGCATCTGGTTCGTCCAATGTAAATGTCAAATTAAAAATCAACTTATTAAAGGTAGGCAGAGACTGGCTCTAGTATGGGAGCTGAAAGATGGACTGACCTGGTTTGTGTAGCTGACAGAATCACATCCTGCAAAGATGTAGAGTTTTCCGTTCACATGCGCACCGCAGAAACCTGTTAGGTCTGGGGGTTTGTCCCCTGTGATCTCCCTCCGCTCCCTGTCGCACAAAAACAATAACAGAAAGGTGTTGACAAACGGACAGCTGAGCACTACTAAATGTAAACACAGCATTAGGGAGAGTTTACTTTGGTTTCAACAAAACACACAAACTGTTTGCACGTGGCTGAACTGAAGAGTGTCGTTTTTCTGTCAAATTCTACCTTGTTCTTTAAAGTTAAAGTGTGTCACTTCTGTTGCCTCTATGAGGAATTCTGAGTTATAACAACAACAGCATTGCCAGCGTATCTACATGAGATAAGCCGTCGGTGATCGTTTACGGATTGTATTCCTTCTGCTGTACGTCCAGGTTTTCTCTTCGCAGTAGAATCAAAAACTGAAACATTTTTGGGCTCTTCTTGAGCTCCTGCGCTAGTGTCGGGGGGCAACACCAGTTTGTAAACGCTGCCATACTGAGAAATACAGAGCGTTTTGTGGAGCTGAAAGGCTTGATCAACTTTGTGTCAACTCGTTTGCCAATGGCTTGAATATAACCGAAATTAATTTAAATGAAAAAGTTACGCACGATAGCTTGAAGTTGGTAGAGTCTCCATCTTTTTTGACCCACTTTTAGAGGAGCTTTATCAAACGAACACGCTGTAGGCCACAGCTTTTTAAATGTCAAGACGACACACAAGAGTTAAAAAAAAAACAGATATCCTTCTTGTTCTTACCACGTCCCGCTGTGTAAATCACAGAGCCATATCTCATCGCTGGGCAACACAACGTCACCGCCGGCAACCACCTATGAGGAAATGGAGATAAGGGTCATGTTTGCAAACGCATTGTACTCATTACAAACTTTTATCAGCTCAATAAAGACAATGAAAGAGACAAAATGGCTTTTAAGATTGGCTGACCACAAACATCAAAATTCTGACTCTAAAAGGCTGACGTAGGATGTGATTTTACATGTTATAGTCCCAGTACAAACTGCATATGGATTTTGTTTTGCACTTATAGCTACAGCAATCAGGATGCAACAAGATACCGTCTGAGAAATGTGGTTCTTGTTCAAACAGGTTCTAGCAGTCAACGTGTCACATAAGGATCCCTGAGGCCTGATGCCATTAAAGTCGTTTATGAGAACATTTTTGCAAAAAAAAAAAAATGATGCACAGATATGAGTTTAGCAGCCAGTTTATTATAAGGTAAACCTAATAAAATGTATTGCAATCCCGCAATAAATCCTGGTAATAAAGTATTGTTCTGTTTTGGGAATTAAGAAACTAGGGCCATTGTAAAGGCTGTATAGTTTATAGTGAGTTGTTACACTGTGGTTGTGTCAACAACATTGTGTCCACCCTGTATGTCAAAAAGAGTAGACAATATGAGAAATCATTTTAAAAACAACAAAATACTAAATGAGCAGAAGGTTGAATCAACACCTCTCTGAATGTATAATCTTCATAGAAATAAATGTGAATTGTGAATGACCTAATTAAAATCTCATAAGTGTAAAGCCTACATCTGCTTACTTTATGCTCCTCATGCCTGGAATAAACTCCCAGGATATCTGAGGTTGGCAAGACATTCAGTCTTTTGGAGTCAGCTCTTAAAACATTCCTGTTCAACAGGGCTTCTTCAAAATGATAGTCTATACTACATTTGTTTTTGTTTAGTTCTCATTAGAATACTGCAAATACACAGTCAAAGAAAACTGCAACAGAAAAAGAAAATGTTAAATTGACAGTTTTTAAAAACTATGACCTAGGCCTACACTTTGCACATGGATTACTTCTATGACAACAGGATAAATACTTGGAGGCAAATTAAGTAGTACCAATATAGTTTGCTATATGTTTTGCTTTTTGTTAATTATTATACTTCTCTTTATATATTTGCACTTTTAATCGTCTAACTTTTCATGCGTTTTTTTTGTTCATTTTAACTGAAGTAGGCAAACATTGTTATTCGTTTTGTATGATTAACTCTGTAAAGCACTTTGAATTGCATCAGTGTATCAATTGTTCAATGGCCTACCAATTGCCAACAACTAAATGAAGATCAAACAGGTTTTTTCAGCCTATTATTAGACAAACAAAAATGCATTCATTAATATTGGAGTAACTTCAAGGAACGTGGAACCTAAAAGGGCAATTAGGACTTGACACGAAAGGCTTGTTTGTCTCGTTCGCCCTGTGGGCTACTAACTACCTGTGCACGCAGCTCGCTCCATTCTTACCTGGTAACCTCCCCAGACATAGAGCGCGTTGTTGTCAATGAACGCAGTGTGGCTGCTCCTGTTCAGCCGGCTCTCCGCAGCAGCATCACCCTCCACCCCAATCATCATCCACCTCGATACAAATGAACTCTCCAGTTTCTTACGCTGATTCTGACGACAGCGCCGACCAATAACTACGGTACTCAAATAAAAACAAACTAAAATGGTCGTTACCACCAGCGAGGGGCAACGGGGCAGGAATGCTGCTGCTGCTGCTGCTGCTGTTGTTGTTGTTGTGGCGGCGGTGGTGGTGGTGGTGGCACGGGGGATCAGGGACCTAGTAGCTGTGACCTGCCGCACAGAGAAAAGCCGACTGGAGGATTGCAGGCTTTGCGGAGCGTGTTTTACAGGCTCGCCTCTCTCTCGGCACGCTGTCCTTGTTGTTTACTCCTCCTCCCATCTGTTGTTATTATGCAAGTTCACCTCCAACCACAAGTGCACCACCGCTTAACCAATTAAGCCAACCACCTGAAATTAAGAGTGTGCATGCCTGGACTTTTATATTTATATTTAGCCATTATCTGGACAGTTTACCTGATTTTTTTGATGCATTCGTTCTGTTTTACAATGTCAGCAGTTTACATTTAGGACAGGGAGATATAAAAAGGAACAAATTAAGGAGATGGACAGGTGTAACCAATGAAGTTAAAACTGAGTGAATAATGTTTTTGTGACGTAGCTCGTTGTCTCGTGCCTGCTGGGTTAATGACGATCATCATGTGATTAGTAGCACCTGTGCAATTGTCACTAAGACAACAGTACTGCACACAAGAACACATTCAAGGTGTGTTGCATTGTTCTATTGGGCCATGCTTTTACTTCTTTTTTTGTAAGGTTTTATTCAGTCCCTGTGTGTTAGTTAGGGACCACAATGGAAATAAGCCTTCGGGCTCTTTTGCGTTTTTATCCCTGGCTTTTTATGTATTTTAATTGTAACAGAGTGATGTTCTTGTTTTTATATATGATATGGTCAAAATAAAATCAATCACTTGAGTTATGTGTTATAAAGTGTTTTTTTTTAATATTGTATTTTTTTTCTTGTGAGTTGCCTTTGCTGTGTATGAAAGTATTATATCAATAAAGTTTGATTCGACTTGAACTTTACTTGAGTATTTACATTTTATGCAACTTTATGCATTTACTTGTATGGTTAACGATACACACCAATGTTGATGAACACAATAAAATACAGCTTAACTGAACTAAGTTTGCACCAAAACTGCCAGTTAAAGCATGCAACTGCTGCAACTTAAAATGTTATATTTTTTGGATCAACTTTTAAAGTTAATCTAAATGTAATAATGCATAGACGCAATCTTACTGTGAGGATGAGGAAAACGTAATCAGAGAACTCATTTTATTACTGTATGTCAGATACTCACTGCTGCCAGTTAAACGCATGTATTATAAAAGAAAATGCACAACTTATATTTTACGGTCTCTAGGGTCCCCTGTAAATGACAGTAATCACTGACAGTCCTGTAATGCAAGAAAAAAGGCCCATAGACAACAGTATCTGTGGCGCATATAGTGTAAAAAATATAACTTGAACCATGTAGCATAGAGTAACACACCAACATTTATTTCATAATTATCATTTATACATTCATACATAAGAAATGAGCTAACGTAAAAAAGTAGAAACCAGAATACAGTACTGCAGTAAGTGATATGCATATCTCAAATGTCAAGGATTTTTTTTGTTCACTGCAGATTCTGTAAATAATATAAATCTGAAGTTATGTGTTAATTCTGTGAGTTCAACTCTCCATCAGAGTCAAATTCTGAAGAGATGAAAATAAGAATATGAAAAAATAAAATGTCTGGTTTGAAAGTGACTCTGTGTGCTAGAGAATATTGCCACTAAAGTAGATTTAACACTCAGAGCTAAGTGCAAAATTTGCCAAGAGTGTTTTTTTCACTCAAGCATCGCATTGAAATCCAAATAAATTCCCCCAAATTAAAGAAATTAAAACATTTTCAGCCACACATTAATGATTTATTAACTGTATAACAAGCAGCATGGTATATTTTTAACCAAATATATTTTTTTAAATTTTCCCCTCCGATCCATAAATTGTGTATAAACATGAATTTATTTACTAAAAGAAACATTCCACAACATGATCAGTATCTAATAATGTAATGCTTCATCATATGATTATGGCAAATTAAAAAATACTAAAATAAAAATAGCTACGTGATCATTTTCTGCCCTGATTTAAAGACACACTCCAAGAAGAAAATAGTGTACAGCTTAAATTAAAGAGAAGGCACAAATCAAAATCGGTTAAAGGAATACTTCCCCCATACGGAACAGGCGTTCTATGATTATAAAATCACTATTACAATATAATGAATGAGGTTTTTCTTCCCTGTCTTCCCTTGGCCCAGCTGTCCTGTTAATCCTAGCCCTTACTGTGATGTCACAGTAAGGAAAATGTAGGGTTAAGGCTCATTTATGCTCCAATTCCGTGCGTAAATAGAGACGTATGTTTACAACGTTATATCCGTCACTGCCCTCATACTTCCATGCGTCCTTTATGTTGGAATCGACATTTAACAAATCAACCATTAGTGGGCAGCAGCGCCGCTCAGAGTAAAAAGTTAATCAAATAGGAAGAAGAAGAGTCAAACAGTGAATCAACTGGAATACATATTTTAAAATAGGTCCATGGAAGAAACAGCTTTAGCGTAGCGATGGAAGAGGCTAAACTAGATGCTGTATTATAGACAGCGGAGGTCTGTGAGGACATCACTTCTCTATTGCTGCCGTCAGCCTGCTGTCTAGCTGACATTCTTCCCCGTGCGATCCCCGCTCATGCTGCTCTGTTGTAGTTGTATATCTCTGTGCCCCAGCCGTGTAACTTCATAGATAGATAAATGTGTATGTAATTTCGTACCAACTCGTAAAAACCTCTCCTCAAAAGTTAAGACATTTTCTAAAGTATTATGTCTTTCGTTTGTGTTTGTAAACAAATGTACAGTAAGTGAAGGTGAACAGTTGGCTATACGCCCCCCGCGATCTCCGGTAGTAATGCTCCGTTCTGTCCGTTTGGTACGCATCCGCAAGCTTGCAGGATACGTGCAGAAATACGGACGTAATGTACGCAGAGTACGGACAGAAGGCTCCATCCGTATCCGTATGTAATGTAGAGCATAAATGAGCCTTTAGACAGTGAGACCATAAAACACTCTTTCTGCCTTTTCTCAGGCTAGGATGAACCAATTTCATTTTTTTTGCACATTTATACTAAATAGGATCTCATAATTCAATACAACTCCATATTCCCACCGGTGAAGTAGGTCTTTAATAAAACTCTTCAAGTGCTGTTTTTCAATATTTTGCATGCGCAGCACCCGACCTCGCTGCTGTGTTTTGTCTAAATATGTCACAGAACTTAAAAGGTGGATTCTATTCTTGGAAATGCTTGTTGTCAAAATAAGTGAATATCTCCTCACAATCTGCTACCCATGTGTGTGCTGAAAAAAAAACTGTTCATACACAGCTCTGTAATTTGTATTTCAGCGTGCACACACAGTACGGAGAGGTAGTGCATTGTGAGGAGATATTCACTGATTTTGACAACAAGAATCTCTGACTCTTTAAACTGTTTAGCGTTTCTGGTTGAGAACATCAACATTTTTGAGACAAACAAAGCAAAAAACAATGTAAAAGTGTGTTGGATTCTTGGCAGCGAAGTTCACCATTGTCCGGTCCTTTGTGTGAATTCAGAGAGACTTAGAGTCACCGTCCCGTCAGTAACATTTGGTTGCTTTTCGTCCGTATCTTCATTCTTAACGTGCCTCTGACTTACTGCAACCAGAGTCCATTTACTGCAGTGTCCTCTTAAGGTCAGTTAAAGCAGGCAAATCGCACTTATAATTGCACTTGAGGTTACTTCATGTAAAAGCTAGATTTTTTGTTTTAATATTACTGTTATTTTTTCTTCTTCTTCTACTACTACTAGATCTTTAGCGCCGCCTGCTGGATGTGCTCAGTCCTCCAGGTCTCTCTCCATGTATTTCTTGATGCGTTCACATCGAGGACAGGAGATGCCGGGAGCTTTGCAGGCCAGGTGGAACACAGCCTTACAATCCGTACACCTGGGACACAGACAAGAAATAAGCATTAAGGTGAGACACTGCAAGGAAAAGCATTTTTTTTTCAAGCACTGGTCAATTTTGTCTGTATATTTCTCCTAAAAAAACATCTTTAAAGGCCATGATCTTAAAATTAGTTTTTTCAAATCTCAACTTCTAATGCACTAACATCAACTAAATTTTTCATGATTGTTAATAGAATTATACTGAAGGTTATTACAGAAGGATTTGTTCATATGTTGATAACTCTGATACATTTTGCTCTTACAAACATGCAAAAAAGAATATAACTGGGATAATGAAGCAACAAAACTGAAATTTTTTCCAAACTTGTTTGTCATTTATATAAAAGTACTTTGTATGTGAGTGTGAGGATGGGAAAAATAAACCAAAACAAACTGAAAAATAATTGTGAACAAAACAGGAAGCTGGAAAAACTGACGTGGACCAGCGCAATGAGCCAGAAGTAAGATGCAGCTTTTCCACAAGGCAAGAAATCAGTTCACCAATAAGACCGGCCACATTTTGAAACCCAAAACTTATTTATAGCAAATTCTCTTTTTTTTCCCCCTCTTTCATGAACTTTTTTGCTTTTGACTTGCAACAAATGTCACATATAAAACAACTAACTATTTGTGATTGTAAGTCAATACATTTCAGAGTTAATAAATAATGATTGATGTGAGGTTGCCCGGGACAACATACCTGGTGGTGATGTCGAACTGGAAGGGGAAGATGATGTCATTGGCGTGGCAGATCTGACAGATGAAGCCGCGCTGCGTGCACAGGTCGCAATGGAACACGTGGTTAGAGGCGTACTGCATCAGGGTCAGCAGGTAGGACGAATACTCCCCCTCGACTATCTGGAAAATGAAATAAAACACAAACACACACATATTAAGATGTTTTACAGTGTCAAATGACTCGTGCAGTGACATTAGATTCTCTCCATCTTCTTATAGTCAGTCTGTGTTCATTGATTTCTGTTGTTTTAGGAGTTTCGAATTTCGGAAGTTTTTTCGGTGTATATTTTTTTCTTTGCATTCTGAGATTCACCTTGTTTTGCCTTTGCTGTATATGAAAAGTGTTTAGAAATAAAGTTTGATGGATTGATTACCTGTCGTAGATCCATGACGCTGTACAGGTGGCTCGACTCTAACAGGTACGTCCGCTGCTCCATTCTGCCAGAAAAATAAAAGAAACACAAATATTATAAAGTGACGTAAAGAAAAGTGTGAAATATAAAGCGCGTATTCATATAGATGCGTCGATCCACTAGGTTTAGGTCCAGAGCCAATTACAAGATCCGGGTTAAGGGCTAAATTGTTACGTAGCAAATTCAACTTTTAACAAAACAACAGCAAGGAAAACAATCAAATTGGCAGAAAAAACACCTTAAAAAAAAGAAAATAAATTTGATCAGTGAGATATCCATTATATTGATTGCAGCCATATCAGACCCAATACCGATATCCTATCAAATCGGTCCCATCCCCACTAATTCATACACACGCACCTGGCTTGTAGTTTCTTGCATGCTCCGCTGCGGCAGGTGAGCAGGTAGTCGCCTAGCAGCCGGAGCCTCTGCCTCAGACTGTGGGCCGCGGACATGGAGTCAGAGTGAAGCACCAGCTCTGGGTTCAACTGATCCACGTTCAGCAGAGGCTCGTGTTCCACCTGAGCCAGCAACCGCAGGGCCTTCTTAGACACCTGGACGGACAGACAGACAGACCGACCGACAGACAGACAGACAGAGGGTCAGAACTAGGGTTACCAGGATACGAGTAGCAACAGTATACAATCCACGTTTCAAACAAAGGAAACAAACAAAATCACTGCATGTAATGTACGTGTAAAATATTATTCAAATCTTCCCCCTGTATCCCTGTGTGCTGCACCTACCTCTCGCTGTGTGACGTCCCAGTTGTGCACCATGCGTGAGGGGATGATGCTGGTGTCGCCGTGGTGACAGGAGTCACAGTAGTACTGGCCTGAGAACTCACACAGCCGGGCTCTGCCACGGGACGGCCCGATCTGCTGAGGACAACCTGCAGAAAACCAATTCACTCAGCTTCAGGGAATCCTCACATAAACCTACAAAGACCAGACGTGCCAAACATAGTTTCCACCAGGATACATTATATATCACTATACCGTATCTATAGTCTTAAAAATTAAGAATTAATAAAATAATTACATAAAAAAAAAGGAAATGGAATCTGGATCGGACGGTGGGTCGGTGGCGTCAGTCCTATATCTGACAAATTGCTAGCTGTCGTCTTGGTCTAGTCATATTTATAATAAGCTAAACAATGATAATAGAAATAATTCCTCATTCCTCATTACCTGCACATTTGAAGTTCTGCGCGTCGAGCCCTTTCTCTGAGGGCACGTTGCAGAGATGAACCAGCAGCGCTCCGTCTTTCTTCAGCGTGTGCTGCACCAGTCTATGGAGGTTCCCCGTCGTTCCCCCGGCCGACTCCTCTGCCCCCCCGTCCTCTCCGCTCTCCAGGTAAGAGTCTAAAGCTCCACGGATCAACACCCTCCAGGACCGGGCCTCTTCCGGGTTTTCTGCCCGAATTCGGAGTGTCTCCTTGAGGGTGAGGAGTTTGAAAAAGTCTGGTCCTCCCAAAGAGACATCTGGAACAACATCTCGGATTTCCTCGATGGGATAGGTGAACCGCTGCAGCTTCCTATCTGCTTCTACTCGAAAACCCTTCAAAGCTTCCAGGGAGAGGGAGAAGACTAGAGGTAGCCATATTCGAGCTTCAGGGTCTGTTGAGAAGTACAAAACGGCTTCTTTGATGGCGTCCTTTTCCACATCGGCAGTTCGATTCCAGTCCAATTCTTGGGGCGGAGAAGGTGGGGTATCTTGCCCTTCAAACGTCCCCGAATCGGAGGATGATGGACCTCGTTCGGGGCTAGAAGGGGAAGGGGACTGAGATGAAACTGTGCGATCGTCCACTCCGTTTTCACAGGGCTTTAGCACCTCCCACTGTTCGTCAGAGCGAGACGCCGGTCGGCATTTGTTGACGGCCTCCACGATCCGGTCCACCCAGTCCTCCGCTTCGCCGCGATTGGCCGCGCGCAGGTACAGTCGCTTCCCGGGAAACGCCACCTTGAGAATCATAATCAGAATATCGTTATTGTCATCGGAAAGAAGTACAATGAATATGAGGCAGAGGCTCTCACATTAAGTGCATTTTTTTTTTAACTAAAACAAATTAAAGAAGCTGCGAGGAACTTTTAAATGTTTGTAAATCAGTCTAATTTTTCCCTCTGAAGATCATAAATTACATCTTTCAAACAAGACCATCAGTGCAAAGAAAGTTTTTTTTTTATTGTTATTATAAATGCTTTCGTCCGGGTACGTTCACCCAGGAACGACAGCAGGCCTCCTAAAAACATTATCGCTTTAGTCCTAAGGGGCCGCTAGAATTAACACAAACTGAAAGTTCCTCTTAGCCACTTCATGAATAGGTTGAAAAATGTAAAATGTGCAAAGGTTTTAAAACAAATACATTAATATAAATATTGCACAGTCAACCATGTGTATGTGTAACAGAGGTCATGTTCACCTCAAATCGTCCCTCTGGCGTGGTGATACGAGCGTCCTCACAGCGCACCAGGGAGCAGTTATCGTAGACGGTGCGCTCCTCTGCGTTGAGGTACAGGCGGAACTCGAAGGGAGAAAGCTCACAGTAGTAATCTCTCCACAAGCCCACGGCCCCACGACGCTCCAAGTGACCCAGCTTCAGCAGGCCACGGAACGGGTTGAACTGCCCTAAGGGACAGACAGGGGATGGACACATGAAGTCATTTCTCAATTCATTTCAAAAAGCTTTATTGACATGACTATTATAAAAACAATATTGCCAGAATTTATATTTGTATTTTGCTATGTTGTTGGACAGCGCTTTGAGGCATTTTTTGTGTGTATTTGGGCTTTAATACAGTTTGACTGATTGACTGACGAAATGGAAAGTGAAAAAGAGGCAGCTGTTTCATGTTGGTTGTGTTGTTATCATCATTACCATTATTAATGTTTTTTTTTTTTTTAGAAACGTTATTTTTATTTCCACGTTTTTGTGTTTGAGAACGTACTTGAAAATAAGATCTCATGATAAACTAAAAATACATGACCCGACATTTGAAAGGAAATGGCAGTTAAAAGATAAAGCTTATCACACTTCCGCAAAACTAAAGTACTAAAATGAAACCAAAAATCAACTATTTATACCAGGTTTGACTACACAATTGGCACACAAACATTAAATTAATAGTTTTTTGTGTAAGAAGTGTGACAAAACCGGCCTATTTTTGTCTTCTGACTACAACCCAACTTTTAGGGGAAATGTGGAGATGGTCAAGGCAGATACAAATAATTCAACATTTTCTGATATAAAAATCTTGCAGTAACTTGGACAGCACAGTGTTTATATGATCCAACATTGGCTTGTATAAAACATTGTCCTATTCCTCCAGTAGATGATTAAATGAAAATCCAACCTGTAATTAACCGGTGAAATGTTTATATGATGAAATCTGTTATGACGTAGTGACATAACATTACACTGTGGCTATTCCAGGAATTTTGGACTACAGGTATCGATAGTGTGAAGTCCAGCTTCCTCGTTATCTATCAATTAGTTGCTTCATCTTAAAAAGGTGTTACGTCTTGAAACAAAAAACGTTTATAACATTCCAATGCAATCAGGACACATTCCAGTCAATGACGTAACAACAACAACAACAGGTGTGTTTACCTACAACAGCTGATATAAAACAACAGCTGTGTCGTCACCTTTTGAGGGCGTGGTGAGAGTTAGATCAATGTTTCGGTTGAGTCATTCCACAGTTTCAAGTGCTGCAGGAATTTCCGGCCCAATGTTAACAGTGTTAATCACCTTTCGATTGAATTTTGTGGCAACCTTCATTAGGGCGAGGTGTGTTCAACATTGAAGGCACCATGTGGAGTTTTTGACCACTAGAGGCGCTATAGAGTGGTGCTTTAACAATACGCCAAGAAATCAAACTTTCAAGACTAAATAGCTGCGTTGCAAATGTTTTAGGCTAAAGTAAATCCATTGAAAAACAAGAATACGAATTTTTCACAATTTCTGCTTGAGAAATGTCTAAAATGATTAACAAAATCATTAAAATTGTTGCAGATTTGAATTCTAAAGACCATCTAGTTGTTTAATGCACTGATACGTTTTAGCTCTAGAAGGATGTATAGTGCAAGCAATAAGGATCTAAGAACAAAAAATGATCAAAACTCTTCTGTATTTTTTTTTTTAATCATGAAAACAGTATACCTATCTGTCTGAAATGGACGACGCTGGGCGGTGACGGAGAGACCTTGAGTTCAGTGGTTGGAGCAGCAGCAGCAGCAGGAGGAGGTCCCTCATCCTGGTCAGACACCAACTCAAGATAGGGTTTGTAGATGTCATCTTCAGAGATCCACGATCGAGAATGCTGCAAAGTAAAAGGGAAGAAGTTATTGAGCAGTTTCTACAATGATTTGAAGAGACAAAAGTAGCATTTTTCCACAGTGTTTCATAGTATATTTAAGTGTTTTTCACCTTGTGCGTAAGGGATGAAGAATGAGATCATAAAATGTGTTAAAGTGATCTTGAAGATATGAATCTCTATACACAAATTTCACCTTGTATTGCTGCAGCTATTACGTTAATCTGACAGCATTTAGTGTAGAGTTTAGCAGAATCAGCAATGAAACAGAAAACGTACGGATATATACAGTTGTCATCAGATTAAAGTCAATGAGTGCATGTCTGAGAGGAGTTAGAAGTTCCTTTATCTAGCAGATTGTATAGGAAGGAAATAAAATCTACTGATACTAAGAGTTCCAGGCTGCAACGTAAGTCAGTTGACAGGAAATTGTATCAAAAACTACTTTGATTAATGTACTTTTTGAAGGAAAAGTGCCAAGAATTGTGTGGTTCCAGTGTCTTAAATTTGAGGTTGCACTGCTTTTCTCCAAATGTTTGACCCCCTGGGCCCAGGCCCCACAGCAGACCCGGGTTCGAATCCCGCCCGGGCAGTTCTCTACATGTCTTCTCCTCTCTGCCCCACTTCAACTCTGTCTCTCCAAAACCTGTCTAATAAAAGCAAAAATGCTCCAAAAATATTCTTTAAAAAATATATGTTTGGCATTTGAAGATGCTAACTTAAAAGGTGAAGTAAGCTTTTTATTCATGTTAATATAAGTGTAAAATCGCTCTTTATTCATACAGTGATCACTTACATAAAGTGCCCGTTTCATAAAGCCGATCTCTCAGCTGCTTTGCATGTAATCGGCAAATACACTTATTGTAGTATCCCGAAATGTTTATCCAATCAGAAGAGAGAACGCTACTAACCGACACTAGTCTCACTCATATATAGTATATACACTCCATGGTCTCACTGCCGGTGCACGCCAAAGCAACAGATGGGTGAATGTGTATGCGCCTACAATGGCGGAGCAGGTAAAAATCCTTCCAAATGTCTGTTTTGATGGTTTTTATCATGTTTTGCCACACTTATGGATCTGAGATGATGCTAGATAACTTGCTGCTTGAAGACCGCAGTGCATTAATGTGGTGACGTAGGGACGAGCGAGGGGACTGCTAACTGCAGTAACTGACAGGAAGTTAGCTAAAAGAACCATTCCGCTTACAGCTCCTTTAATAGTTTTCAAACAAAGATGTACTTTAGATCAGATTTTTCTTATTTTTTTTAAATCACAGGGCCATCCCTCAGAGAACACAACTGAGCTGAGTGTATTCAATGAATGGACCAGTTTATCAAAGATGACTTCCTCTTATCATGTGTCTTCAGGGTGAGTAGTGTGAAAAGTCTCTCTCTCTGTTCAAGGGTCACACATTTTTGCTTCAACTTTAGCACAAATGTGTCAGCAGCATCTTGATTAATATGAAAGACCGACATTGGGCAACTACAGAAATGCCTAAACGTGAGGGGAACTTAGTATGACACATTTTAAAGCGGGCTCTGTTTGAATATCTCTTAAACAGTAAACACATGGTAAGGGTAATTTATATTATTTTACACAGTCAGTGATTCTTTTATGGTGTAGGGAGGAGGCCCACTTTCTGTAGACTACTTTAATTTAACCACAATGTCCAGAAGCCACAGGAGCTGTTTCATCTCATTTTATCAAGAGTCGACCACTATTGTAGCCGAGAGTTTTTTTTTTTTTTTTTTTAAGATATTTTTTGAGCATTTTTATGCTCTATTGATAGTGCAGAGAGACAGAGGTGAAATGGGGCAGAGAGGGGAGTGACATGCTGAGAAGGACCGCGGGCGGGAATCGAAACCCGAGTCTGTTGCTGGGCCCGGCCCGGGGGGGGACGCCCTACCAACTGAGCTAAGGGTGCCCCCGCCGAGAGGTTTTTTTGATAACGAAGCAGAACTAACATGAATACTCGTGATCTCCATTTGCGGAAAAACTATAAACCACATTTTCCATGAATTGGTGAACAGCTTGTGTTGGTTTTCCAGCATAGGGGCTTCAGTCATTAGAAATCTTATTTTGGAATTTCCTCATATCATGGGAAAACCCCAATAGACATTCAGGATCTGGGGCAATTCTGCATTTAGTTTTACGATTTTATCCCAAAACTACACAAACATTCTTAAAACAACAACAACAACAACAACAAAATATATATATACATATATATATATATATTGTTATATGTAATATGCTGACCTTAGAGAGTAAGAAATATATTTTTCTATGAATTATGCCAAATCTTGATTAAAGCTCTATTGCATTATTTGAGGTTAGTGCATATGCAAACAGATTTTTCAAGTGTCAAATGCGAAAAATATTGAAAAATTCACCACGATCAACATATTGTGAGTGTTTTTAAATCGCAATAGGTAATTAAATCATACATTCTTCCATCCCCATTTACAACTGAAAGCTCTTTGTACTTACTGGTAGAGACTCGGTGGATAGTTTCCTGCTCAAGATGCTTGTAGAGCGATGTGGAGCTTCACGTAAACAAGGCTCTGAGGTTTCTGTCTTCTTCTCTGCTTCTTTCTTTTCCTGTACAGGTTTAGCTTTCTCTTGTACTCTCTTGTAAACTATCTCCACAGACTCCACTAGCTCGCTGGCTGTGGATTGAACATCAGTGTCCGTATGTAACTCTGAAGAACCACTCACACACACTTCAGAGCGAGAGAAATGGCCATTTTTCTCCTCAGATGAAGGCAGTTCGATAGGGGCTGGTGATGGCTGTGTATGGGACAGTACAGATATTGGTGGCTGGTCTTTTGAAGTCGTGGTGGGACTGTGTGTCTCGCTGTCCGACCCACTGAACAGGGCCGTCTCAGAGAACTGATCGGGACCGTTACTGGAGACAAAAGAATCTTCACGCATGGAGTCCTGACTACAGCGACCGTTCATCGGAAACTCACTCACGGAACTGCAGGGAGAGACGGACAAATCATAACGTGTTTTACAAGGAAAAGGAGTTTATTATTGACTATTTCTATTCATGATTATAAAAAGATGAAGCTGAAATTAATCTATATTTATATTTGTGTCAATCAATCCAGTAGAAATACAGCAAAACCAACAATGTGTTCATTTGTCGATGGATACTTTTTGACTATCCAACCTGTCTGTGGCTCTCAGCCCATTCATTCCTACTGAATATGTAAATCTGTAAAGACATCGAAAAAATATGCATTGGTTCATTTTTTTTTTAATGTAAATTTACTTAAACAGCAGCTAACCCTACGGCGTCGGCTGAAGAGGCAGGATGAAGATATACCAAGCTTTTTGCAGCAAAGACAATACTTGTTCAATATATGGTTGGTTCTGTTGTTTTATTTATTGGATTTGTTGACAATAATACAATACAGAATTTAACCATACTTATCCTTCAACTCAGACACACGTACTCTTTCTGTGGCCTCTTGCTGTTGTTGACATTATTGGTGACTTCCAGGTCACATGAGGACCACTGCTCCCCCGTCCCGCTGCGAGGGTCCGGGCCCGGCAGGAAGCTGTCAGAGCTCAGGCTGGAGGAGAGCTGAGAGGAGCCCGTTGTGTCCAGGCTCAAATTAGACGAATTAAGAGCAGTCCTGCCTCCTTGTAAAGCACCGTTTGAGCCTTTCCCCAATAGCAGCGGGCAACCTTTCTGCATATCCTGTGCATCGGATGAGCTTGACGACTGTGATATTGTATCGCTATCCCACGATTCCTTTTTGGAGGTGGGAAGGTCGCCGCCGTTGATGCCCAATTCGAGTGAGTCCGCCTGGGCCAAGGGGCACAGTCCAGCGAGGGCCAGAGGCGTGGTGGTCCATTCGTTAAGGACAGCCGATTTGTAAGAGAGGCTGAAAGTTAGTGATGCCAAACCCTGGAGGTAGCTGAGCAGGACTTCCCTCTCCTCTGTGTTGAGGAGCAAGGCACTGGGCTGGTAGTGGGAGCGCAGTTTGGAGTCCTCGCGGAACAGTGAAGCCAGGTAGCATTCCAGCAGCCCATGGTTGAGGGCCAGACGCAGCCACGCTCTGCAACGACCAACGTCCGTCCCCACAAAGCTGATCTTCTCCAGCTCCGTCACCACATCACTGGGGGTAAAACGGAGAGAGCTAGTTATGACACTTTATAATAGGTTTTCTTTTTTACAGAAAATGTTTTATTGACTGAATTATATTATTGGGTCATGCATAGACAATATGCCCAGCCCAAAAAGGTTCATAAGACACCATTATTAACATAGTAGACACTTGACAATACTTATACTATTTAACCAACTGGATATTTCTTCAGGGCTTTAGCGACAAAAAAGGCCAACTTAAGAACATTGAAGGAAAACAATTAGATTGAAGATCAATGATCTACTGTACTTTTCAACTAATCATTATTAAAAGGTCCAATCATCTTTATAGCATAAATGTGCCGACTCTTTACCGGTGTGTGACGGTCTTGAGGAGGCTCCAGAAGAAAGGCTGGGGGAAGGGTCCTCTGCCTGCTTTCCTGCCCCCCCTCCCTGCAGCCTCAGAGCGGATATATTTGCTCTTGATGCCGTGGATGAAGATGGCCTCCAGGGCGCAGCACAGCAGGTTGGCGTCGCCATCTTCGCTGGTCACCACCGCGTCTGACGTCACGTAGCGTTTCTGCAAAGCCTTCAGCGACTGGGCCAACTTCTCTTTGATCTGAAGACACAGGGAAGTATTATCAGCTTCCTCGTTCCTTTTTTTATATTTTCAATCTAATGTGTGGTTCAAACTGAGGAATGAGGAATAGACAGGCAGAGTTCAGTGGCCTTGTTGCTATGAAACATGTGCCCTGTGTTCCAAATCGCATACTCTTTCGTTTTTGTATTCTACGTACTAACAGCTGATCATAAAGACAATCTAGCATGCAGTTAGTCATATAACTGATACACACTTTTACTTGAACTTGCCTCTTGCTGATTTATCTGTCACATTTCTGGTTGTTTTTAGATGTGCATAACTTCCACTGCGTCAGAATTGCCCAAAAAGCTGCTGATTTCCACACTAAAAGTTATGACCGGATGTAGTAGGACATCTGGGTATCTTACAGCATGCTGCATCCGACCACATGTATTGTGAAATCCTAAATCTTTTTTCCACCATACTAAATAGCAGTTAAAGTATGGGTATTGGAACACAGCCATTGTTTCTAGATTACCTACTGTCACATGACACCTACTCTCAGCTGACATGGAAAGACAGAGAGAACATAAACATGTATTGAGCCAGGCTACATGGTGCCATAGGTCGCGGAATTAAATCTGATACTTCAGCAGCGCAAAACACTTTAAAAAGCCCCAGTCTGTGAGGGAGTGTTCTTGGCACTGACAATTGAAGCACCCTTCTCCTACTGTGCTTGACTTGGCAGGAGATTCCTTGCCTGACTGACTGACTTTCCTACTAGTTCCATGACTCACATGCATTAATTCAGCATTCAGCATTCAGTCTGCAAAGCAATGCATCTAGAGACGCACACCAATGCACTGTTTCAGTTAACTTCAGATTCTGATATCTAGGTTTTGGATATTGGCTGATACCAATACAGTCCGATAACATAATAATTATAAAAAATAGAACTTCAACTCCTTCATAAGGTTTAGTAAGTTTAAAAAAAAATATTGCAAGAATGTGTAAAGACATACATATCCACAAAAACAGCCCCATAACATATCCATATCACATGCATACAGTATCTGCTAACTCTATCTAAGCAAAGATAACATGATCTGACAAAGCTCTCCGATTGAGTCTTTGGAAAAAAACTTAAATTTGTCTGCTAAGTAAGATCTAAAGACAAAGTGAATGGATCACTTAGTTTAGGGCTGAAAGCTGTGTAAAGTTGAACAATGCTGACTGAAGTTACAACATGAACTTAAATGTCACCACCTGAGTGTGTTTCGCAAAACTCCTTCCATGAGACAACAAAGCAAATCTGACAGTTAGGGCTGGGTGTAGAAGTTCAATACTTTTTTGGCACCTACCGCAATGCTTCCATACCATCGAGTATCAATAATTTCAATACATAAGGGGAGTTACACAATATACATCAGTGAGCCTTACATACTGACTTGCAACTGGAAAATAAAACAATTTTTTAACAATGTGTAATGTCATCTTGTTAAAAAGATTTCTTTAAGTTGCTATCGAAAAGAGAATTCTTCAGGAAAAAATATGGAAGGCAAGATTTCAGTATCTGTATTGATATCAAACATTTGAACAATACCTATAGCCCTAATGACACCTTCACTAGAGGCATAATAGTAACAGTATAAAACGATAGAGGAGTCAACAAGGTGACACGATCTTTGCACATGAGGTGAAAGGCTTGTTTACCTGTTTGACATCCTTAGCCTCAGGTGGCGCATCTGGCATCTGTGTGGCTAGCATGGCACGTCCCGGGAAGGTTCACTCCCACATGGCACACTGGAACACAAAAAAAACACAAAACAGACCTTTAAATGGATGCAAAACCTATTATAAGCTTAGAGAAACACTCTTTTCAACCAGAGTCCGCCTCCAATAACAACCGTAGAACTGACTGACCCCTGCTTCCCTGTTGAAGTGACTTTTTGATATTAAAAAAAAAAACGGGCAAACAAGTAATGCAGCAAAAGCATGTGACTATAAGGAAACAGTTTTTTTTTCTCCCTCTGTTCAGGACATTTGCCACTCACTCAGCTATCATTAAAATCTTTTCCATCACAAGACACTTTGTATTCCATTCTGCGACATATCTAACACATTTCACGCTAACTTTGCACTGAGTAAAGCACTTAGTAACTGAGTCATGTGAGGCAGCTGATCAAAGAGCGGTGTCTGCAGGGAAGTAGCTGCAACTACTGAATCAACTTCCCCAAATGTTTTTTTTTTAAAAAAAGGCAAATCAGAACTGAAACTCTCAAATGACAGCCACTAAAGACAGAAGCCTTCAAGCCACTGACATGATCACACAGCAGATTAGATTAGATAGCCGTAAATAGTTTAGTGCCTAGTGACTAAAATAGGATCACTTACTTAGCCAAGAGTAGGTAGGACGAGTGGCAAGATATGAGCCTTAAAGTGACGCAAAAACTGTTTACTATTATTGTGACATTCAAAAGGTTAAAACTACATAATGTTTCCACACAGCCTAAGGCAAGACTGATGTTTGACTTTGTAAGACTTGCTTCAGAATTCAAACAAATCAATATTATTTATATAGCACAATTAAAAACAACCAGAGTTGACATAAGTAGCCTAGACTGCACAAATGTAAGCATAAGAAAAATGATCAAAGGTGACGACAGAAAATAAAAAGGGTATTAAAGAAAAGGGTAAAAATTGTAGTCAAATATTTTTTAAGACCCAATAACAAACAATTGTTAACCAAACAAAAACAAAGCTGCATCAATTACTTGGGTGAGGTTCAATTTTGCATAAAACATGACGTATTTGATGCAGTGATGTTCAGAAATGGCAGATGCATTTGTAAATTATGTATGAAAAAAATATATATATAAAAATGAAATTTAAAAAATCCTAGCCCCCGTGTCATAGCATTTTGAAGGCTTTTGGGTTTCACCAAGTTAAATTCAAAACATTTTAATAACATTACGAATGCAATTTAATAATATGTGCCTGACTGAATTTCCTAAGTAAATTAATTTGGTCAGATTCAATGTAATTGCTATGGTTCTATGTTGGTTTTGTTGTTTTGCTACAGCGTAATAAATACATATTTTTCCCAAAACACATTCAAAAATTAGACAGAATTTACAGCTACTATATGAACGTAACGTTAACTTCATAGACCAAACCATTTTTAAATACTTTTTAAGGATCTGCAGGAATCCTGAACTCAACAGCCATGTAGCCTATGTAGCCGATTTGGGCGTTGTGTGGGCATTCAAGATTGTTTTAATGTGAATAATCATTACAATATTAAGCACATAATATCCAAGACAAGCTGTGTTAAGCATAATATATGTGACAGTCACGTTAAAACAGTCAAACATGACCCTGGCACACTAACATTTACTGTTAACGATATGAGCTACAAAAGCTAGCTTTCTTACCCGAAATAGGTCTTCTAACTTGCCATTTGGATCCGCAAACGACCACGTATCATGTGTAAAACTATAGTAATTTAAATTAAATGTATGTTACAGTGAGGTTAATCCGTACAGTCGCTCTCCATTGTGCTGTTAAAAGAAGAAAAATTAGCGATACATAAGATTTGTTATCACGGAGAGCCGAAACGCTTCTCCAGTCAGATGCATCATGGGAGATCGGCTACAGCGATGCTTTCAGTGTCAGGGAGAAAAATCCGTAAAACATTATGTCATCGCCAAATTAAGCGAGATTTATTTCCTATTATTCTTCGCTGTTGCTACTGCTGTATTTTTATAAAGCTGGGTGGACTGGACTCCTTTCCAGTACATGCCATTGTATTGTAAATCCTATGTCAACCTACATTACGTGCCTACAAATATAGGCCCAGAACACTAGTGTTGCAGCGGTAGATGTAGTTTACGAGTAACACTTGAAGGCAGCTTTCGAGGCGTGCTGATGTTGTTGCTGACACAAGAGAACTTCATGTTCCCTGTCCTGTCTCAGACATGGCACACATGAGTCAGTCACACACTCTCCACTGTTTATTTAGTATTACCCACAACACGATAAGTAAGTAACCTTACACTTTTGGTTAGTATTTGTTTTTTAAACACTTTTTCCTCAAAGTGGTTTTGCTATTTTTACTTTAATAAATCAATTTCCAAAGTGCAGCTTATCTTGAAGTAAGTTTAAAAAGTTGTTTGACTTCAATCATTTGGAAAATCTGCATCCTTTTGTTAAACAGAACAGGAAGAAAATCAATAAAAACAACATTTTTAATTTGCTAGAGGGATAAATATTTTATTGGTATCATAAAAATGCAACATTTTGCTCAATGAATTTATAAAAATAAGCATTTTGAACATTATAGAAAAATACATTTTCAACATATACATGCTCACAAAATGCAATCATTTAACAAATAAATAAATAAGTTAATACATATTTAGAGATAGAAAAATAGGTCAATAAATACATACAAATACAAATAAATAGATTAATAAATAAATGCATAAGAAATAAATTAACACATTCTGAATCCGTCAGACAGATGTTAGTTGGCGGTGAGCAGAGATGAAACCAGCAGGTCTGCTCTCATCAGATGGGTTTTTATTTCCCTCCTGATCAACTCCCAGGCTTCAGCACTGTGGCCCTACAGACAGGAGAACAGGGTCAATACACAGGATAGATAGATAGATAGATAGATAGATAGATAGATAGATAGATAGATAGATAGATAGATAGATAGATAGATAGATAGATAGATAGATAGATAGATAGATAGATAGATAGATGGATGGATGGATGGATGGATGGATGGATGGATGGATGGATGGAAGGATGGATAGACTTACCATTTGCTCAAGTACATGGCCTGACAGTCTCTTGAAGTACATCTGCAGCTTCTTGCTCTTCTTGTGGCTCACAATCTAAATAAAAAGTAAAATATAGCTTTAGAAAACATATCCTTTAGTTTTAAACATTAGGGACCAAGTCAGGTGATGTTTGTTCTTCTGTTATTTACTGTTTATCTGTAAGCTTGCCGTCCATATTAACGTACAGCGTTGTGACAAAGAATTTCCCTTTGGGGACAATAAAGTCTAAAAAAAAGTAAATCCACCCTGAGACTCACACAGGAGCGAAGGCCGTCCGCCTGCTGCGTCACAACATTGAGAAAGTCTTCCAGTGTGTTCTCCTCCCATGATGCATTGCTGTGATCCTCCTCAAACAGAGCGGCCACCTCCTCCAGGAGCTGAACCGTGAAGCCAAGTTTACCCTCCGCCTGGGACAAGGAGGAGAAAGAGAATTAAATTAAAACCATTCGTTGATTACAAATTACAATAGGGTCACATTTAGGACACTTTTTGACAGAATAAGAAATGGAGTCTGCAATTATGGAGAACGCTTGTTGTCAAAATCACTTTTTGTCAAAATCAGTGAATATCTCCTCACGATACGCTACGCACTGTCTCTACTGTGAGTGCACTGAAAAAAAATAGTGTTGTTTAATTCAGAGCTGCAATGGACTAAAGTTGAGTTTGACTTACTGATGCTTTGGACGCATGGCTGTACATGTGATGAGGGAAGGACACAGTGTCCGTCACTTCAGCATCCTCAGTGGAGTTAGTGGAGTTACTAGTCTGCTGCAACACACACACACACACACACACACACACACACACACACACACACACACACACACACACACCAATATGAGTTGAAGTAAACACACAGTAAAGTATACATACTCAGTTCAGATAAATAAACAGTATCAAAAAATAAAAACACTTACCATGGTGTCTAGTAGATCCAAAGAGCTTTGACTGTGTTGTCTGAATTTATGGTCCATCCACCTGCAGCTCAGAGAGGAGCCTGCACTGACCAACACACAAAGCAACAAGATCTTCTGAAGCATTTTGTTTAAAGGTAAAAGTTCCTTTGTGTAGAGCAGATTGGGACTGTTCTGGTGTTATGTTGTAGCTGACCTGCACAACCTAATTTATACTGTATATTCTGTACTGCAGGTCATACCTATTTCATTTTTCAAACATACTTCTTACCTGGCAGAAAACCCCAAAAGCTGCGTTCACACAGACTTCATACACTATATGCATAGTGTCACCACATTTCATATTTCGAATGAGAGGATCCAATTTAAGAATTTCTCCATAAAATAAATAGAAATACCACAAATGAACACCAAATAATGAAATACCAAGGAAATTATTGGTGACCATCACAAAAGGCCTCATCTTTCATTTTCCTATTCAAGCCAATACCTGTCCATTCACACACATGTTGCAGTTCTTCTTCATGTCATTGTATTGCATCATGTGATATTCAAATTGTAGTCCGAAAACGTCAATGTCACGTAAACGCAGGCCACAGTCACTTCCACTTTCTTTATGGTGAAGCGCTTTCCTCTTGGTTTGGTATGTGGACGCGCTGCATACCTGCATACTTTCACAACTAGTTCTACAGTCATGAATGTTATAAGGCAGACACTGCAGGTGAATATAGGGGAATTTAAACTAATAGATATCATCATGAAACTTTGCCACTTGATTCCTTACAATAAAACACTTATTTTTTGTAACACAACTTTTTGAGAAATATTTGAAGTAATATGCACATTTGGCAACTAATGATGCACACATTTGCATCTTTTTCAAAAGCAAAAAAGCTTTTGAGTTAAAGCCTTTGTTTAATTTTTACAACGTTTTAGAGTCTAAAGTTTTTAAATAACAGATTCTAGCCTTATTTTTCATCTACAAATACTGTGTACAGGTCTTAAAAAAATCTTTTAAAATGTTAAAAAAAAAAAAAGAATGTATCATAAATCAAACAATTAACAACATATGAACAACTCATTCTGTAAAAACCTTCAGTATAGTGCTGAGAATGATTGTGTAAAGTTAAAGGCCTACTTCACCGGTTTGAATATGAAGGTGTATTGAATTCTGAGATCCCATGTAGTATAAATGTGCGAAAAAAATTGAAATCGGTTCATCTTAGCCTGAGAAAAGGCAGAAAGAGTGTTTTTTTAACCCTATATTTCTCTTTCTCGTGACATCACAGAAAGAGAAATATAGGGTTAAAAAAACGTACTTTGTAAATATTACTGTGATGTCTTTTACTGTGACATCACAGTAATATTTACAAAGCAAGTTTTTTTTTTTTAAACGTACTTTGTAAATATTACTGTGTTAAAAAAAACACTCTTTCTGCCTTTTCTCAGGCTAGGATGAACCGATTTATTTTTTGTTTTTGCACATTTATACTACATAGGATCTCAGAATTCAATACACCTTCATATTCAAACCGGTGAAGTAAGCCTTTAAGATGAAGTAAGTAATTTAGAAGTTGAGATTTTTGGTTCACAGTGATAATCGCTGTTAGATATGGTTGTATAGGAGAAACATGCAGACGCAAACAGACAATGTCTAGGTTCCCTTAGAAATTGCAAAAAAAATATTCTCATATTACTCCCAAAGAAATCTCACATATCAATGTAATAATTAATTGTGGGCTGTGTTTGATTTCATGCTTTTATGATATTATGACTTCCATTTATTGTATAACTTTATTGTGGTTAAGCCTTTGATGTGGTTACATTAAGTTGTGGCTAACTTTTAAAGCTACTGCAGGTATTTCCCACAGGTGAACAGAACAGTATGTCACTAAGGAAAGTGAAATAGGTGCAACCTACGCCTGCTACAGTATAAATGAGGCATTGCAGCACAGCTACAACATTACACCAGAACAGTCCCAATCTGCTCTATACAAAGGAACTTTTACCTTTAAACAAAATGCTTCAAAAGATCTTGTTGGTTTGTGTGTTGGTCAGTGCAGGCTCCTCTCTGAGCTGCAGGTGGATGGACCATAAATTCGGACAACACAGTCAAAGCTCTTTGGATCTACTAGACACCATGGTTAGTGTTTATGTTTGGATAATGTTTGAAGCTGAAATGAATTGAATTGAAGGAGGTTACTTTTCTGTGTGCATACTTCAACTCATAATGTTTTTTTTCTGTTGCAGGCTAATAACTTTATTGTGGTGATGGACAGTGTGATATTCCCTCATCACATGTACAACCATGTGTCCAGAGCATCAGTAAGTAATAGCCTCGACTTTTGTCCACTGCAGCAAAATACAACAGAAGTTACACACTATAGCTTTAAAGTGTAGATCTTTATATTCGTTTCATCTTTTCTTATTCTAATGGTTTAGGAAGTTATATGAGTGTTTATAAGTTGATCATGTATTAATGGTCTTAAATGTTACCCTATTATAATTTATGAATGATTTTGATCCCATTCTCTTCCTCCTTCTTGTCCCAGGCGGAGGGTAAACTTGGCTTCACGGTTCAGCTCCTGGAGGAGGTGGCCACTCTGTTTGAGGAGGATCACAGCAATGCATCATGGGAGGAGAACACACTGGAAGACTTTCTCAATGTTGTGACGCGGCAGGCGGACGGCCTTCGCTCCTGTGTGAGTCTCAGGGTGGATTTACTAAGACTCACTTGGTCCCAAATGTTCAACACTGTAAGTCTAATTGTTTTCTTTTTTTCCCTTTAGATTGGGCATCACAAGACAAACAGGAAGCTAAGGATGTATTTCAAGAGACTGTCAGGCCAAGCCGAGCAAATGGTAAGTCAGTGTATCTATCTATCTATCTATCTATCTATCTATCTATCTATCTATCTATCTATCTATCTATCTGTCTATCTATCTATCTATCTATCTATCTATCTATCTATCTATCTATCTATCTATCTATCTATCTATCTATCTATCTATCTATCTATCTATCTATCTATCTATCCATCTATCTATCTATCTATCATGTGTATTGACCCTGTTCTCCTGTCTGTAGGGCCACAGTGCTGAAGCCTGGGAGTTGATCAGGAGGGAAATAAAAACCCATCTGATGAGAGCAGACCTGCTGGTTTCATCTCTGCTCAACGCCAAATAGAATCTCCCTGTTGTGTTGGATTGAGATTTGTTTATTTATTTGCTTATGCATTTATTTATTAATGTATGTTTTTATTTATTGATATTTATTTTCCTATTTATCTATTTATGTATTTATTTTTTTTTTTATTTATTCATAAAATTATTGATTTTTTGAGTATTTATTAGTTGACCATGTGTTTGTCTATGATCAGCGTGCTTATTTTATGCATTTGGACTGAGCAAAAATATTGTATTTTTTTATTCCAATAAAAAATATTCTTCTCACAAAAAATGTAAATGAACGTGTGTTTTCTTAAATCATGTTCCTATGTTACAGTTTTTCTCAGTTGCTTTGGTGCTTTCCTCACATCACTATTAACATTTGCACAGCAGTTAGTGCATTTCTCAAAACAATTAGTGCAAACTGCAAAACCTAGTGGATATCCTGCAAAAGTACGTCACTTGCTCAAAATGGATAATCTATTCCTCAAAAGCAAGTATTCATGTCAATGAAACTGCCAGTGTCATCAAAATGAGAAGTCTTGACACCATCGTTTATGAACAAGATAATCAAATGGCTTTGTCATGTTTTCATTATGACAGTTTATTCTCTCAGTGTTTTCCAATGCAAAAAAAAGTACCTGAAAATGCTCAAGACAGCACTATACACTACTTGTACAGCCATTTGAAAACTACAGTAATGTTACACATTGCTGTAGTTAGGGGAGTAAGTGATAACAAGACACTGAATACGTATGTTTCACATTTTTAATGTATATGCTCTTTGCAATTCTACAGCATTGTGTAAAAAAGAAAAATACACTTCAGTCACTTATTTAGAACAAACATAAAAAAACACACTTTTGGTAGAACGGTGCACTAATGTGAACAATATAACAGGACATATTGTAACTGAACATACTGTATAGGTAAATCATTCTGGCACATCCAGACGTTCCTGTCTGTCTGGCCACATATTTTCATCTACATCACAACGGATATTATCCCTTGCAATGCAGTGAGGAAAGTCATTGGTTACATCTAATACTTCACACACCTCCTCGTGAGTGAAAGCTGAAGTCCACCTGAGAGCAATTGTTCAATTTAGGAAACATTTCCAGGAAAAAATTATAAATAAAGGTATAAAATTTGCTTGACAGAATTAGTTCAACAATTTTGTATGAAATGACTCAAGCAATGAAATGAAGACTATTAGTTTTATTGGGAACGACTATTCAGCATCCATAAGTATAGTTAATGTTGACTGACATGACATAAGCAAATGACAATGTTATAAAACAGCAGAGAATTGTATGAAAGCAACTGATGCATGTCCAAAAGCATTTGCAATTTGTTCAAAGGAAGGAGAAATTGCTACTATGAAGTGTTCAAATGACCAAATGTTGCAGAGGTTGAACTAATAGTTATGAGAATTTTCATTCTGATCTGAGAAAAGCACCAAAGCAACTGAGAAAAACTGTAAAAAGATGCCGATGCTTTCATTAATGATATGATAGGACAACATGAAGGAACCTGTATGGCCTTCTTCACATTTCAATAGTAAGAAATAATCTTAGAAATAATGTCTGATAATAGAGAGTGCTTCCACCGACTGAAGGTACAAGGTAGAAGTACAATACTTTAAATGTTATTATTAAGTTGGTTGTTGCCACTGGAATTACTGTTCAAATCCACCTTCTCCATTTGCTCCCCCATTGACTGTGGTTCAAAATATGACCTTTTAAATTATAATTTAAACATCACTTAAGTCTTATTTGGACACGATCAATGTTACATAATAAAATATTCATTCAACATTATAACTAGGTGTATTTCTTGGTTTCAAATTTGAGGTAGCCTACTTGTTCATTGAGTCTTATTTTCAGACACTACTTCTATTCCACAAGTAGGGAGGGAAATATTTTCCTTTTCACTCCACTAGATTTATTTGACAGCTTTAGCTACAAGTAGCGTTACAAGATTTTACTCTATTGAACACAAAATGAGCTCAGAAAATATTATTTAAAAAGTCAAAGTAAGTGTCTCATTTTGTCTTTGAGTGGTTGTCACTTCAACCTGAGAAACATTTCACCTCTAGACTTCTCACATGATTTCATTTCAATAACTTGAAAATAATGATATAGCACATGCAGGGAAATTAAAAAGTAAATGCTATGGTACAAAACACAGATACAAACTGCACATTCATCAACAAATATAACATTTAGCAAAGGAAATATGATTTATTATATATTATTCTGTATTATTTGATATTGGATGTTATATCGCTGCATTAGGCTAAACAGTTCACCTTATCTTATGTATGCTATACTACAGCCTTTTATACAATGTTTTATTATATAATTTTTGTTAAACTTTTTCTTACATTATTTATTAGCATGTATTAATATATTAATACAGACAACACTTAGTATCATTACTTATTTATATGATATATAGCCTAAGTCTGGTGTAAAGTGTAACATTCTTTGCTGACTTTGTCTGACTATAATCAAACCACTGTCACTCTTGTCACTACAATTTTAACTTTGATTGCAAATTGTGTTTCAAATACTGTGCAGTCTCATCGTTTATCATTTCAAAACAAGGTTTACAAAGTGCTTCACAGGAATCAAACAGGTGTAATCATAAAAACAATATCAGTATAGCCAAGTGAAATAAGACATAAAATAAAATATAAATTGAAAGAATAAAATAAAATAAAAAACATCAAGAGAGGATCACCACTGTGTCCTTTTTGCGTTGTAATCTAGTCTTTATTTGCTCTACTGTCTATTTCTATTCAAATGTAAGTTTCATATACAGTCCCATTATTTCATCATGATACTGTCTCTACTCAGGTGTGTAAACTTGTGTCTGTCTTCGTGCTGACGCAACAGCTGACTTTCCCTCCAAGAACAATAAAACCTTTTCTTATCTAAACAAAACTTAAGACACGACACGTGCGTATCGATCCTCTGCAGCCACGTGACGTCATTCATCGCAATAACCTACAAGCCGAATATGAAACACTGTGATTTATTTTCTAACCTTAAAATCTGCAGGAGATTTCCCCCGTGTCCGCATTCCATCCGGTTCTCACGTTGACGCAGCAACTTCATGGATTTAAACAACGTGAAATGTCACTGACCAGTTCAGTTCATATGAATGAACGTCACAGCGAAGCCACTTTCATTTTCACTCGGCGGAAACTTCCTCATTATGCCTTTATGGCTACTAGAGCCTATACTGGACTCGCGCCTGCAGTTGTTCATTTATGATTTGTATGATCTAAATGATGCAATAGGCTATAATGTTTACTATTATTTTGTTTCTAAACATTTACAATAGCATAAGACAGCGTGCAAACACAAACCAGGTGATGAAACGAAATGATGAAATATGCAAAACAATAAACAGTGAAATAATAAACCTTAATTTTGATAATTAAAAAATGTTAAAATACGCTTAAATCGTTATGTATTTAATTATTAGATTTCCTTCGAGGGTAATTAATTGCGAGTGTCTAGTTTTATATTTGGCCTGTAAAAAAATCGCTTCAATTTTCCTATAATAGGCCTGGATAATAGTCCCATAATGTCCAATATAGAATATTTAACTATCCTAATATTATAAATAATTGAGCTGTGTTTATCCAAATGTTTTTTTTCTGTATTATAATATGAATTTGCTATGTTATCACAATATAGGACGAGCCTTTTAAAAATAAAATAAATATATAAAATAAAATAAAAAAATTAATTAAAAGTAGGCCAACCGTTCGTGATATTTTGGCTTTGGTGCAATGAGCCTACTTCAATAGAATTCTCATTCAAATCCGAAATGTGGTGACCTTATACATAGCCTACTGTGTTGAGGTCCGTGTGTCCGTGTGAGCGCTGCATGCCGGTGTTTCCCGGCCAGGTAAGTGGAAAGTGAAATAGGTGTTAGTATAGTATAAATGAAGCCGTGCAGGTCTTCTACAACATTACACCAGAACAGTCCCAATCTGCTCTATACAGAGGAACTTTTACCTTTTTAACAAAATGCTTCAAAAGATCTTGTTGGTTTGCGTGCTGGTCAGTGCAGGCTCGTCTCTGAGCTGCAGGTGGATGGACCATAAATTCAGACAACACAGCGAACACTCTTTGGATCTACTTGACACCATGGTAAGTGTTCTTATTTGGATTATTAACTATTATGAATGAATTTACTTTACTATGTTTACTTTAATGCACTTGGGAAAAAAATAGGAAAAGTATCAGCCATATGATTTTTATTACATTTTTGCATTTGTGATTGACTAAGTATTTGAGAAGGTGTGAGTGTAGTTTTGTCTTTGTGGGAGAGGGGCAGAAAATGTACAAGTTTGCAACTCCAAACGCATTTTTTCTGTGACTATACATTTGTGACTCTTTTCTATAACGACAAAGTTATGCCCCATTTACCATACTTTAACTCGTGTGTGTGTGTGTGTGTGTGTGTGTGTGTGTGTGTGTGTGTGTGTGTGTGTGTGTGTGTGTGTGTGTGTGTGTGTGTGTGTGTTGCAAGCAGGCTAATAACTCCACAAACTCCACTGAGGATGCTGAAGAGATGGACACTGTGTCCTTCCCTCATCACATGTACAGCCATGCGTCCAAAGCATCAGTAAGTCAGACTCAACTTATATCTACTGCAGCTCTGAATGAAAAATATAAGAATTTAAAGACGTGACTTGAAATATGAGTCATTATATCTGTCATTATTCTGTACAAGAAAAATCCTAAATGTGACCCTGTTGTTGTGTGTGACTGATCTTCTTCTTAAAATAAGATTAGATAGCACATGATTCAGTTTCAAAAGATGTACTAACAAAATTATTATTATTATTTTTTTTAAAGATATTTGAATGAAGATAGGTGATTTAGATTGGGATATTTGTTATACTGATTGTATTGGGATAGGTGTCTATAGGGCAGGGGTGTCCAAACTGTTTTTAGATTTTTTAAAGTTTTTAAAGTGAAATGCATGAATCTGGTGCACTTTGGGAGGGAAATTAAGAGGCTAAAGCTGAAGAATTTTGTGTGAAAAAAATGGAGACAATGTGTCAGATGAATTAGAAGCTATTGGAGAAGGACACATGGATTTTCCATAATAATATTAACTTAAAATAAAATATTATGCAGGGTCCTCTGGGATGGGCTTGGTGCTCTTTTTCTTTTATGGGACATATTTCTCTGTAATATAATGAGTGCATTTAAGTTATTTAAAAATTAATTACATTATATTTTTTTAAATGTGCCACGTGCCAATCAATCAGTTTTGACACCCCTGGAATAGTGGGTTAACTAAGAAATGCAAAAAAAAAAAATATATATACCTATATAATAACAATAATATGGCCCTTTTTCCAATATTATATTTTTAAAATCAATAAAAAGCGGGCTGCAGTTGGCCCGCGGGCCATAGTTTGGACACCCCTGCTATAGGGTGATGGGTTGGCTATATAAGAGATACAATATGAGGTTTGCTACTGCCATGCTGTTATCTGTGACTAAATCTTCTTCTTCTCCTCCTTGTCCCAGGCGGAGGGTAAACTTGGCTTCACGGTTCAGCTCCTGGAGGAGGTGGCCGCTCTGTTTGAGGAGGATCACAGCAATGCATCATGGGAGGAGAACACACTGGAAGACTTTCTCAATGTTGTGACGCGGCAGGCGGACGGCCTTCGCTCCTGTGTGAGTCTCAGGGTGGATTTATTTCCTTTTACTTCAGACTTTATTGTCCACATGGGGAAATTCTTTGTCACAACGCTGTTCGTTAATATGGACAGCAAGCTTACAGATAAACAGTAAATAACAGACGAACAAAATAACAAAGCCTCACTTGGTCCACCATCTTTAAAACTAAAGGATATGTTTCTAAAGTTATTATTATGCTTTTTATCAATTTAGATTGTGAGCCACAAGAAGAGCAAGAAGCTGCAGATGTACTTCAAGAGACTGTCTGGACATGTCCTTGAGCAAATGGTGAGTCTATCCATCCATCCATCCATCCATCCCATCCATCTATCTATCCATCTATCTATCTATCTATCTATCTATCTATCTATCTATCTATCTATCTATCTATCTATCTATCTATCTATCTATCTATCTATCTATCTATCTATCTATCTATCTATCTATCTATCTATCTATCATGTGTATTGACCCTGTTCTCCTGTCTGTAGGGCCACAGTGCTGAAGCCTGGGAGTTGATCAGGAGGGAAATAAAAACCCATCTGATGAGAGCAGACCTGCTGGTTTCATCTCTGCTCACCGCCAACTAACATCTGTCTGTTGGATCAAGAATGCATTTATTTATTTACAGTATATATTTCTTATTATTTATGTCCCGAGAGGGTGTTTGTTTACTTGTATTTATCCATTTAAATTAATATGTTGCTGATCAACTTACTTATTTATTTTTCTACATGGACATTTGTAAAAGCCAAAAAATATTTATTTATTGAACTATTTATTAATGTATCCATTCATTAGATTATAGTTATTTGAGTATTTATTAATTAATCATGTATTTGTCTACTGTATGTTGATCAATGTGATTATGTAATCCATTTGCATTGAGCAAAATGTAATATTTTCTATTATTATTCATTTATGTATTATCTGAGATGTTGTATTTTTACTAATATGTTCTTGATCAACTTGCTTATTTATTTTTCTTACATGGAAATTTGTAGAAGCCAATAAAAACAAAACTTTTTACAGCAAATATTTGTTTTGGTTTATTCTTGTTACATTAACAAAGACACACAGAGATTTCAATATCAAACAAAAGACGGGCATACACCAGATTTCTCCAACGTTTTCTCTCACAAAAAAAAATTAATTCACATGTTCTTAAATAATTACGCTGCCATGTCAGAGAAGTAATTATAAAATCACACACAGCCTCTTGCAGCACCACAAATATCTGCTCAAATGTGAACTGTTGGGTCTGAATTTGCAGAAAGGTTCATTCACACCTCTGCAGACCTCAAATAAAGTCTGAGTAATTCAACACAGTATCACTAAATAGCATAAAATCAAAATTACCAGAAGCCAGCATTTTAGAATCATTTGCTGTTGCAGATTTACAAGCTAATCACGCTTTTTACCATATGACAAATTTCTCAAAATCTCCACATCTATGCGGGCCCATTTAGAACTCTTAAAAATGAGTAATATTTTAGTTTTACTGCATTGTTTAATAGTAAGTTATGGTGAGGTTTTAGAGGCAGCGATGTGGGGAGTAGTTTAGTTGTCTTGTTCCCATGGGGCCTCAGCTCCATCAGCCTGGGCGTACGGACTCAGTTCCTCATACAGATCTCCTGTGCATGTCTCGATCGCTAAGCCCTGATTGACAGAAATAAGTCTAGTTAGTCATTTAAAAAGTATAAGTGGGAGACAAATGTGGCTATAAAGGGATCCTAAGTAAAAGTAGAGGTTGTTATGCCTATGTTTGGGCATATTGGTTCCTCTTTAATTTGCACAGTCATGATTCTGACATATAGATAAAAGATATCAGCTAAATGTCACAGCACAGTGGTCGATATTTGAATATCTTTATAATTTGTATTAACATCTGTTACTTTTGACTGTTATAGCCTTGAAAATGAAATGCATACAACATAATTATGTCATTTTAATAACATATAATACCACGTAAAAAAGTAAATATAATCAGAAAATGTATGCAAAGTTTCAAAGTAAAAGTCCTCATGTTAAACAGTGTTTTTCAAGGCTAGTGTGATTTTTGTGTGTGTTTTTTTGTTTAATGGTGTTGCATTTTCCTGCTTTAGATGTTAAAGGTTGAGCTCATTTGAACTCCTTAAACTGTTGGCTAGTTTAATCTACAGGGATGCATCATCTATATAAAACATTTTTTTGTTTGAAGGTTTCTGTGCTTTCTCTTCACACTGAGCAGCACTTGACGAAGGTCATAAAGGTGCCATGACAAAAAAAACTATGAAATTTGCAAGAAGACAACAGCAATAAACTGTGCGACCAGTAAATAACCACTTTTAACAACAAAAAAAAAACATTGTTTTTAATTACTGTAAATAAAAATACATATTACAACCAACCTCATAGATGTGATCATCGTCAGGCTCTTCATATATGATGTCCCTTTTTTCCAACTGTGTCAAAAACAAAAGCAAAAAGGAAAGAAGACAAATGAAAGGCAAACAAAAGCAATGCATAATAGACCAGTAGTATCAGCTCTGCCGTATTGGCAAACGTCTAAAATAAGAGTAGTTTTAAGTTGTAAGAACACCTGTTAAAAATGTTTGTTTCATATAACTGCACCAAAGGCCTGAAGGTAGGCAGCCAACATTTTTGTCTGAGGAAATAGATTGACCACCAGCTTTATATGAAAAGCAAGGACGGAAGTGCGACCAGGTAACTACTTTCGTGTCTAAAGGCTTCTGCTTCCGGTGTCAATAAACTGATTTCACAAACTTCATCACACAACAACATTTGGTAAGTGAAAAGCTGAAGTTCTCACAAGTAAGTAGCCTAGCTTATTTGCATTAAGGCGCATAATGGCAAAGACAAATGGCATTTATTCTTTAGCATAATAAATGCACTTGTATCGTATTGTTAGCGAGCATTAGATGAACATATTCAGTGGTAGGTCTATTCCAGTTGCAGGCTATTAAACGCTTGACAATAGGCCTAGGCTAAAGTTACAGTGCTAACTCATTGAGGTAAATTTGATTAAGCTAGGAGTGCAGAAGATAGTAAAAGTTATCTATCTATCTATCTATCTATCTATCTATCTATCTATCTATCTATCTATCTATCTATTCGGTCGTTTAGGTTACTTGGCTATTATGTTAAATTCTCCTGTTGACTGAATGAATTGATTCATAAATAAATATTTTACATTTTATTCATTTAGATTTGGAGCCACAAGAAGAGTAAGAAGCTATGTATTTCAAGGGACTCTCAGGCCATGTCCTCGAGAAAATGGTAAGTCTATCTATCTATCTATCTATCTATCTATCTATCTATCTATCTATCTATCTATCTATCTATCTATCTACTCACGTGCAAGGAGTCGCTCGGAAAAAAAGCAGTTAAAAAAATTGGTTTATTTCTTGCTAGATTTTAAGTTTATCTTGAAACTGAATATTATCATGCATATCCTCAGTTCTATATCAACCAGATTTTTTTGCATGATTTTACATTTAAAATCTTAATTTTTGCCATGTGCTGTTGTGTTGCCATGTTTGCCGAATGTTGTGTTTTCACCTATAGCAGAAACACATCTGGGGGGAATTTCCTTAACGTAGCCTACTAAATTGAGTTGTCAGTCAATAATGGGTTAATTCCTTTGCAAGTCTCCAGTGTTTTTGCTCACCAGTGTTCGTTTGCGCATCAATACAGCAGCGATAAACACAGCTAGCATCAGACCCTGCAGGATAATGAGACCGTCCTTCATGTTAGTCCTGTACTGGGCCTGGGCAGCGGGTCCTGTGGGAGGAGATATGTGTAGAAAACCTCAATAAATCACCACACAAAGTAACAATGCATTACATGTCTGTAGGTAATAGGAGTATTAAAGGAGGAGACACAATTCTGGAGAATGCTTGTCGTCAAAATCACTTTTTGTCAAAATCTGTGAATATCTCCAAACAAGCTGCTACTGCTGCTACTGTGTGTGTGTGTGCGCTTGAAAATAAATTGGTGTTAATACACAGCCTAGGCTCTGTAAACTGGTAACAAAGGGGGCCTACGCAACCAACAACAAGCCCATTTACAGAGCCTAGGCTGTGTATTAATGCGCCAATTTTTTTAAGCCTACAACAAACACAGGCAGCAGATATTCACTGATATTGACAACAAGTGATTTCGACAATAAGCATTCTCCAGAATTGCTGACTCCACCTTTTGAACAAGTTTGGTCCATCAGCCACTTACTGCCAACTTGAACCGCCGTCCCCTCTCCCCATTGGTTGTTTATCTTGCAGAAGTAAACTCCGTTGTCCTGTACTTGCAAAGCTCTGAAGTAGAGCAAGGATTTCATGGGGCCATTCTTGACATCTCGCATTGAAATCCTCTCATCCTCCACTAACGGCGTTCTGTCTTCTACAGCCACGTCGTACTTAGCCGCCTTGTACCACTGCGCGCTGACGGACGCAGTGTATGTGGAGTTCAGGCAGTAAATGAGCCCAGAGCGGCCGGTTAGCATGCCGAAGTAGCGGGGCATCTGGGTGACCTCCAGGGCCACTGGAGCAGACAAAGAAAGAGGAAGAATGTCTGTGACACAGTTACAAAATAAGTTGTACTGTAAATCTCTCCAGACCAACATCTATGCAGATGATTTGGGGGAATGTGTCCCTAAAGTGCTGGTCTCTCTGGCAGTTGATAAGTACAGTGATTGGCTCCTTATGATTCTGGCTTTAAACAAAGATGAGTCATGTTCAATAAAATATTTCTAAACATCTAGCGTCAATACAAGATTAATAGTTTTCAATGCCTTATATGATTGTAAATAAAAAAGGTGGATTTTTGGGTTCGTTAAAACAAGTCTTTTTATCGGAAATGTGCACGCCAAATGATTAATTCAGGATTAATAGACATTTGTTAATTACCATCATGCCGGCCAATACAGAGTTAGAAGCTGTAATGCAGGAAAATGTGCAGGATATTACAATTAATTGGTTAATCAAATCCAAAACTGCATCAAAGTTGCTGTTAAAGTCTATTCATCTATGTAGGGAAGGGATAGTTTATGTAATAGTTTGTTTTTCATCTTTGCTATATAAAATGTAATAGTCTTCTATGATCTTTTCTTGAAAGACTAAAACTTAAAAATAAAGTGTAGGTAACCTTATGGCCAGTTAATAGATCTGTTGATCTGGGTCAATACCGTATTTACAGTAGGGGAAGGTGGGGTGATTTGTGCATTTTGGAAGTTGCAAAACCCATTGTTTCTAGAAAACCGTGGAAGAAATTGGAAATGTGACCACATATTTAAGAAGAGCCATCCATTTGACTCATCCTGTAAAGAAGGGAGACACAAGGAATAAGATATAAGCACATTTAAGCTCAAAAAACTGTGTTTTGCCTTTCAAAGTAAAATTTCCATGATCAAGGTTTTTTGATTATTGTGTCTGAACAATTATAGACACGTTTGAAAACATTTGACACATGTTTTAGTGCTTTGGTATGCTACACTTTGAGTCTATATAATTAGCACAATGTCAACCCTAAATTGCTGCATCATGCCTATTATCCAAAATTCTGGGGATGGGGTGATTTGTGCGCAAGGGCCTGGGTGAGTTATAAGTAAGTAAGTAAGTAAAATGTATTTATAAAAGCACATTTATGACAGTTTGCACTGTCCAAAGTGCTGTACATAGTGCATTCAGTAGGTAAACAATGAAGGTAAAATAACAATAACCAAAATAAAAGACGTAAAGCCCATACATCCACATAAACACAGATAGTAGTGCAGAGGTAAGTAAGTAGTGCAGAGGTTAATGGGGAGGAAACACCAGGGTGTACATATGGGTTTTGAGCCTTGATTTAAAGGCAGAAATGTAGGGGGAATCACATTTGTCAGGTGGCAGTTGGTTCCACAAGCACGGAGCAACTAGTGCAAAGTACATTTCTGAGAGTTGTGCCAGTGGCATGGCTGTATACGCTGGTCACCAAAAGAAAGTGATTGTCTACAGTAGCTCAGAAGAGAGTGACATCTCAATTCCACTTAACGACACCACTGATGAGAGTTCAGATGGCCAGAAAGATGATGATGGTGACTTTGTCATTGTGACACAATGACGCACAAATCACCCACTACGTGGGGTGATTTGTGCGACAAGACAACTTTTTTTCCGAAAGCTATATTTCTTAAACAGTTTATTCCAGATCCAAAGTTTTTATTGCCAGGGATGCACAACATCCTGAAATATATGTACATATTTGAGTTGGAGACATAACTGTCAAGGCCTCACTTTAAAATCACTTTGAGTAAAAAGTTGCACAAATCACCCCACCTTCCCCTATATTAAAAAAAAAAACAATAAGACATACGGTAAGTCTTTGTCTCAGAAGACAACTTCCTCTTTCCCCCCAGATGGGCAGGAAATAATGGTACAGTGGAGTCAAAAATAACATGCAAAACACTTGTATGCAGTGAGGCTTTGGTTAAACAGACACAAAAATAAAAATGACAATTAAATGACGTGCGTAAGGCTCCATGAAATATTTTGGCTAATTATATTGCTCTAATAATATTCAGTGTTTTAGTTTGATATTAACATCAAGAACCAAGACTGTAATTCAGTAAAATTGCATTGTTCTAATTTTTCATTCATAATTACATTTATCTTATTGCAAGAGTTTGCTATTTACCTGAGATGTTGATCAGAGCTAGCCCACAGTATCCTGCCAGCAGCCAGCGCATGATGACATTCAAAAGTATAGTATTTCGAAAACTGAAGTCTGGTCTGAATCTCTCTGCAGTCATGGAAGTGTCTGCACCAGTGGGCGGGTGGGCAGACTGTTATTCTTACTTTAATGTCAGGCAAATGAGGGGAAGAGCTCTGTAACGTCACACCTGAATAACTCGCCAATCCACACGTTTAGCATCAAAATCCAGGCCAAATTCATACAGTATATGCTGTGCTTTTAGAGACATATTAGATAATGTGGTAAATCTAACATAATCTAAATCATTTTACAGAGCATGAAATTATGTGAAGGATAAAATTTGTTATTTTCAGGTCCAGGGCTTGGTATCGTTTGACATGTTGATACTCGTGCCAAAAGTTTCAGTATTGATATCGGAGCAATATTTTTGTTGTTGACTTATGTTGTCCTTTTTGCACTTAACAAAAAAAAAATGTTTTGAAGTTTAATTTAAAAGCTTAGTGCAGTGTGCATAACCACCATATCTATCCTTGCATGTGTTGTGTTCTAATCCTATCTATTTATGGCTCAGTAAATGAATGTGCACATGCAAAAGGAGGACATCTACATTTTTACTGTAGCCACCCTTTACACAAAAAGTTATTTTTGAATTTTGCGCCATCATTTATTCCTCCAATACTGTTTACTGTGACCAAATACCCACCAAACAACTAGTGACATGTCAATCAGCCCCAACTGTACTTTACAGTGTATGTTTTGTGCAAATAAGCAAATGTTAGCTGCATGCTAGGTGAACCCTTGGAACAATATTCCTTCAAAAGCAGCGAGTTAAGATAATCCATTGTTCTCATTTTTTTATGTAACATCCACACACAGTCAAGAGTGAAGTTATGAGGTTAGCCAAGCCGATCACATTTACATAAGTGAATATGTATCTAACAGTTTTTATCTACAGCATAACGTTTAGTCAGTTTTCACAGTGTGTGAGCAGGAGATACACTTCTGCCTCCAACAACCATGTAACTCTGACGGAAAGTGATGTAACTCCCTCAAGATATGATTTGAATGAAATGATTCATTTTCATCTTTCAGTTTGTATTAGCAGTGGTAGCTGCACCAAAAGTTATTCTAATCAAACATAGTAGTCAGAGTTGAGAGAAATATGTCTTGCGAAGCTGCAATGATAAGTGGAGTAGGATCAGTGAACCAACAGAAAAATAATCTCCAACTATTTTGATATTTATCAATTTAAAAAGGAATAAAGCAACAATACTCTGCAAGGCACCAAAACTCATTTTCAGGGCACATCCCAAAGTCTAAAGTATAATAGGCAAAGCGTGCAACCACAATAATTTGCAAAAAAATCAGACACTTTCACCTCCTTATTTCTGGTAAGAGGCAGTCCTTGTTTTAGTGTATACTACACTACCATATAAAATATAAGATAAGAAATGATTTTATTCATCCCACAGTTAGGAAATTTAAAAAAAAGAATTTAAGCAAATGAACAGTTCCAGTTGTTCCAGAGGCAAGATTTCAAAAACCTTTGAACAGAACCTGCTTATTTTCTACCAAAATCCAGCTCAAAGCAGGTAGTGTTTTTAGGACAAAAAAACAAAAAAAGACGATTATTCAATAGTTTCTTATTGTTAGCAGACCCATGGAAAACACTCAAAGAGATCAACTGTTGTTGCCCAACAAATGATCATAAATTAAATATATTAATTACTTATTTGTAATGCATCAGTGAGACATTCATTCATTTTGAGTCAGTCCCACATTCATCGTTGTGCCTCTGTAAATACTTAATGAAGGACTAAATGTGGAAGGATGAGGGTTAAATGTGTACTGACAGAGATGAACTCCCAGTCAGCAGCAATGTGGTCTGTTCACCATACAGTATGTATAACCACTAGAGGGCCTCAGTGTTACAGTAGTAGTTTCATAGGCAACATATACTCAGTTTACTTTTCCCTACAAGAAGTGTTTTATTCTCACAATATAGTACAATTTTTACAATAACAAAATGATAGAAATAGACAATACAGAAAGAAAAAAGAGAAAGGTTTTATATACAGGCAACACTGACTGTGGGTGTACCAGTTGTGCTCTCACTCCATTAGAAATGTAAACAAAAGGAGGACAATGTCTAGTGGATTTGAACCGGGGAGTATTTGGTCCACAGGAGCAGAAAATAAATGGAGGAAGATTTATTTAATTATGCACTTTGAAAAAAAGGAGAAATGTTGATAATTCTATAATTAACTGTTGAGAATAAACTTGCCGGGTAAAGACTGTGAGTACAGAAAAGATTTTGACAGATTCAAACTTCCAGGATCAATAAATATCATTAAAGTATCATTGCGTGATTTCTTACACTTTTTATTATTTTTCTGCATTTTCACAGCTTTATTCATACTATAGATAGACAGAGATGAAATGGGGTAGAGAGGGGGATGAAATGCAGAGAACGACCCGGGGCGGATTCTTACCCGGGTCTGCTGCGATGAGGACTGAGCCTCTTTTGGGGGGGGGGGGGCTCTAACCACTACAACATGAGAGCCCCCTGAAGTTCAAATATTTCTTTATCTTCCCAACCCTACCGAAATCTTGAACTATCGAGTTTATTCTCAAAATTGTAAGTTTCTCAACATTTCGTCTTTATTAAGTGCATATGGAAAAAAACGTCTTCCTCAAAAAAAATTCTCTCTCTCCCGTCGACCATATACTCTTCCGTAGATTTGACTGTAGGCTTCCATCAGAGGAGACCTGAGCTACGTGGTGCAGCAGCGTGTGGATCTCAAAGAGTTGCTGCAGGTCGCGTTACAGACCATCTGACAGGAATAACTGCCATGCTGCGGCAGTAGGATAAGACAAAGAGACCGTTCGTAGGGGAAACATTCATTCATGATTATTTTTTAAGTTTGATGTTAAAACAGTGCTGAACACATAAACAAGAGAAGAGACAACCGTCTATAGTCTACTGTAAAAAACAAACTAGAAAACTGTAAAAGTGCTTATGTTGTTCATGTATATATATATATTCAGAGTAAGACATTTTGAATTCAGTTAAGACAGCAAGTGAAGCAACTTTTTTACACGAGGGCAGACTTGAGATGACTAAATCCACTGCGCATAGAGACTCTTACTAAAATGAAATATGTTTTTTCTATCAATAGTTGTGATCATATAAAGATTGGAAAGTTGGGTATTTCTTCGTTTTCTTGCGTATTTAACTGAACTGCCACTCATCTCGACTGTTTCTTAAACTCTGCACTTGATCGACTGCTCTAACTTGACCTGGAAGGGATATAAATAGTGCAATATAAACTGGGCCTCTCTGGACGAGCCACTCAGGGACGGATGTTAACTGCGTTAGCTGGCACATGTTATTGTTAACCAATAAAGAATAACAGAGAACAGGATTTAACTTTGATCTACAGGATACATGTGATCAAAGTACACCTTATTATACAATTATGAAATGATACATAGTAGAACTGTGTAATGTCGTAACATTGTTTCTACATAAAAGTAAGCAGGAATAGGATTTTGACTTGTATAATTTTAGTAGGTAATTTATAGGTTTTAAACATTGCTCTGGAGAGTTAGATAGCTGCATTTATCTCATATCAGAGGAAGCAAAAAAGACTGTGTATATTTTTAACTTAAGACAACATAGTTATGTGCAACACATCATTAAATCCACTCGAGTTCCACCTTTGACCTGAAAAAGACACTTAAAGGTGGAGTTAGCCATTCTGGAGAAAGCTTGTTGTCAAAATCAGTGAATATCTCTTCACGATCCGCTACCTGTCCCTATAGTGTGTGCGCTGAAAAAAATATGGAATCTCCACTATCAGTGACTCCACCTTCAACTATTGCATTCAAAATGTGAATTGGTTGTTAAGTTTATTTATATAAAAAAATGCAGTTTGAACATTCATTAGCACTTCGTAACCTCTTCATCTAATTTGGAAAAATCAGTTTCATCAATGAGACTTTGAATCCACTGCTAACCCTACTTCATTGACTGTTGAAAAACAAAATGGGGAAGACAATGAATTGTCTTCTTCTGTATGTTATACGATTGACTCCCTCAGGTTTGCTTGTAGGGCCAACATGTATAGGGGGCTGGGGGCAGAATGTAACAAAACCTCATTAGTCATTTCTACAGGTACAACCATGATGTTTGGCTCAGGGCCATCGGGACCGCAGTCATCCCCTGTGTCATATGACAATGTCTCGGGGTTGGGAGGCTGCTGGCTTGAGAGAGTTTCTAAGAAAGCCTGCTCCATTTCCTCTGCGAGGTCCACATTGCTCCCGTAGAGCACGCCCATCCTTCGTGCGAGCATCCCGTCTGTTTCTGGCGGATCTTTACCGTCATCATTTCTACCAATCTTCTTACGCCGTTGGATAAACGCTGCGTGGCGTATGCAACGTTTCAGTAAGTGTTTGCGGTAAGCCCTCTGAATGACCAAAGCAGCACTCAGCTCTTCTTTGTGCCGTACCGTTGTGGTGATTGGTGCAAAGGAGTCCGAGGTGGGGTTGCTCAGGATAAACTTAGCCCGGATGCTTTCCCGCATCGCCGCATTCTCCGACGTATCTCCTAAGACCATCTGTGTGATGGCCAGCAAGACATCCAGGCAGTGGATCCTGTCCCCGATGACCAGGGGCAGGTCCATTTCAATCAGGTGAAAACGGTTGGGCTTGGCGACCCTCAGCGGCTCTTGCAAGGCGTCACAAAAATCTGGGAGGCTTTTATACTCGATAAACATTGTTCCCTCCAAGTCAAACTTCTCCCAGGTCTCGTTAAACATAACAAAGTCGTCCTCACAGAGAGCATCGCCGCTCTCCTCCTGCGCCACGTTGAAGTTCTCCAAGATGATGGCGATGTACATGTTGACCACCACCAGGAACGAGATGATGATGTACGTACAGAAGAATATCATGCTCATCATCGGGTTGCCACAGTTGCCCTTGACGTCCGTGCCCGGGTGCTCGAAGTTTGGGTCGCAGTCTGGATACTCCTGGCTCAGCATTGGAAGCAAAAGCCCATCCCAACCGGCTGACGTTGTAATCTCAAACAAGCAGATGATGCTTCCGCCAAACGTCTCAAAGTTAAATATATCGTCGATCCCAGCCCCCTTTTTGACGTAGGCAAAGTTGGACATGCCAAATATGGAGAAGATGAACATGATGAGGAAGAGAAGGAGACCAATGTTGAACAGGGCAGGAAGTGACATCATCAGAGCGAAGAGAAGCGTTCGAATGCCCTTAGCCCCTTTGATGAGACGCAGAATCCTGCCAATTCTGGCCAGTCGGATCACTCTGAACAGAGTTGGTGATACAAAGTACTTCTCTATGAGGTCTGACAGCATTATACCTGAAATTATATGAAATTAAAATCAGAGACAATAAATGAACACTTAAACAAAATAAATTTGTACTTTTTAAGTAAAAGAGACTACATGGGACTTTTTAATGATAATCGAACGTCACATTTTTCTTCTAATGATTATCAATGACCTATAACAGCAAACAAAACTATTTTATGTTGTAAAAACTCTACAGCTTTTATCAAAAGTGCCGCTACTGTCAACAAAAACTGAAAGTTCCTCGTAGTCACTTTAAGTAATTCACAACAGTGCACATATTATATATAAAGGTACCCACCAGCTATGGACAAGATGACCACAACAAAATCAAATACGTTCCATCCATTGGTGAAGTAGTATTGGCGCAGGGCGATGAGCTTCAATGAACACTCTCCGGTGAAGACAACGATGAAGGCCAGGTTTAATTTGAAGAGGAAATCGTCCTTCTCTGGACTCTGGTTGTCGGTCTCCACCATCATGGTTACCATATTGAGGCAGATTAGCACCATGATGAATATGTCAAAGAACTGCTGACTGATGAAGTCGAACACCAGTCCCTGGATTGGGTTCTGCAGGTCAGAGGGAGACACAGTGGGGGGTGTGGGGGGGGAGTCAGAAACACAAATCCATGAGGGTCATTCGGCCTGTTCACACCAGCAGACAGTGTGTGGAAAAGGTCAGCGCAGGGGGTCACGGCTAACAGCATCATGCCACACATGCCAAGCTGAAGGCATGCTTACCTCATTTATAATTTATACTTTAATTTGTTTTTAATTATGTTTTTTGGTCCTCTGAAAAATAAGTTGTACAGATCAGTACAATGCAAATTACCATTACTTTATTTTATCAATTGGGAAAAATGTTATCACAAAATGGATAAATTCACACACACACACACACACACCACACACTCTTATATTAAACCTTGTTTATACTTTTAAACATCAGATTGCTTATCTTTACTACTATACAAGGGATTGATATAATCATGCAGTAGCAAGTTAATGACATACAGTTGGACGTGGAATTGGCTTCTGTGGCTTCTTGGAACCAAGTTTCTTCATGGCTTCATGGTACTTTTTTTGGTCCTCAGTCATAAAGAGGTCTTTATCTCCAAAGTGCAGGCAAAACAAAATACAAACATATTTTTTTAAATAAGATGGCAAATTGTGTGTGCTATAAAATACTGTTTAGATAAAAAACTCCAATAAATAAACACACTGAACCTTTAAGGTAAAAATACTTTTGTATCAGTGCAGACTACTTATAAAACATTGTGAAACTTATCTTTTTCTGTTGTTGGTTGAAATTGTCAATGATGACACCAATGAAGAGGTTGAGTGTGAAGAAAGAGCCAAAGATGATGAAGATGACGAAGTACATGTACATGTAGAGGTTGATCTCATAGGACGGTTGCTCCTCTACCTAAAATGGACAATACATTTTAATCATTAATAAAATTGAAGAGACGGCAGGTTTTTTCCCCTGTCTGTAATATTTTAGTAAGTCAGAGTAAACAAGTGCCTGTAAGTAAGACACGGTGTAAAAGGTTATATTGGAATATGATACACGACAAGAAGGACACTTGATTAAAAGACCAGACTCACTTCACCATCTGTTGCATATATATTACATATATATTCAATTAACTAAGAGTGCAGGGTGGCATTAGAAAGGCAAGGGAGATGATAAGAACTCCCGACAAAGCAGGTGGATTTTTAATGTTACTTTTATTTTATACACACACACACACACACACACACACACACACACACACACACACACAAAAAAAATATACTTAGAAGTGAGTAAACATTTGGTCTTAGACAAGATAGTTGAGTTATTCATACGTAATTTTTTTTGTGTAATTGCTCCACTCTCATAAACTGTCTTAAGTATAGTTCTAACTTATTAAAATAAAAATAAGAAGAATTAAAATTAAAATAGAAGACTATACTTAGGTTGCAAAGTAAGAACAAAATCCTAAATGAACACAGGCCATTCATAGGCTCAGGTTTTTATCCTAAAATAAGTGTTTTCCTTAAAATACAATACTGATACAAAAGGTTATCAACATTACTTTTAATTATTGGTCATAATAACTACCTCTCTTGAGTCAACAGCAGCATACATGATGTCCATCCATCCTTTAAAAGTTGCCTGAAAATACAGAATGTTGTTTCAAAATCTCAAACTTTTCAATTCAATTTCCCCCCAAAATTCCCCCACCCAACAGCAGCACCCCTTACAATTTGCAGCAGTGACAGGTAGCCTTTCCCCACGTTGTCGTAGTTGACTTTGACGTTGACCCATCGGGCCTCCTGCGTTGCCTCTTGAAGGGCCATGCAGTCGCTCCTGTTGTTGACCTCAGACATTGGGAAAAGCTCTTCGCTGGTGGTGTTGATGCAGCGCCAGAACTTCCCAGCAAACAGGTTGACTCCCATGATGCTGAAGATGAGCCAGAAGATCAGACACACCAGCAGCACGTTGAAGATGGAGGGAATGGCTCCGACAAGAGCATTCACCACCACCTGCCCAAATAGAGAGGACTTTGTTAGATTTAACCCATCGATTTGACCCATGGAATCTTATTAAAACTTGGCTAAAAGTCAAGAATTTCTATTGGTTTTATGGGTATCCAAGTTCCTAACTCACTAATGAACACAAACACACAAGACACACACATCATCAATTTCCAAATGTTGTTTTTATACCTCTAACAGAAGGAAATCTATAAAACTTACAAAGGCGGTCAAGTATTACCAGTACTCTTACCTCAGTCAGCTCTGTTATAGCAGCCATGGTGTAAGCGTGCAGTAAACAAACACAAGCCAGTCAAATTAGTAAATAATGCATTACAGATCACAGCTTTTGCATCACTACACACATTGCTGAAATGTGTTTGCACGGACAAACTCACCCTCATCCCTTCAAATCTTGATAATGCTCGAAGAGGCCTCAGCGCCCTGAGAGTTCGGAGAGATTTGATTGGTCCAAGGTCGGAGTAGCCCATCCAGTTGGCAGCTAAACTAATCAGGGAAATCTGTGGCAGAATCATAACATTTCCTATTCAGGTGTTACCACAGACTTAATCTGAGGTATGTTCTTTTAAAAGTTACACATGAAGGTTAGCTTTGAAATAATATTCCACAACTTACATCTACAATGAAAAAGTCTAGCCAACACCAAGCGTTTGTGAAGTAGGTCTTGAAGCCGTACGCGACCCATTTAAGGAGCATCTCAATGATAAAGACGTAGGTGAAAACTTTGTCAGCATACTCCAGAATAATTTTGATAGTTCGGCGTCTTTCTATGTTTATGTCTTCAAAGGCCTGCCAAAAGAAGATATGAGATTCCAAGAAACATGTCCTAAACATTTTACGGTATTTAAACGCTATCATAAAACAGTCAATAATTCTAAATGAGTTGCACTGTTGACAGAACTCACCAGAGCTCCGCTGCTGAGGAGGATCATAAAGATAATGAAGGTTTCAAACCAGTCGTGCTCCACAATAGTAAAGCAAGCCCGACGCAGGTTCCACCATTTCTTGCCTTTGCCTTGGGTGATGTCCACAGTCAGACATGGCCAGCGCTTCACACAGGCTGAGGAAGAAATGGCAGTCAATTGCTTAGGGTGACTCCAAAGGTTTTATATATTTAAATTCACTGGTACTGAAAAACAAAAAACAAATAATCTGTAGAGCTGTGCTTAAAAAAATCAATTGAGAAATATGTTATGGAAGTAATTTTCTTGATATCTGTATAGTTTACGAGCTCCAAAAGTTGATATTCCATTGATGAGGTTGATATTCGGTTGCCATTATCAGTGTTGTGGCAGAGTGAAAGCTGGAAGCAGATATCGCACTATGCATCGTATCACAATGTATCGTGATGCGTATCGTCTCGTTAAGTCCTTGCCAATACCCAGCCCTACAAGTCTGTGAGAAAATCAGTTTACAGTTAATGGTTGAATGATTGTGTTTTGTGTTGGTTGTTCATACTCTCAGTGAAGCAGGCCTCTGGATCCACAGGCTCTGGCTCTTCCTCTTCCTCCTCTTCGGCTTCAGGGTCAGGGGGTTGATAGTCCACTGTGCTACACACTGAAGAATCCCCATCATTCAAAGCACCCATCAGCTAGTCAAGAATTACAATTGAAGCTTGGTTACAAAGCCACCATGCAAAAATATACATTTTTAGAAATTTTTCTTCCCCTATTATTTTTAGAGCAGAACCCCATATCACTAACTTTAACGTGTCGTGGCATGTTAATTTCCTCTTCTGCGTTTTCCTGAAAAAGCATAGGAAAGGGGAATTAACTTTAATAAGCAGAAAGACAAACATATCCTTCACGCTACTGTTTTAGTTGAGTCAACACAGAAGATTCCAAGTTGAGTCACAAAGTCTGAGTCATCACGTCTTAATCTTTGTGGATATATTTGTTTAAATGTAGCGGTGGGTTTGGTTCTCTTATCAGTTAATATTTCTATTGTTGCATTGTCTATGGTGATTTTATCTTTTTCTTATTTTCTGCATCGCTTTCATTCTTAAGTCATCAATGTGCGAGTCTGAGTCAAGTCACATAAAATAAATAAATAAACAATTCTAGTCCAATTCCAAGACTTGAGTTTTAACAAAGCTGGTCACATTACATTTCCTCTATACCAATATCTGCTTTGTCTCCAATTCAGTTCACCTATGTTCAACTTCGACCAAGCAGATACATTATAACACATTCAAACTAAAATTCGCTCTGTTAAAAATGTCTTTTTGCAGGCTTCAAAAAACTGTTGAAGGGAATGTAAATGTCCCTTTCCAGAGTGTGAGGGAAATATCAGTCAAGCACGGTCTATTTATTCAGTCACATTAAGAACAATGTGTCAACACCTTGTTAGGTTTCACACTGATGTGCAGAACCTTAAAATAATGTAGTTCAAAATTACCTAAACACCTGCTGCACTTTAAAAGCAAAATATCAAATATCAGAACATAAATAGTCAAAAATAGAGATACAAACATCAGTTCACTTTCATTATGTGTCTGCCTGTTACATGTTTTAGAATGAGGACCATGTTAGTCGGTGGTTTGTCACTGCTTTATAAGCAGCATTGCATTGCAACATCCCCAAACCAATATTTTTTTATATGTTAGATGCAGAAGATGTCCTTTTTAGGCGACATGAAACTGTTATTGTGACTTTGAGTTTTTTTATATAGCTTATGGCAGGATGATCAGATGATTGACAAAGCATGAATCCTGTTCGAGGGGTCAGCCTGGGTTCAGAAAACAATTCATATGGTTTCAATTAACATATTGAGATTGCTCCTGAAGTAAACGTGATACATCTCCAAAATATACAAAACGTTTCTGGTGGGTGATGCATCATCATTAAACGTACAGGTAGTTAAGTAGATTGAACTTGTTGTTAAACCTGCTGTACTTACACTGCAATGTTGTTTATGTGTCTCATCTGAAGTCTCCGAGTCATTTTCATAATCAGAGTAATCTTCATCGTCGTCGTCATCCTCGCCCAGGTTTTCAAAGTCCGACTCTCCCTGGGCGATTGGCACGTTGAGACTGAGCTCGCCATCCACAATAATCCCAGAAGGCCGGCCTTCAACCACACAATTAGCTATCCCATCCGCCATTTTGAAATCCTGACCGGTGTCCAAGTGGTTCATTTCAATTGCTTCTGATTTAGATTCCTCGTCGTCCATATTGCCGTCCTCTGGCTCCTTGGGGTTTCCGTGAAACATCTGCAGCATAGTTCGAATCATGAACGCTTTGAGCCACGCGATGCCCCGCGTGATCCTGCCAATGGCGATCTGGAGATTGTTCATCTCTCCGTCATCGTCCCCGGCCGAGAGGTTGTCTCCACTGAACGAGTTGAGCAGCAAGGCCAGGAAGAGGTTCAACACCTGAAAGAAACATTAAGGAGTGATTTAAGGTAATGATTAATATACACCTAAGGCGAGACACAGCAAGCAAAATGTCTCCTATACAGCCGTCTTTAACAACCGTTGTCTCAACATTTATTTTTTTTAAACGCTGAACCAAAAATCTCAATTTCTAAAGCATTTAACATCAACTAAACTTTTCATAATCATTCTTAGTATTTTCTTCTTTAAAACATGCCAAACATGCCTTCTCAGGACCTGACCTAGTATTTTTATTTAAATTATAAAATCCTTAATTTGTTCTGTCAAAAATGTGGACTCTAATATGTTGTGAATTACATACAGATTTTAACACTGGCACTATCCAACATCTACATTTCTGGTTTTCAATGTAGTGCAAATTTATACATAATGTATTGTATATTGACAATTTTGCATATTTATTAAAAAATCACTGGTCAATGAGTTAAAATATGCCGACATCGCCAAACTAAGCTTAAAAGTTTTGACTTTCTCAATCACACAACACATATTAAATTGGTCCTGTCATCACACATCAATTAATATTTTGCCGCGTGCCTCGAGTTGCAAACGCAGCTATCTTTAGTTTCTAAACCTGTTAGTCAATTTCTCGGTTCCTATTTCCCAGGTTTAGCGGGAGATCATGGTTACAGGGGCTGATCTGTGTCATTTGAGTGTAGGAGCTGTGAATCCGTAAAGAGGGCTGAAAGGAAAAAGCATGAGCTGCACAAAAAACAAGACGAACAGTGGACAAATATAAAAAGTTATAATAATTTCACTGTTAGCGATACTCTGCTCACAGATTCTTAGAAATATCACTCAGGGGATTTCCAGGTTTTTAGTTGCATTATATTTAGGCCGTCCAGTTCTCTAAAAATATCGGCCATTGAAATACCTACACCTTATAAAATTATTTGAAAATTATGTGGTTTTCTTCTCAAGTACGAATTGGAGTGAGGCAGGAAGGCAAAAACAAAGAGGCCAAAAGCCAACAAAGAGTTTGTGGAATTCAGGAGAATTTTTTACCATTAGCTAATGAGCTATGATCAAAGAGCTTTAGACAAAAGATAATGCCCAAATAATCAGCATACGTCACTTAGCTGGTTATATCCACACTGCTCCAAGTGCTGCGGTGCTGTTGATGGCCCAACGTGATTACCTCTCCATCAATTACATCTCAATCTATGTTGTCTGCTATCAAATGAATTTTCCTTAACACCCGGTCCCACTGCCACCTGCTTGCTCAGCTGTCTATGTTTGTTCCGTCAGTGGCAGCATGCCTACTTGAGCCAGATCTTAGCACATACTCAAGGTCAAAACCACTGTTTGGTTGCTCAAGTCATTTGACTTAAATAGAATCCCCCCCACTCCCTCTAAGTACACTATTTGCCTTCATGTCAGATCAAATAGTGTGCATTTAGGTGTCAGATGAGCATACGCTAGATTAAGTGTGGAGGCTTGGGGATTCATTTGAGACATAAAAAATGCTAAGTATGATAATTTTGGCACAGTGCGGCTGTCGCAATACCTTTGTCAATTTGATGATGAGCCATTTCCTTTCCATTTCTATGAATAACCTAACAGGAAATGGTTTTGGCTCCACTCTTCAAATACGATGCTGAAATGATGCCTGAGGGTGAACATCTATATGTCCTTTTACTGTGAGACAAAAATTAAATGTCAGGGACAGATTTCTGTGCTCCAGACACTCAGGATTTCTTAGACTCTGCTGTCTCTTCTTGCAAATTTGCACAGAACTTCCACTGTGCAAGTTGTGAAGCCACTTTTGGTGCTCCAAAAAGCAGAAATATGCTAAAAAAAAATTGTGTTGTATGTTTAGTATTACTCATATTATGATTCCTAAGATCGTGTAATGCTGCCTGTGTCTGTCTGTCAGTCCTCGGCCTCCCTCAGTGAAGGGATTAACAATAAACTGCTGAGGCATGCAAGGCACAAAATCTCCCGGCATTATGAAGATTACTGTTAGATTTAGAAAGATTTTGCACAATAGTTTATCAGCTTTACAGCTTCACAGCAGTGACAGTTGTTCGGTGTTAAGATATTGCATGTGCATTTGAATGGCAGCTTCTTTGAGCTCAGGAATGACAATCTCTTTAAGATTTAAGGTATGCGGACATACAATAAGTAAACAAGTTGTGAATGTTTACCCCCTGATTTTGTTTTTTTTATTAGAAAATTTGGAGAGGCAGAGATTAAATGGGGTAGAGAGGGGAATGACATGCATAGAACGACCTGGGCTGGATTCGAACCCTGTGCGCTGAGATGAGGACTGAGCCTCTATGTGTCTTAAGAAAGGGATCAGTTGTGATTAGTGAATGAGTAATTGTTGCACTCACCACTAGATTCCCAATGACCATGACCATCATGAAGACAACTAAACACATCCCAGTCCCGGCCACCTCCATGCAGTCCCACATGGTCTCGATCCACTCCCCGCACAGGATGCGGAACACGATGAGGAACGAGTGGAAGAAGTCATGCATGTGCCAGCGCGGCAGCTCGCAGTCCTCCGAGATCTTGCACACGCAGTCCTTATAGTTCTTACCAAAGAGCTGCATGCCCACCACCGCAAAGATAAAGACAATGATGGCCAACACCAAGGTCAGGTTTCCTAAAGCTCCCACTGAGTTACCAATAATCTTGATCAGCATGTTGAGTGTGGGCCAGGACTTGGCTAGTTTGAAGACACGGAGCTATCTCCAACACAGGAAAAACACAAACAAAGACAGTGAATTATAATGTAGGAGGTATAGGGAAACAAATCCTTTTTTTCAGTTCCGATCGAATTTCAATATCTGGGTTTTGGATAACAGCCAACACTGATACTTTCCAATACATGGTTTCAATACAGGAGTAGATCAAAACTTTAAACTCCTTCACAATGTACAGAGCTTCTTCATGACTTAATTAGTTTTAACATGTGTGGATTGCAGCCTTATCAAACCGACCAATATTGGATCGATCGTTCCCATCCATATTAATAAGTAATCTTGTTCTAAATGGATACGAATAAGTTCAACAGTCGTTTCTCACCAGACGGAAGGACCTGAGCACTGACAGCCCCTGGACATTTGCCAGCCCCAACTCCACCAGGCTGAGAGTGACAATGATGCTGTCAAAGATGTTCCAGCCAACTTGAAAGTAATAGTAGGGATCCATGGCGATAAGCTTGAAGACCATTTCCGCTGTGAAGATCCCAGTGAAAACCTAGATGGGTATACATTTCCTTTTTAGAGGCACCGACAAATTCAAAAATGAGGCGTGAGAACACTTCTTCAATGAGATTTAAATGTATTGCCGCACACACTCACCAGATTTCCCACTGAGAGCATGTAGTCAAACTCTGGGGTCATGGGGTAGTGCTCCATGGCCATGAAGAGGGTGTTGAGTACGATGCAGATGGTTATGGTCAAGTCGAGAAATGGGTCCATCACCACAAAGTGCACCCACTCTTTAAAGACCACCCATTGAACGCAGCAGTCCCACTTCAGGAATATGTCGGCAAACTTGTACCAGCCAGGTGGGCACGGCCTCTGAGCCTCCTCCAACTCTAGACAAAGACAGACAGGAAAAAACAATTAGGTAGTCCACTGCTATATACAGATCATTAATGATTGACATTAAAAATCATGTCTCGCCTGATCCAAGTTGAGCTAAAATAGCCAAAGCTTAACACCACGAGGGCCTGACACTGAATGTTGACAGGGATTTCTCCAGCACACAATGTGATTAGCCCAACTACGGACTAAGCTCCAGACAATGCTACTGTATCGGCCTTGGAATAAATAAGTGTATAATGTTAACAACTCCTTGATAATCTGAGCAGTTGCAGCTCACATTAGAGCATCTCCTCCAAGAACCTGCAACTAAGCCTTGTGTATTTCTTCATTCCCTGGAAGAACTTGACACTTCTGGATGCTTACACCCCGCTGCTTAGCATAAAACGGCATCCTAAAATAGACATGATCGTGTTGAGACACCGGCTCATTTTAGTCAAATCAAAACTAGAATATATCTAGGGGATTCTGTAAGACAATTGCCAATTATAAGTGTTTTTTTTCTTCAGTGGAGCAGTACCATCCATAGCAGCTGCAGTGAGCACAGACATGGCACTAGCAGATCTCTCTGGCAGGCCTGGTCCTTCCAGATGAATCATGCTGTGGCCAGAACTTATTGACTTCTCTCTCATCATACTCAGTTCATAATCTTCAGCAGACTGTAAAAAAATACATTTGTCAGTGGTAAGCACATGATAGATAACCTATATTATAAATCAGAAACTAAGGCAAGGGAAGTTATTTAGATAGCACAATTCAGACACAAAGGGCTTTACAGGATCATATAAATAAATACATACAAAATTTGACATAAGAAAATATTGAAATTGCAATCGAGAGATAATAAAAACAATAGGCGAAAACAGGCAGACAAATTGTTAAAAAATTCAAATAAATTGCATTTAAAAGTCAATGAAAACAAGCAAAAAAAGTCACAGGTTAAAAGGGAAACAGAGAAGTCTTCAGCATAGAAGAATTGAAGTGGACCTAAAGTCTTCAGGGAGTTTGTTCAAATATATGGAGCATAAAAACTGAAAGCTGTTTCTTAGTGTTTAGTATGGTCTCTTGGGACTGGAAGTAGACCTGTCCCAGACGACCTGAGATGTCTGTATGGTTCATAATGTAGAAATGTATTTTGGCCCTAAACCATTTGAAATCAATTCTTTGACTGACAGGAAGCCAGTGTAAAGAACTCAGAACTGGAGTGATGTGAAATGCTTTTTAGAACAACCAGATCTGCACAAGCTAAAAAAAACAAAAAACATCAAGCATATTAATATTGGCCAGATGGCGACTGACTAACCTGGACCATGGTGGGCGCTCTGACTAACAGTCGGGGAATGATTCTCCCATTACAATCCTTGACAATATCGTCATGTTCAAGACTCCGTTCATCATCTGCAGTATCAGATATGGTGTGATGACTGAGCGACTTCTTACTGGTCAGAGTTGCTTGGCTCCCAAGAGCTTGAGCCTGTCAAAATAAATCAGGATTGAATAGGTTAATACCAGAATTCTATACCAAGACCCTGATCAATTAGGTTGTCTCTTATTTTTTTCTGGAACTATATCTGTATGGTTAGCTGTCTCAGTATCGCTTTTAAAAACTACCTTTTCCGAATTCTTGAGTTGCTCTAGTAGCCGCTGGAACTCCTCCTCTTTCTCGATAGCCTCTTGTATAGATGCCTGATTCTGCTCATCATAAGCCATGGCTACCACAGCCAGGATGAGGTTGATGAGGTAGAAGGAGCCCAGAAAGATGATAACCACAAAGAACAGCATGTATGTTTTACCCGCTGCCCGGAGGATCTGTGTTTGGAGCAAAACAGAAGCTACGAGAACTAAGGACACATTTATTTTAAGATTTTAATTTTAAGATAATGAAAATGTCATAAGTTAGAGGTCATAAAAGTGTTTGAAATAAATTAAAGAAGTGCCAACCAGCTGGAAAAGGTTCTCCCAGTAGTCCTGGGTCATGAGTCTGAAGAGGGCCAGGAAGGACCAGCCGAAAGAGTCAAAACTGGTGTAGCCATAGTTTGGGTTCCTTCCAGCCCTCATGCATGTATATCCTTCTGGGCACTTTCTATCAACAAAGAAGAAGAGTTAGCGTGCTACGATGATTTTCCCAGCCTCCAAATCCCACTTAACACCATACTAGTGTGATAAAGTAAAGTAAAGCAAAACTGAAAATGAATCTTGCTCCAGCTCTTGATTAGCATGGTAGTCGTAAACAATACATACCCAGCATCAGAGCTGTTTCCACAAATTAGAGCATCTAGGCTGCCTTCCACAAAATAATGATTATCTATAAACCAACGAGAAAAGAAACAGTGAAATATGTTCCAATGAAGACAATATTAACCTCACATTACAGTTAACGTGTTAAACATACCTGAGTTTTCAATATATTCAGAGAAATTGAAGGTACTGTTGGAATATGTTGTATCATTGACACCCATGGTATTGTTGAAAAACAAAGTGTCATTAAATGTGTTGGTGGTGTTGAAAAATTCAAAAGCAGTTTCATTTGTATCGATGGGCCATCGCACGCATTTTTGACGCAGATTTCCCATAAAAAGTTGAAGGCCGACGAGGGCAAACACTGCAAGGGCAAAGACGGTCAGAATCATCACGTCCACCATTTTCTTCACTGACTGGATCAAAGCGCCCACGATGGTTTTCAAACCTGACAAAAAAAAAATTGGTATGTCAGTGGTATATCTCAACAAAAAATGAAAATCATCAATTATTTGTACACTGTTGAGTAAAGTTACCCTATTAATCTTGTCACAAAAAAGACTGCCAGTGCAACATCCGAAAATAGTTATAAACTCAGTCACACAATAAAAGAATAACAAAAATATATACGATATTAAATATACCAGGAATCACAGTTATTGTTTTTAGGGCTCGAAGCACACGAAATGTCCTGAGTGCTGACACATTGCCAAGGTCAACGAACTCAGTGATGTATCTGTGGAAAAACATAAAACAATAAATCAAAGCCAGCAGTCATAAAAGACACAACATAGGCCTATGGTTGATTCATTTTCCTGTTTGAATTGTGGCTTCACTATGAGAAATGAGAACTTGTAAAATGTACAAGGAGTTAAATAAACTGCACAATATCATCAATAGTTGAAACGCATAGACAAAAAAGTAAAATTTTTGAACAGTTATTCTCTAGCATCAATTTACGCACACCTTTTCCTTTTTTTTTTTTTTTTTAAGATATTTTTTGGGCATTTTTATGCTTTATTAATAGTGCAGAGAGACAGAGGTGAAATGGGGCAGAGAGGGGAGTGACATGCAGAGAACGACCGCGGGTGGGAATCGAACCCGGGTCTGCTGCTAGGCCCGGCCCGGGAGGGGGACGCCTTACCAACTGAGCTAAAGGCACCCCCCATAAACCTTTTTTCTGATATCAAATCCATAGTCAATAGTTTGACAAAAATACAGTAAGATACTTACGCCATGCTGATCACCATGAAATCCAGCCAATTCCATGGATCTCGAAGGAATGTAAAAGATCCTACACAGAAACCTCTAGACAACACTTTCATTGTTGCCTCAAAGGTGTAGATTCCAGTAAAAACATACCTGGGAAGAAATTGTACAACAGTGTTAATATACATAGCATTAAATGTAACACGGGAAAATCCTGAAAAAAACTTAACTACAGCAATGAAGTACTCACTCTACAGTTTTACTCCATTCTGGTGGGTTGCTCATTGTCATAAATACACAATTCGCAACAATTGTAATCATGATGAACATGCTAAATAATGTAATTCAGAATTAAGGAAACAAACATGGATATTGTATGTAGAAGCAGACATTTCTCATCTTCATGCTTTGTTCAACATTCAAATCTACTCATGTCCAGTTAAAAACCTCAATGCACCAAATATTACAAAAGCTCAGGCAGCAATATTTCAAAGGATATGAATGTATGAGAATTTTGATGGCTCCTCTCCTAACCACACTAAAGGGGCTCAGAATGTAGCAAGCCGGTTCAGCGTTGAACCTGAAGATTGTGTTTCCTTTGGTGATCACAATGAATGTCTGAAAAACACAAGAGATATTTGCATAAAATTAAACTGGTTTATCGTCCAAACATACTGGCTGATTACAATAAAAACTTAGTATTTTACTTAAAATTTCACGTTAACATTTAACTATAACATACGCATACCACAAATGAAATTGTATACATTTAGGAAGCAATACTGTATGCAGCTGTAATAACTGAAATTTATGTTAAGTAATACATCCTGTCGTATTTCAAGGTTATGTAAGGATGGAGTCATGCTCAATAAACAGTAAGTGTGCAGAGCGGTTGTGTTTAAGAGCAGCTATCAATGCCATATGAGTCCAGATGTGCTCAGACTGACTTCTTGTGCTTTGTAGAAGGGGTCCAGGTCCTCCAGAGGCGTGTTGAGTAGCTCTGGAGGGGGGTCTCCAAAGATCATGGGCAGACTCTTGCCCGCCTCCAGATCAGCGTTTGGGGCGGTTGGCCCTTCCTCTTCCTCATGGCCCCCTTCTTCTGCGGCCTTTTTTCTTTCATTCTTGAGCCTCTCGATCTCCGCCAGTGATTCCTGGGTGAAGTGGCGTAACGAATTGGGGCCTAAGATAGGGAGCAGAGCCGCCATCTTCGCATCGCGAAGGGATACCACCACACTGGGGTTTCCCTATGAGGAGCTGAGAGGAAACAGATTATAGAATACTTTAAAGGTCTCATATTATACACTTTTCTGTCAATATTATATGGTCTTAGAGGTCCCTAATACGTTTTTCTTTAGTTGTTTGCTGAAAAAAAACTTTCAGATCATTTATTGTAGTATGCCTCTATACCCTGATTTTCAGCTAATCTCACGATGGCCTATTTTTGAAACCGAGCTGCAGCTCCCCTCGTAAATATACAATCTATGAGCTCCCCCCACCCCTGTCTGGAAGCAAAGCTATTGGCGTCTGCCCATAGGTCCATGGCTTGCCGTGCCTGTAGGCCTACTGCATGTTACCACGGTTAGGTTTATCCTGAGAAGAACCATGTCTAGTTCTAGTAACGCAGGAGCTCACCCGCACCTTGAACAGTTTGACATGACCGATCCTTGTCTACATGAAAGACTATGTTCATACAGATGCACTGACAGCCACAAGCTAATGGAAACGGCATGTTCACAATAAAAATGCAGCAAAAGATGGAGGCTACTGCGAAGCTAGCTCGGAAGTTAACGGCTAAAAATATCACTAAAATCAGTGAAAAAATGAGCTTCAAAGTTAGACTTCGACTCCATTACCTTCATATGCTTTGTCTTGCTAAAAACGAGGCATTTTCAGACTGCTGTGGGGAATATAAAGAGCTTGTTATGGGCAAAAGATCAATGCTTTTCCCGAAGCTAGCTCGGGAGCTAACCGCTAAAAATATCACAAAAATCAGTGAAAAAATTAGCTTCAAAGTTAGACTTCGACTCTATTACCTTCCTATGCTTTGTCTTGCTAAAAACGAGGTATTTTCAGACTGCTGTGGGGAATATAAACAGCATGTTATGAGCAAAAGCTGGTTGCTTGTCCCAAAGCTAATAGCTATACACCAGGCAGGCAAAAATACCAATAAAAACAATTATTTTAGTTTCACCGTTTAAAAAAAAGCACAAGTAGCTTCCTCTCCGTTGTGTTATTAAAAACGAGGCATTAATAGACTGCTGTGGTTAAGATAAATTAGTGGAGTATGAGCAAAAGCATTCTGTGTTGGTGTATGTAACATTCAGCATGCTTTGCTGTACTACGGGCATCTTGTCGCCTAGCGGGGAAAACAACATGGCTGTCGCTCTGAAAATTTTCCATCGGATCTCGGGCCATGGACCAATAAATGGGGGGGGTGGGGTTATCATAGACTACTGCACTGTGGAAGTTTCTGGTTACTAATGTGGGGGGGTAGCATGGACATATAAAGAAAATATGGGGAAGTGGCTGTGCCGACTGTGACGTTACAGTCGGCGAGAATTGGTTTTCAGAAAGGGGGAGGGTGAGGAAAGGAGAGATTTTTTGTAAACTTTGGCAGTCCCTAGGCACACCGTGGACCCATAGTTATGTTCCAACACATTTAAAAAGTGTGTTTTGCATAATATGTGACCATTAAGACAGGCTCGGCATTAAACGAGACTGTATATGATCTTCTGTTTATGAACTCTGGTGGGGGGGGGGCTCTAACCACTACACCCAGAGTGCCATGTGCCTTTTAATAAGACAGATGACAATAGGGAGATGACAGGAAACAAAGGGAGAAAGACACGCAGGTGCATTTTCAAACCAGCATCACTTAGTATACCTATTGGACACTAGAGTATCCCATGTTTGGTATTTTGCCTTGATGAATTATCCTAGATTACTATTTAAAAATTAACCGATGGTCAATTTATCAAGAAATTATCTAATAATTTTAGCCCTAGTCTATAGCAGGTGTGATAAGGAGACAGTTTGACCCTAAATAACCTCTTCCCGTGTCAACTAAATGACACAGTTTGGCATTTTAAGATGTTACATTTCTTTCTTTGGTAGAACAGTTTGATACTCATTGGCCTCTGATGAAGGGTCACAGACTCGCATATAAACATAGCTTTGTTTTAAGAGATCAGAAGCCAAAAGGGTTGGGAACCCCTTGTGCAACGATTTTGTGTCCATACGTATCCCCAGAGTCCGTTATATAGGTTGCTTTGATCTTCTTCTGAACCCCTCACCCTTACTACACCCTGCGCCTTAAATCTCTGACCCTGCACCCGTCTCTACACCACCACCACCTAAAAGTGTCAGGATGGTAACACAATGACCAGACAGACTGAGGATGAGAAGCTTGGACTTTCCCACCGTTCTTAAGAGACCACAACATTTCTTGTGTACATCATATTACTTATTAGCTTAGCAGACGCTCCAAATGGGGTCCAAGTGGCATTTGCTTACATCCTTTGATGTGTTTAGCAACCCAGTTGGTTTCGAGTAGAGCAGCTAAGGTTAGGCTCCTGCAATATCATGGACATAACAACAGCCAACTTTCTAGTCTTTTAGCAGATTCAACTAAATTATCCTTTTGATTATTTAAAAGATAGGATTCCCCCTCCAATAAAAACTAAAAATATCACTGCTTCCCTACTATAACTTCATTTTTACAACCACTGAAAGTGGTACTTAGTTTATCAATATGATATGACCATGCAAGGACAAAACCACAACATTACTAAAAGTGGGCCTAAACCTTGGAAGAAATGGACAAAAGAAAAGTTGTATGAATATAACCCTTATAGCAAACCCCCTCTGAAACATATCATTCGAAAGTAATTAAAATCTGCAAAGCAATTAATATTGGCCAGCAAAAAAAGTATATTAAAAGAAAGTTAAATGTCTACATTTTAGAAAACTAAGATACATATACAGATGATACACAAATACATATATTATCACCAAAAACAAACATACAAGCTGGGTCAGACAGTAAAAAGAGGAGATTAAAAGATATTGGACCGAGATATCAACAGGGCAACATGAGATACACCCACATTAATGCATGGTTAGTTCACACACATTAATCTAACGATAACACCCCCCTTCAAACCCCACTTCACTTGAACAGAAAATGATGCATTTGAGCACATGAGGAGATGCACACGCTCGCTGAGATACAGTGGCTGCCCAGCTGCTACAGGCAATCAAGACGCAGCGTCGTGTTACCGTGGCCCGATGACTCTGCTCATTCCTTCCTGGCTGAGCCGTCGCTCTGCACTTCACATCCCTCTGATAAACAGGACGGCATGCCAACGGATCCTACCGAGCCGACTCCTCTCTCTCTCTCTCTCTCTCTCTCTCTCTCTGTACCTTCTATTTTACATGGGGCCCCAAACACACTAGGCTTCCGACTCCGCACCCTTGCACGTCCTTTACAACCTCCCTCCACACCATCGTGCTACATGACACGTGAGGCTGTAAAACCATCTTTCAAGCGCGCTTCATCAAAGGCCCCATCCATAAAAGCACTCGTGCCAAAGGGGACAGGGTTTTATTTTCATCTAAAACAATAATACTAATTTATTATTCTACCAAAAATAAAAATCCTTAATTTATTACCAATATCCACTGTTCCTTAGTGCCATTCACTAGGCATTGGTCACAACCTGGGCAGCTTAGTAATCTCTCTATTGGCCTACTACCTCCACAATCCCTACCAAGGCCTACGTGCCCCTCTCATCAACCCATTTCAAAATCCCCATTCTGGGAGCCGCGAGTTCCGCTGCCTTTGAGCGTGAGTGAGCCAACCCTAAAATACCCATCTGAGAATGGATGTGTTTCGCCGCTGCTTATGGGGAACATTTCCTGATGGCATTACATCACGCCCATTACTGCTGAAGCCATCAAATGTGCTTTTTTAAAGAGCCTCGTCCCTCAAACGAACGCCTGCCAACATCGAAAAATGGTCTTGCCGTGTCAGTAAGGTAAATAATACAGATTGGCACCGTCTTAAGTTTTGTATCTACATTTATCAGTGTGAGTTTCTCTTCACGAAAGAGCCAAGAGAACATGTGTGATATTCAGTATCAGTCAAAATAGATTCTGAATATAACACTGAAACTCTTGAGTAAAAGCACCAATGCAAAAAAAAAACTCCATTCTTGCATTCAGTGTCCTGCTTTAGTAAGATTACAAGTCATTTTTGCTAAATATTCTTAGTTTATCAAATGTTAAAGTACTTGTCCTTCAATAAAAAGCCGATGTGAGTGATTTATTTGTGCAAGCAGCATTTTAGTGCTGTAGCTATTTGGGCTTGAGCTAATTTATGTACTCTACAGACAGTGTCCAGTGGTTCCCAACCTCGGGGACAGGCCCCTCCAAAGGGTCACCAGATAAATCTAAGAGGTTGTGAGATGATTAATGGGAGAGGAGAACGAGTGTGAAAGTTCCTTACATCTACTATCTATAATCTTTGCTTTTACTGTGAAATAATGGATAGTTTTACCTTGTTGGGCCTGTAGCAAATATTTAAATGAAAGAGTCTGAGAAGTTTAGAGGAGTATTGTCTCTTCAGCAGAACATGGCAAAGTTTTGAACGTTTTTTAAGCATTCAAATGGTTGAGAACCACTATTTTAATCTGCACAAATACAATGTGTTTAATTACAAACATACCATACATGTGTACCATCTGTAAAGTAATTACTATCTATATCTGTAAAATGCAGTTAAGTAAGAAAGGACAAAATTTCCCTCTAAAATGTATTGAAGTATGTACTAAAATAAAATGTATATACTCAAGGAAAGTACAAAAACTCAAAACATGACTCAAACACAGTTCTTGGTCAGATCTACTTGGTGACTTTCTACCACGTGTTGAGAACGCAGCTGAAGACAATCAACTCTTAACACGACGGTGCTCGTTTACAACGTGCACAGGTGGCGAACTAAGGAAGACGGGGGGGAATGTTAGATTTCAGAAGCCTTCCCCGACAGTAATACATAACACCTTGCATGTGAGTGAAGACCATGTGACCTATAACATTCAGGATATAGACGGGGTAATGTTAGACACCGGTTCGTTACACTACCCGGCCGTGGAATGCGAATGCCAATATTCACCTCCGGAAACTAACCAAACAGGCTTTTGTCACTAGACGGCAGCACAAGTTCATGCAGCAAGAGAGGGTGTACTCAAAGAGAAAGAGTTTACTTCACTAAGATGTCGGATTTATTGGGTTTTATGATTCAAATGACCTAATGTGATCATCATGCAACATAAGAATGGCAATCAGATATTTGTTTTTCCTGTGAAAATCCAATAATAACAGTATGAAAACTATTGAAAACAATCTTTGGTTGACTTGGAGATGAGCAAAACGTTTCCTCTAGTAGGGGGACAATTTACTACAGCTGTTATTTGAATATGTGGTAGAAGGAGCTATTTTAAATCAACCTTAATTATGTGGTGGCTTAACTGTGATGCCCTGAAGATGCCCCCAGTCTTGTGGCAACATGGTGAGTGTCTCAGTTTCCTCATTATGCACTACTTAGCCGCCGTTGGAATGTGGTCAAGTTGTAAACAACAGATCCACAGAGCAAACAAGGGCTTTTATCCACACGTCCTTTGACATTTTGCCGTGCTCCTGTTCCGCCTGTGTTTTCTCACGGGGTCAAATCGCAACACTGCATCGCTCCCTCGCAGCTTGCTTCAACACCCTGTCACCCGCCAGTTAACCTTGTACCTCAAACCCTATAGGGAGCCGCATTAAAACAGACCTCTCCACCTGTTGCTGCTATCTGCTGTTGTCGCTGTGTGTTGCACTTTCCTAGCTGCGCGCTCCTCAGTCAAACCACACAGAAAATGATCAGCATGTTTGTGGCCTCGCTGACTGCTCAGGGTTAAGCCCTTGGAGTCTTATTCTCACTCTTATTCATTTGATGGCTATATCAGAAGTGTGCACAGTGGACTCAGTTGCAGTATATCCCAACTGTACATGTATTATGCTGCTGCCGAGGAGACAGCTGTTGTCATTCACACTATACCTCTGTCGCTGCATACCGAGGAGCTGTAAAGACCAAGCCTAATCTCCCCGCTGGTCAGATGGTTAACAGAGATGTATAGAGATATACCTACTTAATAATTAATCTAGGCTTTTATTAGAGGATGCAGCCAAACAATGTGTCTCTGAATGAATGGTTTACCACAAATATCTTAGTCTTGTGGACAATGACAACATAAGATTATGATGTTACTTACAGACTAAGGTATCAGTGAACAACCAAAGTGTCTGTGATCTAAACATACTGTACATTCCAAATAAAGGGAAGTTAGCCATTGTGGCGAGACCAGCCTGATCTCGCAAACTTCCCATTTGTTTTTCTGACGCAGATCATATTGTATGTTTTATGGTGGCAAACCAGTTTCCCCCTTAGGGATTATTAAAGTAAATCCTATCCTATCCTATCAGTCTGGACTTTGTCCAATCTCAAGGGGAAAGAGACGGGTTAAAACATGACTGTATTGATATGAACCAATCAGGGGCTGCCTTCGACTACGAAACAAACGTGATGTCTAAATGTGGGCTCTGATTGGCCTGGTCATTTTTCTAACCGGACTCCTCCCCACAGAGATTGTAGAAAGTCCAGACTGATCTGCTGGAGATAAACGAAAATTAGATCAGGCTGGTCTCACCAGGCTTATTGTATATACCATAAAGGTTAGATTAACATGGTGTTCAGTCACCTCAAACTGACCCATTTGGCCTTTGCACTGACTGCACAGAAATATGAGTAGATTACATGCGGTCGGAAGTGATATGGAGAATATTCCTTCCAGCTTGTGACGGTACCAGAGGGAGCTATTAGCATCAATCATAGCACCAATCAAGCCTTTAAAACCACAGGCTTTCATGAAAGAGCTGCTTGTGTTCAATCTATAAACAAACCAAATAAAAAACCTTAAATCTGTCAAATAATATTGCAACTGGGAAAACTACACAACTATTTCCAACACTGTTTGACTGAATTGGGTAAATTAACAAATGAGATTTGAAATTTTGAGAAAAAAAAGTCGCCTTATCTTTAACCTTATTTCACCTTTTGAATACTCTGGAAAACACAGAGGCCAAGCCAAGCAGTCACATGGGCTCGCTTGGTGGAAGAAACTCAAAACCGAACACCTTCAGTGTCCAAGAACATGTGATGAGAGACACACAAACACACTCAGGCAGAGAAAGAGCACAGATACACCTTTACACAAAATGCAAAGCTCGAGAATGTGTGTGTTTTACACTGTCTACGAAAAATGTGAGGACATGTGTCAAAGGAGAATTCGGCACAGAGGCGATCCACCTTGAATGTTGACTCAAAAACAGTTTAAAACTAATGATGCAATAAAAACAAAACACTCTGAGAACTTGATAACACCACCTGATGATCCACATCCATGTTGAAATCTGCACTAAGACTACTGCTAGACCCATCCTGTTACATAAGAGCCACACAGATGGACTGTTGACAAGGTCTAATATGAATCCCAGTGTCCACCGTCTTTCTCCTGTGTCCAAAGCTAGTCTGACTGTCTCTGCGGTCCCACACCATAGCATTGATCAGTACCAGAGAAAGGGTCAGGTTCAAGCATCCACAGCATCACAGTGATCTTGCCCATCTGCCATGAAGACATTAGCTAAAAATAAGACTTTATCCTTGAGGGAGGAGGGGACATAGTGGGGATTTGGAAGGTCCACACACTGGACATGACAACCATCATGTGCCAGCTAGGGACAGACAAAGGACCAGTTGTGATGTGCTGGTGCACAGTTTTCCCTTGTCATATTGTAGATACTGGAGCATAATAGTGTAGTAAAACACCAGCTCGCCACTATGTGTTAGGGTGCATGCAGTTTCACAACACAAACAGCTACACGCTTTCCACCCTTCAAAACACTGTTGAGAAGCCATAAATCTACCAAACACGAATGTATCTACCTAAGCTCAATTACAGGTCAATCTCTATATTTAGAACAAAGACATCTTTGAATTGAATTTCTTCAGCGCTGCAACTAATAAATCTGAGATAAAGAAGTAACTCTCTTCTTTTACAACCATGTTTTTCTACTTTATAATTTAAATGAAAACTGCACTACAACCAAGTTCTCGGTAGAAAAACTGTGCAAGTCAAGTTCGACCATAGTCCAAATTAGAAAGAGGGAAAATGAAACCATTACACAAAATAGTAGGCCATAACTAAGTATAACTCGGCTATTTTAAAACCAGGTATTTGCCTAATTAGTCCATTTCATCCAGAGTAATTGAGGCATGAAAATAAAACAGGCTTAAAATATCACAAAAAAAGTGTAAATAATCATATGAAGGCAATTGAAACCGTTCAACTTGCAGCCTGAAGGGGGATCTTATATTCTCAGGTTCAGGCCAGGAAGTTCACCTTTAAAGATTCAACGAGTCATTGAAAACAACAAAAAAGCACGTGGCGCGGTTTACCTTGCACGGTACAGCAAATATTTCCACAGAATCCGAGAACCTTGAGAAAGAAGAAAAAAAAAAATCAGGTCTTCCGTGCAGCCTTACACCCTGGATGTAATTCTCCCCTTCTGGCAGCCGGCGCGGGGCTGCAGGACAGCTGTTGCTGACGCGCTGGTGGTGCCCTGCAGTGAAACCGGAGGAGTCGCTCCAGGTACGACCGGATCAGATCAGACCTTTGACACGTCTGCAGCAGGAACTGTGGACCTCTGTTCCTGCACAGCTGGTCACTCCTGCACACGTTTCCTCCATAGATAGTGCTTTCATCATGCGTATGAGAAGCATTTATTAACTTTGTGACATAAAGTTAAAGTCTGTGTTTGGGAGCTGAGGAAAAAGCTCCAGAGGATCTCAGTGATTTATCTCACCTAAAAAGGGACAACATCTGCTATACAAACAATTTTAATTCAATGTAAAAAAAAAATTAAAATAGAAGTTAGGGAAACTCAAGTCAGCCAAAATGTTAATTGAAAAGTCTGAAAAGTTGTGAATTAGTTCCTTGTGTGTTTGATGATATCTGATAAACAAAACGACAAGATAGCTTTATATAACTATAATTTATGCTTACTACAAACTTCTTTCTACAACTAATAAAAGAAACACACCCTAAAAGCCCGACACTAGGATATACATAAAAGTATAAATGAATTGTTTAATTTACCCCCAAGTTTGTTGCTGAAACAGCCACCAGAGGGCAGCTATATTGACTTTCAATTTTCTACATAGGTGTTTTATCTAAACTTATACTGTGTTGTTTTTTCTGATGGTAACCTTTGAACTCTTGGTAAGGAGAAAAATACATATTATTTTTTTTTAATTAATTTTTGTTTTATCATATTTGATCTAATAGCCTCTGTATTTTCAGTGGCGTGTGAAGGACTTATTGGGCGAATCTTCCCGTCGATGCAAAGGCTATATTTGGCCGAAAGGTGTGTAGTATGATTATACAAGGAAAATGATACGTAATTATGAATGTTAACTGGGTGTCATCTGTTTCTTGGAAGTTGAGCCTGCTGCAATTTCCCCCACCTTCTCCTCTCCCATGTCAGCAAACTGTCACAGTTTCAGGAAAGGCTGCATGTCAAATTACATCAAATATTGACTATCAAAAAGGTATGAAAGTGAAATGTTCAAATCGATTATTTGTAAAACTTAAATATAGTGTATGTGGCGGTCTTTTTCAGAGTTTTCAACTGGGAGCGTATAAAAGGGGCTACAACAGCACTTTGTATTGCACTCCAGTATTGTTTAATATAAAATATAAATAGATGGATATATAGGAGAAATTCTAAATAACATAGCCTACACTGTACAAGCTTCCTTAATTAACCGATTTGAATTAATGTTTTACTTTTGAACATTGATCGGTTGAATTCCTTTCAGCACAGCTTCTTCTTCATGATACATTTAGTAATTTAGTACATCATTTGGCCAAAAATTAGATTGCATCATGTTATATAGTGTAGTTTTATGTTGCATAGAATTTATGTTGGCTATAGGCTCAGATAGCTGAACATTTTATTAAAGAGATAGATAGATAGATAGATAGATAGATAGATAGATAGATAGATAGATAGATAGATAGATAGATAGATAGATAACACTTTATTATAGTAGCCTATATTAATATTATAATAGTAGGCTACTAGTAATAGTTGTTTAAGTTTCACTATCAGCGTTACTAGGAACCAGGATACAATTATTCAGGGGAGTAGTATTGGCGTGACACCGTTACCGTGGAGACACAACCGCTACATCCGGACGCACAGTAAAGTACGTTTGTTTTGGTAACTTTCTTGACCTTAATTTGTTCCATTTAACTAACGATAGAACTTAAACACAATAACAAAACAGCAATTTAAATATTAGCTTACTTTTAACGTCCAGAAGGGCAGGTGGGAGTTGTTTTCGGTAGCGTATATCAGCTAATTTCTCAGTTTCATATCGTCGACCGAGTTAATTGAGGTTGTCTTTGAATTGTTCACGCAGGAATATAAAGCAACATGGACTCTGAGTATTTGAGGAGACACTTGGGGACGTGTTTGGCGGACGGGCTGGCTGAAGTGGCAGAGCAGCGGCCAATGAACCCGATCCTGTATCTCGCTCACTGGCTTCACAAATACAACGAGAGGGTTGAATACGAAGTGAAGGTGAGCTGCAGTTTGGTTGGACTGCCAGCAGGGGGAGACATTACACAACACAGTGTTTAAATGCGAGGTTCACCAGAGAAAGGATAGATCCCAGCTTAAATTAAGATCTGTAAATTAATAACATGTATTTATGTAACAATCGCTAAAGAATAAATCAGTAAGTATCTTGTAAATGGGGGGCTTTAGTGACAATATTGATATTAGAGAACACACCCCCGGTGAAACACTGTTTTAAATGGCTACTGCTAAAGCTACTTCTACTCATACCTCTGCCGCCAGAACAACAACATCTACTACTACTACAGCTACGCCAAATCCCTGATCTTCAAATCTGTGGTAAAGGATGACAAAGACTTTGACCGTCTAAGCTGCTTCGGCTGATTTCTAGAAAGCTACAAAGCTAATTATAGCAGCGACAACAAAGAAACAGCCACCTTTCACCTTCGGCTTAGATTCAGAAACACATGCCTGGAAATCTGTAGCTGCCTTACGCTCATGAGGAATACATATTCAGGGGAAAAATGCCTACTTTTTAAATGTGTTCTAACATGTCCATGGGTCCACGGTGTGCCTAGAGACTGTCAAAATATTTTAAAAAAATAACAATCTCTCCTTTTCTCACTCTCCCCCTTTCTGAAACCCCCATCCCTCCCCCCAATATACTCCAGTCAGAATTCTCCTCGTTTCTGACCTCACAAACTGGAAAGCCAGAAGCTTCCACTGTGCAGCCCACACCCCCTATTTGTTATTGGTCCACGGTCCTGACAGACAGAGGGCGAGGCGTATCTGGCTTCGCTTCCGGACAGGGGGGGGAGCTCAAAGATTGTATATTTACGAGGGGAGCTGCAGGTAAATAGGCCATTGTGAGATTAGCTGAACATCAGCATAGTAAAATAAATTATCTGAAAGTTTTTTTTCAGCAAACAATTAAAGAAAAACTTATTATTAGGGACCACTAAGACCATATAATATGGTGTATAATAGAACCGAAAAGTGTATAATATGGGAGCTTTAAGTTATTTGTTAGAATATGTTATGGTTTTGGTTTGTCCGTTTCTCAAGGCCATTCTTGTTTTGCGATATCTCATGAAAGCTCTGAGGGATTTTCATAAAACATTGCACAAATGTTCACTCCAATTCAAGGATGAACTGATTAGATTTTGGAGGTCAAAGGTCAATGTCACTGCGTCCTCATAAATGCAGTATCTCAAGAACACTTTGTTGGATTTTGGTCAAATTTGGTACAAAATCACACTTGGAGTCAAATAAATAAACCTGCCAGGCTGATGTTCTAGTTTTTGTAAAGCTACAGGTAGGTATTAAAAGTGCTGACAGAAGATGTAGTAGGCAGGCTCGGTCACGGTCAAAAGCTTTGTTGTTTTACCACTTTTCTATTTGCAGAAAAAGGCCAATTTGGTGCTCCTGGAGCAAGAGCGGGCGAAAGTCGGAGAAGTGGCGCAGCCCCAGAAAAATCTGAACGAGCGAAAGGTCAGTGAGGGTTTGGAAAAGACTAATAAATGTATGTGGTCGTTTGTCAAAATTCCTGTCACGCTCTCAGTTAAAGACCCTGACTACACAGTTACAGAGCTAACGTGACTGAAACCCCATTGACTTTCATACATCATCCTTTTAACCCAGTTTCTTTGTTCTTTTGGAGGGACTGACATTTTCTTTTCTTTATAGTTTGAACCTTTTTTGACGTGTTTAGTTATTTTCATATATAGTTTTGCTACAATGAATCCTGGAAGGTGATTGATTATCTATTTTAGTAGTTTTGATAAGTTCATTTAGGTGGGAGGAGCATCACACGAAGGGAGAAGAGAGGTAGTTTCAAAGAAGTACATTCACTCCAAATACATATGCTCCAATTGGAGTACAATTACAAGAGTAATCCACCATATCAACATCTTTGAGAAGGTGCCTACAGGGTCTGATGCAGCCACGCCAGCTACAACCGGAGCTGAGGAGGACAACAACCCCGTTACAGAAGAGAAAACAAATACACCGGATCCAGCAAACCATCAGGACGCAGACAAACAACAAACTGAAGCTCAGGAAAATGAAACTGAATCTGAGCCTGCGGAGGTGATACATTGAGTAGATCTCAAGTCTGTGTGCTTCTGGTGGTGGACCTGCCTCCTTTTCCAATCACTTATCTGGTTTTCTGTTATCTTTGATTTGATTGATGACAGAGGAGTAGAGTACTTTGCTAATTCTTATGCATGCCGAGCCTCATGTGATGTGATTTCTAAATTGGTTTTAAAGGAGATGTGTGTGTGTCTGCCAGTTGAAGGTTACAGATAACGTGAGCCGTCCGGAATCCCCCGAAACAAAACCGTTGGAGGCCGCAAGCAGCTCTCCACTCCCAGAGGCGAGCAGCTCTGAGGTCAAAGATGACTCGATTGAAACGCCGAATGCCGAAAAAACCGAAGTGGAGTCGAAGAGCGATCAAGTCTACGAGAAAACAGAGGCGGAGACAAGAGAGCATCATGTGGAAGAGAACACAGGAGTCACCGATCAGACAGAAGGGACTGAAGTCGACCAAGACAAGGATAAGGTGATGAGACCCTTTTTGTGGCCAAATTGCATCAAATCCAATCCACAGTCACAATAAGTCACAATAACAGAACACACATTATATATTTAAAAGAAAATAGAGAGATAAAAAAGAATTTAAAATAACAGGTAATGATTACACAGAAAGAAACAATAATATACACAAATAAAAACACTCCCATGCCGGGTTAAAAGCCAATGCCATTTGATAGTTCCAGTAATAGTATTTACTTTTTGGAAAAACTTTAGTGTGTATGTTTTATTGTGATGCTAAAATGGTTAAATTACTATCTCTATTCTATCTCACAACTGCAGGTGGTCGATGAAGCTGCCACTACCGAATCCGATCAGTCTGAAGAAATATTAAAAACAGACAAAACTGAAGAGCTACATGACAAACAAAGCCCTCGTTCCCCCGTACCTCAACGCGACACAGAGAAGGTGATGCTGCTCAAACACACACATTTTGGTTGCCGTGACTTCAGATTGAGGATGCAAGTCAAGAGATGCAGGACAAAGAGCCAGGAAAGATGAACAGAGTAGTGACGAAGATTTAAAGGCAAAAGTCAGATGAACTTTACAGACAAAATGACGACAGGACAGGAGGCAGCTAAGACGAGTAGGAACACATGGCATTTTCAGAGAAGACAAGGAAATACATAAGAGTCAGGCTGAGCAAAGGCAGGTCTGCTAAACAATCTACTAATTTTCTACATCACACCATTCCACTTTAGGTTGATGAAGATGAAACTGGTAAATTGGAGTCTTCCTCAGCTTCACAGAATGAAGGTCCCAAACCAGAGGAGATATTGTCTACTGAAGAGCCGATGACGGAAACAGAACAGGAGACACAGAAATCAGACTCTCCACCTCTTCTTCAGGACCAGGAAAAGGTGCATGACTATTTATCTTATACTATCAACTAAGATTGAGGACACAAGAGATGCAGGACAAAGAGCCAGGATAGATAGGACAGAGTAGTGACCAAGATTTAAAGGAAAAGCAAATTAACTTTACAGGCCAGGTGACGACAGGACAGGAGGAACGAGAAAACTACAGATTAAACGTGTAGGAAAACGCCATGTTCAGGGAAGAAAAGAAAAATACATAGGAGTCAGGCAGAGCAAAGACAGGTCTGCTAAACAATGTATTAATTATCTACATCACACCATTTCAATTCAGGTTGATGAAGATGAAACTGAACAGGAGACACAGAAATCAGACTCTCCACCTCTTCTTCAGGACCAGGAAAAGGTTCCTGAATATTTCTCTTATACTACCAACAAAGATTGAGGACACAAGATATGCAGGACAAAGAGCCAGGATAGATGGACAGAGTAGTGACCAAGATTTAAAGGCAAAGTGAGATACACTTTACAGGCTAAGTCACGTCAGGACAGGAGGCAGGAGGAACGGGAAAACATCAGTTGAAACAATTAGGAACACATGGCATGTTCAAGGAAGAAAAGAAAAATACATAGGAGTCAGGCAGAGCAAAGGCAGGTCTGCTAAATAATCTGCTAATTCTCTACATCACACCATTTCAATTCAGGTTGACGAAGATGAAACTGGTAAGTTGGAGTCGGTCTCACAGAGTGAAGGACCCAAAATGGAGGAGAAATTTCCAACTGAAGAAGGGACAACGACTGAAACTGAACAGGAGACACAGAAATCCGCTTCTCCACCTCTTCTTCAGGACCAGGAAAAGGTGCCTGAATATGTCTGTCTTATAATATCAAAATAATCATGAGGAGGCAAGAGATGCAGGACAAAGAGCCAGGAAAGATGGACAGAGTAGTGACCAATATTTAAAGGCAAAGTGAGATGAACTTTAAAAGGCCAGGTGGACAGGAGGCAAGTGGAACGAGAGACTGACAGCTGAGACGAGTAGGACAACATGGCATGTTCAGAGAAGACAAGAACAGTCAGGCTGAGCAAAGGCAGGTCTGCTAACCAATCTATTCATTTTTCTACATCACACCATTTCAATTCAGGTTGATGAAGATGAAACTGGTAAGTTGGAGTCTTCCTCAACTTCACAGAGCAAAGGTCCCAAAATGGAGGAGGCATTTCCTACTGGAGAGCCGCCGACGGAAACTGAACCGGACACACAGAAATCACATTCTCCACCTCTTCAGGACCAGGAAAAGGTGCCCGAGTATTCCTCTCATTCTATCAATTAATATAGACACAACAAATTATAAAAAAAAACAGTTCAGAGGAGGCAGAAGTGTTGAGCAGCATTCAGTCAGCCAGACCACAACACAACATCAAGGAAGACAGAGATAGAGAGATAGAAGAAGAGAGATGAAGAGACAGGGTTGTCTAATGCTGAGCTGTCCCAAACCACCTCACCTCAGGAGACAGACGGGGAGAGAGCAGAAGCCCCCGCTGATAGCTCGGCTCCGGTAGATGGTGATGACGTGACGGTAGACGAGACGGGGTCCAGCCAGAGACCCGTGACTTCTCAGGGGGAAGAAGAAAACCAAAACCCTCCAACTGACACGGTAGACAACCCGGAGCAGGTAGACCCTGTGGCCCGACTGGCAAAAACTACTGAAAATACAATGAAAATGTATTATTAACTACTAAAAAAGGGACTTAGACTAAATTGACTTTATTTTTATTTATTCATATAGACATATTTCTACATTTTGATATTTTTTTTAAAAAGTTTCAGTGGGGAATAAGTTGTGACTAAGCTTTTGTGTTGCTTTTCAGTGAGAAGACAAAGAACCAGAGCCCACTCCTGAAGACGACATATAAGTTGACATGATTTTATGGCTTCAGTGAACATGTAGTGTGGTTCATATAAATGTGCAAATGTCAAACATGCAAGTGTTGACTAAAGGAATAAACATTTATCTCACATCTTTTCTTCAATTAGTTTATTTCAGTATATGTGTGTTTGTCTGGTTTAACGTTATGTAAAGAGGGCTTCAGTGACTTATTTGCCAATTTCAAGTCAATTTCTCCATTTTGGAAATCCTGGCACATATTGCAACACATCTATTTTTATGTTGTGTAAGCTTGCAAACTCACTGATTCCTCGTGGGATATTTTGGGGCCCGGATGACTGTGCGTATTTCATTCTCCTCGGTGACCTTTGGACTGAAATGGGAGGGCCAGTGGCGATGCTTGAATAATGACCGTTTTGTGTTCGATTCTTCCCTATCTGCGGCGTCGGTGACATACTCGCTGATCAAACGCAGCTGCACGTAATCAAGTCGTCTGATCAGTATCTTGGTCCAAGCAAAAAATAATAATAATTAGAGGTTGGGTTTAGGAAACGCTGGGTGGATACTGGTATTTAAATGCGCTTCTAGCAGCGGTGCAGGCAGACACGAACGACTTGCTCCGATCATGGAAACAACATAAATATGATTGAATTAAAACAGACTGTAAAGAGGGAAAGGATCATGGATCTCGTAGTCAACGCCGTGGCTTTAGTCGGCGGCCTCGTTACCGGTGTTATGAATTTCTTCACTGACATGTTCCTCACTACACCGCTAAAAGCCACTCTCAGGCATCTGGAGGAGACTGAACTCAAGACTATGACAGGCGGTGAGTCAAAACATAGGCGTATTTTTCACTAAGCCTATTTATTAATGTATTAATGTCACATTTTATTTACAAGTCTAAAGGCAAGTCATTTAGAGTTTTAGTATTATTTGATCAGAATATTTAAACTTTTAGAAGTGATTGACAGGGTGTGTTTTGAAAGCAGCTTTTGTTTGTAACTGGAATGCGTTTAATCTGTTGCTCAATCCTTGTTCTCTTTTGCATAATTTTCTCTCAGAAATAAGGAGATTGAAAGCCAGATCTCTGTGGGAGAAGTCTGGAGCTGTCATCATGGCAGTGCGGCGACCCGGATGATTTTTGTGCAGAGAGGTAAATTAAGTACAAGTATTTCCATTGGCTGAGAGGGCAATTACAGTTCAGTTATTACTAGGGCTAAAAGTATTTTATTATTATTGGTTTTAGGTCGCTTTTACTCTTTTTGAATAGCTGAACACATTTGAATAGAATATTTCTCCACTGAGGGAAAAATTAATAGCTTAGACTTTTTTCTTTTAGCCTGGTATGTATTTACAAGTTGGTGCATGCAGTGCCTTTGTAATTGTAGTAAATAAATGGCAGGTATATTATTTTTATTTTTTAAAGTATACAGATGCATATTTAGGATGCCCATAACATTATAGTCAAATGCAGCCAAAAATATCCACATGTCAATACTAGCATACTGCTTGCCAAGTACACTTTTTAAGGGTAGCTTCAATTTGTAGTATGGTCAAATGAAAAAGTATGCAATTTGAAAAGCAGTTACATTTTTTTTCTTCTACACCTGTCTTTTCTGTCCAGGAGGCTGCAGAGCTGTCCTCTCTGAAGCCCCAGCTGGATGAGCTGGGGGTGCCGCTGTACGCTGTGGTGAAGGAGGACGTTGGCACAGAGGTCCAGAACTTCAGACCGTACTTCAAGGGTCTCATCCTCTTAGATGAAAAGGTCAGTATACTTGTTTATTTTGTATAATATAGTCCTGTAAAGTAGGGGCAGGAATATATAAGCATTGTGCTTCTGCCTGCTTCTATTATTTGTTGTTCTTGATATAAATGGATGCTTTATCTATGTTTGTTTTCTATCAGATTTGTTTTTTCCTTTTCTTTAAAATATTGTTTGTTCGAGACGACAAATAAAAACTCAAATCAGTGGACTTTATTTTTTCTGTAATGAATCTGCAGATTGTGTGGTCATTTTTTATTTTTAATAAGAGTTGAGCACTGATCTTATAACCACATTGAACCATTTTGTTCTGCATGACATTTTGTGAACACACTAAAGTCTTTCAGGATCTTTGACGAATCAGTTTAGCTCCGAATGATGGACTCAAAGCTTCTGGTTTGTCCGCTTCTATTTGCAGAGGCGTTTTTATGGGCCCCGTGAGCGGAAGATGGGTTTCCTGGCGTTCATGCGTCTTGGCGTGTGGTGGAACGGCCTCAGGGCCTTTAAGAAAGGCTTCATGGGAAACGTCTTCGGAGAGGGCTTTGTCCTCGGAGGAGTCTACGTCATTGGACGAGGACAGCAGGTAAAACCTCTACAGTCAAGATGACATCAGTACACAATCAGTTGTATAACAAAATGCATGTAGTACATTGCACATGAAGTTGAAACATGCACATTTGGAGCTGTTTTCAATGTATCTTTTTGTTGGAGAATAACGTCATTGATTTATTTTCTCTCAGGGAATACTTCTGGAGCACAGAGAGATTGAATTTGGAGATAAAGTCAACACAGAAGACGTCATCCGAGCTGTCAGAATAATATCACAGGAGGAACTAATGCCTTTAGAGAACAAATAATGCTTTGTTTAGAAGCATAAACATGACAAAGTTTTACCAATGACTCTATACATGTTGAAAAAATGTATGAATTGCAGTGTGAAAGATTTTGTGACAGAGGTTTAAAGTTTGTATTGTTTGAGAAAATACTTTTGAAGTGCACAGATGAGGGAGATGGTCTCGGGGTGAACCAAGATTCATTTTGTGGTGTGACAGTGTAGTAAGAGGCTCTGAGTGTGCTAATGATGGTCTGTCTTTAAACTCAATATAGAGAAGGCAGATCTGATGTCCTACATTCAGTTTTCTGTTATTACTCTGTGATACCGTGATTTTGTTATCTTAAGAAACTGTGACCTTTGACCAATAAAAGCTGTCTTTGTGCTCAATAGTTGAATTATTTTTCTGCTTAGATGAAGTTTAGATTTACTTCCTGAGATGAAATTCCTCTAGGTGGATGGTTGGCCCGTTGACAGTATCTAAAGTCACCATATTTCTCACACTTTTATTTCTAAAAACTATCCAGCACACACAAACATAAACTCACTCAAACACAGTTACACTTTTGACAGCTCAAAACAAAACAAGTACAATAAATGTGATTCATACTTATATTAATGTGGATGTATTAAAATGTAATAAATAATTTGCACTTGTGAACTATCGCAGTATTGTTCTAATGGGGGGAAAAAAGTAATAGCATTATTTTTGGATCAGGAAAGTTCTGTCACATTGTTAGCTGGTTGACGCATTAGTTGTCCAATCAAATAGGCTACTCTTAATTACCTTACAATCCAGCCAATAGACGTGGCCGAGGGGCAGGTCTTTTTACCAGTAAGAGAAATGTCTCGGACAGGTGCGGAGGGTCATCTTGCATAACATGGACTCGGGAAGGCGATGTAGACACTAGACTACGTTTAGTGAATTTACAGAATATGGAATGAATTGAAAAGGATAAAAGAAGACTTTTTTATTCCACATATAGGCTACATGTGCTGTTCCTGGTAGTGCTCAAGAACAGTAGCCTACGTGAATAGAGCTGCGTTGTTGTCTGCTGTGTCCTCTACTTGAAACCTAAAAATATGTGGTAAGTAAAGTTTTTTCTTTTGTTTTTAAAGATAGGCTACTGTTGAAAAAGACTGTCCCATAAGTAGGCTATTAGATAGGCCTACTGTAGCGGAATAGACGCTGGAGTAAATGAAGACGCAAATAGATAGATCTATGGTGGTCTCTATAGTTACACGCATAGGATACACGCTCACGTTAAACGTCGCTGTCCGGGGTGCTGAAACATCGCGAGACGCAAGGCACGGGGGGAACCCCAAGGTGACGACACGAGGACACACTGCTGCTCACGGGTTAAGTTTAGCGACAGGTAACCATGGTTTCAGCACCATGTGACTTCCTGACTCTTATGTGGGTCAAGTCTGAGCTAAATTAAATCACCTATTAAATCCTATTTCTAACCCCACCTGCAGCGATAAATACAAACTATTTTGGTCTTTCTGATAATGGCTTTGATAGAGGCTAGTGTAAAATACCTTATTTTTTACAAATTGAAGACATGCTGTAGGCTTTCTTAATGTGTATATTTTCCTGTGAGACTCCAGCGGGTGAGAGAGATGCACCATGGGCAGGAATGGACCAAAGTGTGACTCCAGGCAGCCAAAGAGTCAGCTATCATGTCACAAAGCCACCTGCATGGGTGAGTTGGCTTATCTTACTGTGGTTATTCCACCAGCAGCTACTTAAAAAATACCTCACTTATACAGACAATATCCCCGGCCCTTCCTTAGACCCCTCCATCCGGAGCTGAGAACGGGGTGTGAAAGGGGACCCTGCCTCCAGCCTCCATGGCTCACTCGTCAGACCCGTCCCGTAGGGAGAAGCCCCCCGGGACCCACGGGTCACACACCGCTACACGCAACCTCCTCCGCAAGAAGGAGCAGCGTCGGCGGGGAATCCGATCCTCCTCACCCATGGGCCGGGTCATCCTCATCAACTCTCCTGTGGATGGTAAGGAGCAGGCTGTGTGCATATTACAGTGTGCAGAAGACACAACACTGGTTTCAGTACGAGTTCATAGGGCTCTGAAACAAATAATAATTTTAGAGATATTGTAACTACAGTTTTCCTCTCAGACCTCATGCACCTCAAAATAACCTACAGCAATAACATACACACCCTCTCTATGTTGCCTGAGAAGTGAAATCCAGGGCATAGAAACACACTGGCTGCTTTGTTAAGCCGTTTCAATAAGCACATGGTAAACTGCTGTATATTATTAAGTGTCAAAGAAGTTAGAGTAGTCAGATAAAGCTTGACTAACACCACTTTTACAATTATTTCTAATTATGATATAGGAATTTCCCTCTGAGATTGGTGACACTTGATGAATCTTAATAAAGATTCTATGTGATATTTTTAGGCGGAGAGGACTGCGAGGACCTCCACACGATCACAGTGGATAAGAGTGTGGACGGCAGACTGGGCTTCAGCGTACGAGGAGGCTCTGAACACGGCCTCAGCATCTTCGTCAGTAAGGTGGAGGACAACAGTACTGCAGGTAAACCGTACATATACAGGGAAATCATTTTGGTGGAAATAACACGTTTTGTAATGGTTGTAAGTGATGTTCACTTGTGTTTCTTTTGTGCGGTATTTGTCTGCATTTTTTAACTTTTCGGTCTGTCTGTGTCCCCGTCTGTCCGTTCGTCTGTCTGTCTGTCTGTCTGTCTTTCTGTTGTCTGTCTGTCTGTCTGTCTATCTGTGTGTGTGTGTGTGTGTGTGTGTGTGTGTGTGTGTGTGTGTAACAGAGGAAGCGGGCCTGATGGTAGGTGATAAAATAGTGGAGGTGAATGGTATCAGCCTGGAGAGCATCACGATGAGCAGTGCAGTGAAGGTGTTGACAGGAAACAACAGGCTGAGGATGGTGGTGAGACGGGTCGGCAAAGTCCCCGGCATCCGCTACTCCAAAGAGAAGACCACCTGGTAAGAAAGAACTTCCCTGAGGGCGCACTCACACTTAAGCCCGATTGGCCCACCCTTTCTGCAGTTTTGTGTTTAAAGCCCTACTTTACCGGTGGGAATATGAAGGTGTTTTGAACTCTAAGATCCCATGTACTATAAATGTGCAAACATTTTAGAAATAGGTTCATCCTAGCCTGAGAAAAGGCGGAAAGAGTGTTTTATGGTTTCACTGTCTAACCCTACATTTTCCCATGTGTGACATCACGTGAGCGTGGTACGGAGCACTCACACTAGTCAAACGGACTAGACTATTTCCGTCAATCGCGCGTAGGCACGGTACGATTGTCTAGTATGAGTGTGCCCTTACCGATTTTTATCTCAGTTTAGAACCAAAAATATGAGGCTCAGACTAACTGTAAACCGTCTTGCAGGGTGGACTTGATACACAGGCGTATGGTGGTGGAGGAGAGCGGAAAGACGCCTTCAGAGACCAGCTCAGGAAGCGCCCTGCAGAGGATCATCCACCTCTACACCACCTCAGACGACTACTGCCTCGGCTTCAACATCCGCGGGGGCAAGGAGTTTGGTCTGGGCATCTATGTCTCCAAGTATGTAACTCTACAATGGGTCACTGGCTATTTTAAACCAAAAAAAATATTTTAATTATGAGTTAATCGATCTATGTATACCCACTCCTGTCCTGTTGTTGTATTTGCTTCAGACTGGACCCTGGTGGTCTGGCTGAGCAGAACGGAATAAAGATGGGGGACCAAATCCTGGCTGCCAACGGAGTGAGCTTTGAGGACATCAGCCACAGCAGTGCAGTAGAGGTGCTGAAGACCCACACACACATCATGCTGACCATCAGGGTAAGGGCATGGATGAATGGCTTTTGATCCTATGTGTAGCCCTTAAAAAGTTATACTTTCTCGAGTGTATTGCACACAAAACTGTGTATAAGTATACTGTGTAAGTATACTCTTAAGTACAAGACAATACACGTGTTTTTGTTTTAAAAACAGTAACAATATAGTTTTACATTGATTTAAATAAAAAAAAACATCTCATGTCTTTCTTTTTTTTATGCGATACTTAAAGGCAACATGACAAGAAAACAGCTTGTGGAATCATGTGGCCTTAGTTGAAGTAAATATCAAGACATTTAGGACATTTGTTCAGAAAGAGGTTTTGTGTATATTTTATATAAAAAATGTCTCCATGGCAAAATGCTCTTTCTGACAGTTTTTACAAAGACATACGTGACAAACGGGATCTAAATTGACAGACAAATGCCTTTAATCCTTTGGCCCATTGCTCACTTCTCAAAGAAAAGGTGTGTTGTTAACTTAAGCCTTCCTCTTATAGAACATTGTTAGCAGGAGTGAAGATAACACAGTTGATTGTGGGGATGTTTGGTGTTGAATTCAGTTAACAAGTTACCGTCCAGTTGAAGAGGGCGTCTCACGTTCTATATCGACTCTTTGTTATTGAAAGGCATGTCGGCTCTTTCATTACCGCCTTGTTTCAGACTACGACCTAGTGTGTGTTAACTTTCTGACCTGTTGCCTACCTTTCATCTTTAACTCTCTCTCACACATGCAAGAAAAGAAAAATAACACACAATACAGACCACACACTACATAGTGTATGTGGCGGCTCTTGTGGTTTTGTGTGGCAGGGGCCGACAGCTGGCACACAGTCGTAATATTCTTGCTCACTTTACTTGTCGGAGCTTGGGTTTCGCGCTGTGAAAAATAGCCTTCGCACGTGTGCATTATTCACAAGGCAGCCGGGATCAGGTGCTGATCAAAGCTTACAGACGTGTTTTGTGCGAGTTTTGTTGCGGGTGATTCCCCTTCGCTTTTTTGCCTCGGGGAAGGGGGGGGGGGAGGAATGAAACGCGCACTGCAAGTTAGAAAGCATCCCATCCATCAAAGGTTACCGCAGAGTCAAGAAGTGAAATTTTTGTCTTTGAGGAGGGAGGCGTGTGTGCTTCTAGGGTTACTCATTATTAAATATATAGGCCTAGCGATGGTGGTATCTACTGTATCTTATTTGCATATCTGTGTCCATATCTTCACAGGAGGCAGGACGATACCCAGCTTATAAGGAGATGGTGGCAGAGTACAGGTGGCTTAATAAGTGTATGTATCTGTTTTTTTCCCACATTCAAGATTCAAGATACTTTATTGTCATTGTATGAACACAACTAAAGTATGTTTGTAGCAATCAGTGCAGCAGCAGTAATAAATAAATAAAAAAAATAATAAAATAAAAATATAAAAGTAAAAGTAAGAACAACACATCTAAGGTTCACAGTTAAGATACAGGAACATAATTTGAAACATAATGACATAATTTGTCCAGCAAATCTGAGCAGATTTTGAAGTTTCTAGAAATCTGTAAACATTTAGTCAGGTTAAATACTGTATGTGTGTTTTTTTCTGTTTGTGATAAAACAAAAACCTCCTGTTTATTCCTTCAGTGTCCAACGGGACTCAGAACTCTTCGTCTCAGGGTTCGGGCTCCACCTCCTCTGCCTCCTCTCTGTCGTCTGGGACCCCGGTCAGCTCTCTGAGCGGCCTGTCCCAGGTCATGTTCCCTCCCAGCATGCCCTTTGGTTCAGACATGGTGGACGTCTGCATCTCCACTGAGGACCAGAGGACAGGGTCAGCATGTTCATCATAGTTTGAGTTTTACAGAATTTGGGCTATTTATTAACTTTTTTTTTGTTGCTCTGAGCTTTTAAAATAGTCCACTGCCGACAGTACCATAAATTGGATTTTACTGGACGTCGATAGCCAAGGCTGTAACTATTGTGACATTATATCACGGTGTCACAGTGTAACCCGCCAATAAATTCAATGAAGAGGAAGAAGGCGACACAGTAAACACAGTTTCCAGACATTTTTTTAAGACCCTTCACACAGGTGATTACACATGGCAGTTTGTCTCTTTCTGTCGACCAATCAATGTACAGCAGTTTGTAGCATAACACTTTTGGGACCACTTGGTATCCCAATGAAAGGGTGATAAATAAAAATGATGGCACGCTTATTTTGGTACCATTACCAACTTTTGACAGAGGAAACGCAAATAATTACATACTGTACGGTACCGAACTGAACTGTACCAATCAGGGGAAAGAAGGCTTAACAGACTACACCAGACATCATGGTATTTTGTCTTGTCCAGGTCTGGCTCTGAGCGGACTGAGACAGCCATGCAGACGGACGTTCCCTCTCAGAGGCCAGGGGCAGACACCACCTGCAGCCTGGGACGCACCACGTTCCTCAGGGACACAGTGATCCGGGAGGGGGACGGAGGAGGAACCAGAGAGTCTCCAAAGACAGCCGTACTGATGGCTCTCAGCAGGCCTAGTAGACCTATCAGCAGGTCCCAGAGCCAGGTCACTGTAGCAGGTGAGGAGAGAGCGGCTAACATTCAATTCAATTACCTTTATTTAAACTTGTGATTCCCTGAGGTTGCCCTTATTTATAGTGAAAACTAATAGTTTATTAAAGAAAGTTAGTGGAACCTTAGAATAGTTTAATTGATGTATTATTATTTTCCAATCGTAGAGATCAAGCAGAAGAAGGATAAGAAGCAGAAGGGGAAGGAATCTAAGGAGAAGAGCCCCCTGCAGCGCTCCAAGACCTTTGTCAACTTGCTGTTCAAGAGGCGCTCCAAGTCTGCAGACAAGGCTGGCAAAGGTAGCTGCATTATGGAATCTCTGAAATGCATTAGAAATTCCAAGCCAGGTTGAAAAGTTTTCAGTTACAAAGCGTTAGGCATACATATGACAACCCACCACTCATTGTACCCCGTGATGTCTGCAGTCGGTTTGATGCCAAACTCAGAGATGCTCGGTGTGGTGGAGGACATGGCCCGCAGGCTGCTGACGGAGGAGGAGGTGGCTGCTGTGATGAAGACGTGTAGAAGGGTGAGACGGAGCTTTGTTTAGATCCACAGACAGACATTGTGATGTTTAGATGTTTTGGCTGCATACTGTCTGTCATTCATTTGTCCAGGTCAATATGTTGGAATTGGAAATGTATGTATTCTAAAACAGTAAAGAAATAAAACTATATATTTACAAACAATGAATAGCATTAAGAAAAAAAACAGTCCAATACTTGGTTGACAGTAGATGTTCAAAAAGCAGTGAGAAGAAGCATATGTTACTTAATCTCAACCCTTCATGAATAATTAATAGCGTCTTTATTGATTTAAATATATAGTGTAATTAATATCACTTTCTTCATCTTTTATCAACATCCTCTCCACGGTTACTCCTGACAGTATGTGGCAGAGCGGTCGGTGGAGAACTTGATACGCCACCTGCTGGCCGTGCTGGACAGACCTGAGAAGCTGCTGCTGCTGAGAGAAGTCCGGTAAGGAGAGAGGAGAAAGGAAAGAGGGAATTATCACTACGTACTTACTGCAAAGCATTCTGTTTTTACAACTACTGATTCAGTGAATTATATAGTTTAAGTCCTGTAGTTTTATTCACACCTCATCATATCAAGTAGTAACAATTAGTAAGTAACAAGTGAGTTACAATTTTGTGCTAAACTTGATGTAGAACTTAATGTAGAATTGGTGAAATGGGAACCCTAAATAAGCTACCAAAAGCTTTTCAGAGGGGGCCTGTATATAATAAATGTTGACAATAATCACTTAAGAAGCCCATGTGTAAATCTAGCCACAGAAAACCTTGTATTACAAATACTGCCAGCAGGGGATTAAGTACTTTTCAGGATAATCTTTTTACACAATGAGACGTTGGCGGTTAATTAAAAATGTTTTTTATTGTACACAGCATCTAACTTGACTCAGCGCTTTTTTTTGTTTTTTTCAGGATGCTGCTTCCTCCTTTAGACCTGGCTGCGTTCAACAGCACAGTGACGCCCATCGAGATGGAGGCCTACGATATCCTCAAGTATCGCTCAAGTACGTATGAAAGTTCACAACCAAATCGCTATGACGTTTTAAAATGATTTAGGTGGAGGCTTCAAATAAGCCCACTGAGATTTTGTCACTCCCTGCACTTTGTTATCTTTGTCATTCTGTGCATTTTAAGTTGTTTAAAAAATGTAAACCAAAACCATACCTGCCGAGCATCAGAATCAGTTTGATGAATAAAACAGTCCTAGTTATGCTATTTTCTCTCCTCTCTGTGTTGTAGTCCAGTCCCTTCCTCTGCGCTCTCCTGCGTCTGGTCGAGCCCCCAAACGACGCCTTATCACGCCCATCCCAGGTCAGTCCCAATTATCCAAATGTTTTATAAAATTTTAACATTATGCATTTATCTTAACTCATTACGACCTAAGTGGGCCTAAAAAACCTCCACATTAAAATAACCTCCTAAAACCTGAGGGTTTTCTGAAAAACTGCATCGATGGAGACATGAGATGAAAACCATTTAAAAAGCTTAAACTATTATGGCTTTAACTGGGACTCCCTGCCTTCCACTTTTTTTCTTCCACAGATTTGCGTGGAGGCTTTGAGCTGCACAGCGCTGAGGAGGTGGAGAAGGAGAGCCACCTGCTGGAGGAGCTGGAGAGGCTCAGTGTGTCTGGGCCTCGGGGCTCCAGGGACCGGCCCCACACCTCCCGCTCCTTCACCCCCCTGCTAGACATCCCCATAGACGGATACAACACAGACTCAAGAGACCCTAAACCCCTTTCATCCAGCGCTATGCTTCCCAACTGGCTGCTAGCCCGTAGCGAGGACTCCCGGCCCCCTTTAAGGACAGACATTGGCACCATACGCTCGGTACATTTCGATGAGGTTTCACTGCATTCGACAGCAGACAGAGGAAGGTCTGCGTTAAGGAATGGACAGTCTAAAGGCAAGAAGGAGAAGAGTGGAGACAGGAATAAAGAGAGTGTGTTCACGCTGCAGAGTGCGGCTCGCAGGCGGCGGCCATCGCTGTCTAAAGTGTTCAGTTCCAGTCCGGAGAGAAAGGTGGGGAGTGAAGGGGTCGTTAATGGACATCAGGATTCTAATGAGAACGGACTCAATGGATCTGAGCCTAAACAGGAGTATGAGCTGAAAACTGTCACCATCTCCAAGACCAAACAGTCACTGGGTAAATGTTAATGTCTGAAAAGCACAGAATCATGTTATATACAGATGCGTTTTGTCATAGTTTAAAGGATTTGTTCACACAAATTACAGAAATGTTCAAATCAGTCTAAAGATTAAATTTCATCTCTTAGATTTCTGCCTTCACCTCCAAATCAATCACAGTTGGTGGTATTCAAAGCTTCAAAACCTATACAACCCAGTTCTTGTCAGCACCTGGTTTTGTAGATCCACAAATATAAAATTAATTACTGACTCCCACTGGTGTATTTGTGACGTTTCAGGCATCAGTATATCTGGAGGGATGGAGTCCAAGGTTCAGCCGGTGGTGAAGATCGAGAAGATCTTTCCTGGAGGAGCTGCATCAACATGTGACGTGCTCAAGGTGACTTTTATTCATTAAAATATCTTTAAAAACACAGCTATGCCATCTAATACTTTCCATTATAATTTGTGTAAAGTTCACACAAATGAAAGTAGTATGTTTATGTAATGACTGAGGGGGGCGGGGGGGTTGGGACACAGGTGCGGACCCAGGGGTGTCTGAAAGTTATCCCCGGAGGGATAACCACTAAATCGCTAATGCGAATATGGGGAAGTTCTAACACTCTAATTCTAAAGTTCTGATTCTAACACTCTGTCTGACTTTCCTCAGGCTGGGTTTGAGTTGGTGTCTGTGGACGGTCTCTCCCTACACGGAGTCACCCATCTGCACGCTGTGGACATCATCAGAAAAGCCTTCAGCAACAAGGCCAAAGACCCCATGCTGTTTGTGGTCAAAGTCCCCAAAAACCTTTGAAAGGGAGACTTAAGACATTTAGAAAAATGGACAAAGTGACACAGACAAGGGAGCTTGAACTCCAGAATGTTCTCTGAGGTCATGTATGTAATTTTGCCATTCATGTTAAAGTTTGTTAAAGTTACTTAGGACATTATGGGGACACAGACACTAAGCTGCAAAACAAGAATGCAGCAAAAGACATTTACAGTGGGTCAAATGTCCACAAAGCCTGAGATCATGAAACAATGGTGCTCCTCCTCCTGACGCCTTAATATTTCACTTCATCACAACCCAGGAGCCAACACCCATCAACAACAGGATTTTTCTTTTCACTTTTTATGTCGTCACACGTCAATCTTTTGAGAATTCACAAGAAAAGACATTAACTTCTCATCCATGTGACATGTATTATATTCGTTTTAAGATGACCCATTGTAACCTGAGTGCCTTTTTAAAAGACTAAACATATAAAAGTCTTGACTCCAATGTTGTTATATTGGTGTGACATTTGCATTTCGGCCTGCAGGGGGCAGAGACAAGCCATCCAGACATGTGTCAAGGCTCAAACTTAAAAACATAAAACAAGATGAGAGCTGTTGAATGAATGATAAGGTTGTCATTTTCAGAGAACTAAAGCCCAGATACAAATAGTTTTTCCACGTCAATACTGACTAGAATGATTACACCCTTTTGTTTCTGCAGTTTTATATCATGTGTTGCATTTATAAAATAAAGGAAAAATGCATCTACTGTAAGACTTTATATTAAAATACAGACAGCTATTTAAATTGTCTTTTTTTAATTGAAAACATAGGTTTGTTCAATAAATGTACAGCATGAAAATATACATTTAATGTCTTCATACAAATATTGTGGATTATAAAATTATACTGAGGAACCAGAACACACATCCACACACACATTAATATACAGTATATATACATGGGAATTTCATCCGTAGGAGCAAAATTGAATGTGCGACAACAATGCTTTGGTCTATTCACAGTGGCTATGCTGATATTTATTTGGGAGATTGACAGACATCTCTGGAAGAAAACGGTCTGATTTGTTGGGGTTATTCACAAGGGAAGGGCGATCCTTCAATCAGTAGGAACAAAAGAAAAATGTCTTCCTCTCACGAAACACAAAAACGGATTGTGTACTTTAAAAAGTTTGGTGGAAAAAAAACAGACATTTGTTTTTCTGGTATTGGGAATGCAGTCGTTGTCAATATTAAATACAAATGTGCTTTTCCTATTATGACTAGGCAGAATGTCTGCATTGAAGGAGGCCTATTGATAACCCTTAACATTTACAATATTATCATGATAAACAGTTAAATCAATATTGCAATCAACATAATTCAATCTGAATCTTCTGGTGCTTGTTTCTTCAGTTGGTTCAGACTATTTGTGTGAGTAAGAGCAAAGCTGATATGTGCACTGGATGTGAGGTGTTAAGGTGGTGTTTATCAAGGTGTTTTATTAGATTAGACTGTACAGATGTTTGTGATAATACAGTATTTCCACCATTTCATGTCCAGGATATGAGAACAATTTCAGTTGGCTTAGACTTTCTTTCCCCTTAAATTGGACTCAATATTAGAGTGTAGAAACCTCAGATGTTATCTGCTTAGTTACAAAAAAATAATAATAATTTGTGCCATAGCTAGTTCTAAATTAGATTTTTGCGTGTTTTCTGTCCCAACAAAATCATTTTGCTCCTCCTGTTTTCACTGAATTATTTTGAAATCATGTTGGTCATGATGCAGTTTCTCCATCATTATCATCTCTGATTCACTCACTCTTATGGTGTCATACTCTTATGGTGACATACCGTCATATGACAACAGCGTGGGCTCCGTCTATAATCACTGTCCTAATGGGAGCTGAGTGCAGACACGGAGTGGGAGTGAAGTGATAAACACAGCAGGGAAGGAGGGACATGGAAGGTTATACTCAACAGATTCTCCTTAAAACTTGGCCATGTGACGTCTTAGTGAGTCAGTGCAACACCTACACAGACATGACTGTGGGGGGGGGGGGGGCAGAGGACTGAGGTGGCCTACTAACGACTAATAAAAAGGTCATTGGCTTCTAAGTGGGACTCCTTGGAGAATAGACCAATGAGGCAGGATTACAGAGATAGTTCAGTGTTTTTGAAGTGGGGGCTCTATGAGGCACTTATGCATAATTAGTCAGTTACCTTATGTATCTCTTGAATGTGCCATGGTAGCTCTGAAACAACAGCTGATTAGCCGACTGATTTAGTTGTGCAGACATTTTTTTTTTGCTGGCCCCCCTCTTCAACTGTACAAAGCTGACTTCTGCTACATCGACGTCTCCCCTAAAACAGTGACTGCACTGATCACCATCTCCATACGGTAACACACTAACTATGCATAAGAACCTCCCCACATACAACCCCACTTCAAAAATACTGAACATTCCCTTTGAAGTGTGGCCGATTTTACACTGCATATGTTGTTTTTTTTACATTTGTAGAACCAATTTTCCATCTCCCCATCACAGCACAGCTCAGATCTGTGACATGTAGGTGTATTAAACATTAAGCTGACAGTGCAAACCAAAAAGACTTAGAGACACACCACTAGTGTCATATCTCCGTTGCGGCGACATCATCAAAGTTGATCTCGTTGCCACTGCCCTCGTCCTCCTCTCTGCTCTCCAGCTCCTGACTGAGCTCCTGCAGCAGCGTCTCCAGCTCTCTGTTCCTCCTGTACATCTGCACGTAGTTCTGCTGCAGCTGCTTCTGGTAGCGGATAACTTTGTCCTTCTCCTCTTGCCATACCCTCTTCTCCTCCTCGAAGCTGCCCGTCTTTTGCTCTACCCGTTGTCTTTCGTAGACCAGTTCTGCCCTCATCCTGTCCATCTGAACTTGCATATTCTGCATACTAGCGTCGGTGCTGTTTTGCCTCGTTGCTTTCGACTCGTCACTCTCATACCCTAACATGTGTTCCTCTACTTCCTGGAACACGTGACCCTGTCTGTTTCCCGAGCCCTGATTGGCCAGGGCGTCTCTAAAATGAGTCAATTCTCCTTCGAGGCGTCCCACCTTCTCTCTGAGCAGCTCTGCTTCGCTCTTGCGTCGCTGCAACTCGTTCTCACAGACCTCTAGTTCCAGTGTGCGTGTGCGCGTGGTGCCGTTAGCTTCCTGGAGAAGGACCTGTGTGTTGGTTAGCTCGCCGCGACTCTCCCGGACCTGACCTCGTAGGGAGACAATCTCACCAACACGCTGAGATAACTCTCCCTGGATCTCCTTCAGCTGCTGCTTTAGTAAAGAGATTTCACCTGACTTCTGACACACCTGAGGGGAGACAAAAGAACATTTGGGTTTAGGTTAGTTATTAAGATCCCAATGGGCTTCTGTCTTTAGACATAGCTACTCTTCCTGGGGTCTGTATTATTTTATTCAAATAAATATTACTTTAGCGGGATTACACAGGTTCATAACATTCATACTCACAGTACATAAAAAAGTCAACACAATAAAACACACATCTTTCCACACCAGCTCATGCATTCATAAAAATATAATGGAAAAGATGATGGTCAGATTAATGCTCAAAACAAAAGTCAAATCTGTATTTATTTAGGGAAGGGTTGGAAATGGTCAAATCAATAAAAGGAAACGTCACTTAAAGAATGTCCTGCTGTAGTGCTGCTCACCTCCCACTTGGTCTCCTCCAGCCTCGGCCCCAGTTGGATCTTCTCGTGTTCGTATGAGGAGCATCGTTCCTCCAGCTGCTCTCGCTCCTTTAGCAGCTGAGAGAAATCCTCCTGGAGCTTCTTCTTCTCCTGCTGCAGCTGATACACCTGTGGACACAAGTTAGATAGAGTCTTAATAAAGGTAGCTAGTGCAGATTAAAAACTGGATATTCTGGATGTTATTGATGTGAGTAGATGACAAACTCTTTTTTTTTCTAAAATGAATACACTTTGGGAAACTAAATTTTCTTTATACCGTTTTAAAAATACAGATCATTTGAATGCTATCCCCCTTATTGCTTGAATATCACTTGAAAAGAATAAGATAATCTTTCAACATTTGGTACGTGGATTAAGGAACAAATTATTCTAATATGAGGCCATCAGAAACATGGCTTGAATTTCATCCATTAAAACTAACTACTAAGATGACAGTTCAAAAAAAAATATATTACTACTTTACTTTTGGTGTTCATCATTATGTTCTGATCATAATGACTGTATCTGTAGGAAATGGCAACAGTATAGTTGTGTATTAAAGGGTCAGAGGTGCTGACCTGCAGCTGAAGCACCTGCTGAGCGCGTTGGGACTTCTGAGAGGCGACCTGCATCCTGGTGGCACAGCCCTGTCTCAGCTCCTCCAGCTCCAACTCAAAGCGCCGCTGCTTGTCCTCATACACCTGCAAACAAAATAATAATAATTGGATTACCTGAACAAAGAAATGTCTTGTAACTGAAAGATGAGTTTGTAATTATTTAAAATGTCAAGTTCTCCAACAGAGCTTTAAAGCTTTAAAATATCTATCGATGTGAGGTTTGAGTGAGATAAGCTGTGGAAAGTACATGAGCATGGTTATGAATCAACAGCAACTTCAAATCAAGTTCCCTCTACAAACTCATTGGGAACAAAACAGTGAATTTAAACTTTTAAATGATAATAAATAATGAAACAGTCTCATTCTTCCTCTGATGATCATAAATGACCTGAGACAGCAAATGAGACCATCAGTGAAAACAACGCTATTCTTATATAGTTATTTGTAATGCCTTTGCTTGTGTATGATTTCCAGGGAAATTTAGACAAAACAATTCACGGCAGACCGGAAAAGCCTGTGTTTCTTGAACGTTACTAAATCAAAGTTTACTTTGCTTCACCATTGTCATATAACCATTATTAATCTGAGATTGTCACATATAAATACATTACATTATCGTGAAGCATCTGTGGTCTCTCTATCGCTTCCGAAACAAATGCATGTGTAACTGCCACTTTTGTCCAAAGGGGCTGCTAGAATCAACAAAAACAACATTCCTTGTTGCAGCTTCACACTGTCCTACATGATCCACCAACCTGACAGATAGCAGCTTCGTTCTCGTCCAGGTTTTCCCTCAGCGTCTGCAGCTCCAGTTCTCTCTCCCTCAGCTTGTCCTCCAGGTCTCTCACTACCCCTTCATAGCCCTCCACGGGACCAGGGGAGCGGCCGTTAGACCCGCTGTCCGACAGGGGCTGTCCTCTGCCGCTTAGGGAACCAGAGCCTGTGCTTTTACTGGATGAAGAGCGCCCGCTGTCTGAGTTTGAGTGTCCGTGTGCGGTGTGAACGGGCTGGGCAGTTTTCATAGGCTCCATGTGTCCACTAGCGGCCTCTACTGATGTCTGACTGTAGCCTGCATTGCTGTACGCGAGGGAGTTACGTCCAGAGTCGCTGCTTCGGGCGCGGCTGTATAAACTGCATTTCTCAGAGCTGCTTGAGGGCGACACCTCTCTGTGTGTGGGGCTGAGCAGGTTCAAGTTGTTTGGGTTTTCTGATGCGTTGTTGGCACAGTGGCGAGGGGAGAGGTACTGCATGGAGGAGCGGTTCTTGGGGATGACGGGTTTGAAGGCAGTGGGACGCAGCACGGTTTTCTCCATGTTCTAGGGGAAGGGATACAGGATAGGATGAGAGGCAAGCAAGGATTTTACATCTGAATTCAAGTCAATCATTAAAAAAAAATTATAACATCTTTCAAACTAATCAGATTGATTAACATAGGAAGAAAGCAAAAATGAATATCTTGTTATAAATGTATATTTATATTATATAGCCCCAACAGCCACACACTCTGATCATCAAATATTTCACATTTCATCAATAAAGTAAAATCATTTTATCCAGACTCACCCTCTCAAGTTTCCCTGACACGGGGATCAGTTTTGGAGGCGGTCCTCCCATATTCCCATTCAACCCTGACCCATCTTTAGCCTCGTCGCTAAATAAACCGGCCTGTGTCACCAGGTTATCGTTCCAGTCTCCTACATAGTCCTCATTCAGATAGGCATAGTTCCCTATCCCACCTTCCTGCTCCAACCCCCTACTGGACTGTGTGGAGCTTTGTTTCTTCAGTGGGTGGATGATGCTTTGTAGTAAGGGGTCCGTGGGCGACTCAGTACCCTGGCAAGGAGCTCCCGGCGTGGGCCGTCGAACCCTGGCGCCCCCCATATCCACGGTGGAGCGTTGGTCGTGGTAAGGGACGGGACGGGTGGAGATTAGACTACTGACGGAACCCATAGGATCCAGAGTGGAGGGTTGTGCTGTGTTGAGGGGGGGTGAGGGGCCCGAGGTGCGTCTCCGGCGGTTGTTGTGTGGATCAGCGGATATGGGCGGAGCCTGAACCAGGGCCATGGTGGCAGCTCGGAGGGCTCAATCGCTCTGGGAGAGAGACACAACAGAGAGGATGTTTTAATGAATGTTTAGGCTAGTCACACCAGTCATTCTCTGAATGTCATTAAACAATTCTTTATCCCATTTCAAAAAAATTAAATAAGATAAAATGCATGTTTAAACAGTTATTCTCTATTACAGTCATTTGTCATTCTATCAAGTCATTTGAGAAAAGTCCAAGTCAAGTCTCAAGTCTTTCAAAACAAGTTTAAAGGTTCACTCAATGTGTAGAATTATTGGCATTTTTCAGAACACTTTGTAGAGAAATATAATATAATAATAATAAGCAATGTTATAATTACTGTACTATAATCGCTTGAAAATGTACGTCATTTCTTTTATTACCTAAGTTAAAAAATTTGGAAAAAAGTGCTACATAAATGCAGTGAATTTACCATTTAGTTGTTTGCAAGTGTTTAAGGTCCCTGAAGGTTTTATAATATTTTCCTGTCAAAGCGGACACAAAGACCTGTTTCTGTCACTTTAACTCATCTTGTCTAGTAAACTAAATGTTTTTTACTCGGACAGACACTTCGGGGGGCTTTCAAGGAATTTCCCTCCATCAAGAACACAGTAAGATACAGTAGTAAGCATACTGAAGCATACAAATACCCCAGCTAGACCTCTGTTGGCCCACACACAGAGTTCCAGGGCTGGCCATTCATGACGCCCATTCAAGCAGCACTAACAGGGCTTGAGGCATGAAGGAGCAGCAGAGGGAAAAAAATCTCTTTTCTTTTTGTGATATAAAATGGCTTCTAATATTGCTGGTATTTTCCTTGACGGCAATAAAAAAAAAAAAAGCTACAGCCTTCACAAATCTTATCAGCCTTAGGAAAGAAATAGTAAAAGTTCATAATAGTGGATAATAACACCATGAATTTTGCTGTGATACTATAGCCGAGGGTGTTAAAAGTTCCTGGGTTAATCTAACAATATTTCCACCACCTAACAAACAATATATAATAGAGAGAAATAATTTAACACCATCTAGGAGGCTAGAAAAAACTCACCAACTTTTCCGCTCCCTCGCGCTCACAGGAGTGGTATAAATATTAACACTATAACAGGCACGTAGAGAAGACTTGAGATGTCAACAATTCGTCCCCATGCTGGTGAACAGTAGGAGTGTTGTGTGTAGAGAACAATGGCCCAACAGGACGCACGATGATGAGGTCATGTTGCGGTGACAACAATCCGAAAGACAGAGCCAGTTGTGCTCTAAAAAACATCTCGTCAGTGAGTCAGAACACGAGGAAATCCGACTGACTGACGGGTGTGTCCTGTTCTTCAGTTTCGGGCTTTAAAAGAATGGATTGAAAAGAATGCCAAGACTGCAGGTCCCTCTACGTCACTGGCAAATTAAGAGTTTGTTTAAGCGATAGTGCGTAACCTTTTCGTATGAATAAATGTCGGTTACATTCGAGCCATTGACAAACGAGTTGACACAAAGTTGATAAAGCCTATCAGCTCCACACAACTCTGTGTTTCTCAGTATGGCAGCATTTACAAACTGGTGCCAACCCTGCCACTGGTGCAGGAGCTCCGAAAAATCCCAAGAATCGCCCAAAAAAGTTTCAGTTGTTGAATTTACTGCTAAGAAAAAAATTACTTTTACAGCAGAGGGTATACAATCCATTGCTCAGAATTCCTCTTGGAGACAACAGAAGTTACGCACTGTGGCTTAAACGAGTCCCTACTGTTAAGAAAAAAGACTAGGACTTCCCCCTTTTGTTTCACCTACTCTGATGAGTCAACAGGAAGGTTAAGAGATTTACACAAAGATATAAAATATGTCCGCAATTAGTGGTAATGATTGCTATGGCTAATAAAGTGATAAACGTGCTGACAGCATTCATGCTTCACCTGCCAGGACAGCCGGCCGTGCCAAGTCGTGTCCCGGCCTGCCAAGTTGACTGAGCGCTACAAGGCTACTACTGCTATTTAAGTGTAAATACCACATGTTAATTAGCACACTTAACGATGGGCTGATCCTACTTACAACTCATAATATCTGTATAAGTCAAGGCTGGTGCTGCAATGAGTTGTTACAACATGTAAAAACTAGAAAAGACAGAGCACTCGCAGCTGTCAGTACATTGACATTGATTATAAGATAGATTGAAAGCTGCTGCCTGTATGATGCCCTCTACTATTTCATATTTGCATTATCACATGTTGTGTGTGAAGCTGCATATTTATTCATTCATTCATCCTCATAGTGACATAGACAAACATTTAAAATATTGTAGCCGTCATCAGATTATTACTGCGGTTTCCCACACGGACATTAAAACTTTTTGGGAACCACAAAAACCCAGTCAAACTTCTGGTTCAAGTAGAAACTTGCCGAGATGTGTTAGTTTGAGTAAAGTGCATCTTAAACTTTCACCCAAAAGATCAGTATAACTGGTGAAGGAGGGCAAACTCTCTCCACACAAGTGAATAAGCTTTAATCCCTCTGGACTCAAGATGACTGAAGCTATGCAGAGACTCCACTATAGAAAGTAGAGGGGTCCCAAACCGTTCTTTAAAGCCCCCGTCATGATCATGCGTTGCTGGTCTCCCTCTTGTTGTCATGGTGACCAGGGCCTCAAACATTAGAAAGGGGGGGGGGGGGGGGGGGTCAGAGGGCTGACAGGGAGGCCAGCACCCCTCCTTAGCATCTTAAAAAGCTTTCAGACGTTCTATAGGTCCGACAAACTTCCATACGCTCTAATTAAAGATAAATGGACAATAAGTAATGACTAATGGACGTATCCGTGACAACTATATGTAGAGGGGGGGTTGAAGGCAGGCAGAATTCCTATAATATGGTGTGTAGTATGGCTGCAACTTACTATTGTCATTCCCAATTCACCTGTTAACTAGTTATTGTTTGGTCAATTTAAATGTAAATTGTAAATTGTTCTTGATATGGTCGAGCAAGAGTTCAAACCCCCAAAATATCACATTTCTGATCATAAATGACAAAGAAAAGCAGCAAACAATAACATTAGGAGACACAGAACCAATTAAATGTTTGACCCTTGTGCCCAAATTCATCAGTTTCTGGTTATGAGCAGGATCATACTAAGCAAAACTAAAAAAAATGATTCAACTCTCTAAAAATAAATCATAGTTAATTCATTTATCTAAAGTGTTCAGGGGCTTAGGTGATCATTTAACTAATCATTTCAGCACTTTAATAGCAGAACTTTTACATTTAATATACACAGCGGTAACAGCACTGCATGGCATGGTTAATAATAATGTTTGAACCACCCCCATAATGTCTACAGAGTCACCTGACCGACTGAGAGCAGACTGTTATTGTCTGGGGGAAAGCCCTTGAAGGTTTTAATGCCGCTCACACAGACGGACTCAGTCACTCAGAGCAGCAATGTGCACCAACACCAACACACCAGCTAATGAGAGAAAAGACTGAACATGGACAGTTAGTGTGTGGACAGAGAAACTCTCTCTTTCTGTTGTCTTATCAGTTCACATGCCACAGCTTGGGAGAGTTTTGAAGTTAAATTGCATCTGTGTCAAGTGTTTTTGCCAACAGTAGCAGATTATATACCCAAGATTTCAGCACTGACAGCTGATAGGTTTAACTTTCAACTAGTGACCAAAGTAAAGGACAAAATATTTATGAAATATACCTAAAGACTTGATATTTAAAAATCTAGAACTCAAAATGTTATATGCTATGATGTAATGACTAATGAATGTTTGCTTTGTTCACACGATGGAGAGAGGAGATAAAGTTTAGATGAGGGATTTATATGAATCAAAGATCATTTTGATGGTTGAAATGGGAGCCGTAAGAGATGAGAAATCCATAAGCTGAGATGAATATTTTTAATAGTTATCGCTGCGATCCATATGGCAAGAGGATATTACTGAATATGAAAGACATGCAGTTAGCTTAGTTGGCAGTTTGGCACACTTGGAAACAAGCCACTCAACAGGCCTGACTCACAAACTGACAGTCAGGCATTCCAGACTCAACAGTCAACAGTGTTTTACTCTAGAGCAGTAAATACATTGATTGCCAATTAACCTTAACCTTAACACATCCACATACAGTATAAAAGCCTTTTTACAGAGGCCATATTACAGTATACAGGGTTAACTGGCCCTGCCCAGTGAAGCTGCAACGTCACACACACTTTCTTTGAGACAAACTGCACTAAACCCTTCTTTGTTAGCAAAAGACTACGACGCCATAAACACACAGCCACAGCGGTGAGAGTCTAAAAATATTCCACTGCACTCTGCAGGTCAAGTGCTGAGACTGAGGGGAAAAAGAGACTGTATAAGCTACTGGCTGACCCTCTTTAAAAAGTGGAAGCAGTAATTCTGTAGAGCGCTTGTTCTCAAAATCACTTTGTCAAAATCAGTGAATAGCTCCTCACCATCTGCTACCTGTCTGTACTGTGTGTTCTCTCTCCATCCTTCTCTCTCTCTCTCTGTCCAAACGTCCCCCTTGCCACCTCCTTATCCCCCTGTCTCTGGAAACTGGAACATGGATGGAAAGTGTAACAGAGCTATTTTAGTTTTGTAGACAACCTACCTTTTCCAGAGGCAGACACCTCCAACCAGCCACTGTGCCAAATATTAATGTTCAAAAACTAGGGCTGACTGTTAAGTCTATAAAACATCAGTGCCAATAATGACATCTTGAAATTAGATGTTTTGAGATGAAGATATTCAATATACAAATCTCATATTAGAGTAGGTGTTGCTCTGTTAAAGGCAAGATATTGATTTTCAGAACTAACATATTTATAGACTTTTTCAGCTTTGTTATTGCTACTTTTTCTTAAAAAAATAGTAGGGGAAGGTGGGGTGATTTGTGCATTTTGGAAGTTGCAAAACCCCTTGTTTCTAGAAAACCGTGGAAGAAATTGGAAATGTGACCACATATTTAAGAAGAGCCATCCATTTGACTCATCCTGTAAAGAAGGGAGACACAAGGAATAAGATATAAGCACATTTAAGCTCAAAAAACTGTGTTTTGCCTTTCAAAGTAAAATTTCCATGATCAAGGTTTTTTGATTATTGTGTCTGAACAATTATAGACACGTTTGAAAACATTTGACACATGTTTTAGTGCTTTGGTATGCTACACTTTGAGTCTATATAGTTAGCACAATGTCAACCCTAAATTGCTGCATCATGCCTATTATCCAAAATTCTGGGGATGGGGTGATTTGTGCGCAAGGGCCTGGGTGAGTTATAAGTAAGTAAGTAAGTAAAATGTATTTATAAAAGCACATTTATGACAGTTTGCACTGTCCAAAGTGCTGTACATAGTGCATTCAGTAGGTAAACAATGAAGGTAAAATAACAATAACCAAAATAAAAGACGTAAAGCCCATACATCCACATAAACACAGATAGTAGTGCAGAGGTAAGTAAGTAGTGCAGAGGTTAATGGGGAGGAAACACCAGGGTGTACATATGGGTTTTGAGCCTTGATTTAAAGGCAGAAATGTAGGGGGAATCACATTTGTCAGGTGGCAGTTGGTTCCACAAGCACGGAGCAACTAGTGCAAAGTACATTTCTGAGAGTTGTGCCAGTGGCATGGCTGTATACGCTGGTCACCAAAAGAAAGTGATAGTCTACAGTAGCTCAGGAGAGAGTGACATCTCAATTCCACTTAACGACACCACTGATGAGAGTTCAGATGGCCAGAAAGATGATGATGGTGACTTTGTCATTGTGACACAATGAGCAAAAACCCCCCCTACGTGGGGTGTTTTCCTATATTTCTTAAACAGTTTATTCCAGATCCAAAGTTTTTATTGCCAGGGATGACAACATCCTGAAATATATGTACATATTTGAGTTGGAGACATAACTGTCAAGGCCTCACTTTAAAATCACTTTGAGTAAAAGTTCACAAATCACCCCACCTTCCCCTATTTCATAATCTCAATGACTTTCCTGGTAAATACAAGATTAAACAAATTAAAATTGCATGGTATATTAGTGTCCTATTTAGGCTAATACAATAAGCAACCCATATAGAAAACTAACTAAATTAACTAAACAGGTGCATTCCTTGTGGGGGCCCACAGGTTAATTTGATTGCTGCACTGAACACTGTCAATGATTACACTGCCATTAAAGAGAGCATGCCTCCCCCATCTCTCTCTCACACACACACACACACACACACACACACACACACACACACACACACACACACACACACACACACACACACACACACACACACACACACACACACACACACACACACACACACACACACACACACACACACACACACACACACACACACACACACACACACACACACACAGCCCTCTCTTCAAACAATCCTTCCCTATAGAGTTTCTTACCCCAGTTTGTTCGCTGCATATCTGCTCCACAGTCTGAGTAACTCTCTTTTTATAATCCAGCTTTAGGAGTTAAATCAGATCAAACATTCATATATTCCACTATATTCTAGATATTTTTGGCTCCATGTCTGACCAACGCTCCAGAGGAAAACTTTCTCCAGCACCCCCCTCTCTTCACTAACTAACAGCTCATTCTGAAGCCGAATGCCGGCAGTGTGAATGGGAGCTCACAGTCCCCTCCTCCTTCGCACAGCCCCTCACTCTCTGACAGCTACACACTGCCCCACTCCTCCTAGACCATTCCCTTTGACCAGAGAAACTACTATACTCTGCAAAGCCCTCTCCTGCTGCCTTTGTCGGCCAGTAACAAGGGACAGAAAGGAGAAAGAATCTGGAAGCCGAGCTGTCTGTTGAAGCTGTAATGCGTAACTTTTTCATATGAATGAATGACGGTTACATTCAAGCCATCGCCAAACGAGTTGACACAGAGTTGATTAAGCCTATCAGCTCCACAAAACTCTCTCTGTGTTTCTCAGTAGGGCAGCATCTACAAACTGGTGTCAGAAAAATCCCAAGAAGCGCCCAGGATTTTCTTAGTTGTTGATTCTACTGCTAAGAAAAAAGCTGGACAGCGGAAGGAATAAAATCCATGCGCGATCACTGAAAGCTTACCTCATGTAGATGGTATTGTTGCAATTACTCAGAATTCCCTATGGGGGTGACAGAAATGATGCACTATAGCTTTAAACCTGAAGCTGCAAAATATTTAATCCGATATTCAGGTTCACTCAAGTTTATGAAATACAGTCTAAAGAATCCAAGGGCAACAACTAGTATATCAGTTCGCAGAGGAGTATTCTCCTGTGATAGTGGAAACTTTCAGCCTCTGCCTTGACCAGTAATGTTCCATCCGGCCAAAAAAAAGAATTCAAATAAAAGAAAGAACAGGAAGAGATGGGGCAGCCGGAGCTCCCTGGTGAAGAGAGGGGTAAAGTAGGGTACAGCAAGTAAAGTAGGCTATGCCCTCTCCACAGCCTTACCCTCCACACACGGCGCACGCAAGCAGGCCACGTACAGCACGCAAGCACGTAGGCTACGCCCACGCACACACACAGCCACACACACACACACACACACACACACACACACACACACACACACACACACACACACACACACACACACACACACACACACACACACACACACACACACACACACACACACACACACACACACACACACACACACACACACACACACCTGCTATAACTGGGTCACACTGATAGAATATAGGGACCAAGTTTCTAAGACATCATGGAGGGAGTTCAAGGTCACTGTGGTCTCAATGGGAGGTCTGGTCTACTCTAGAAAACCCTGAATATGTCACAAGTTAAAGTCCCGTCAGAGAGCAGCAGAAACCACTCTCAGCAAGAGTCCCAAGACTGGACGACAAACACCATCAATCAGCTGACACAAGGCCACCAGCGCCGGGGTAGAAAGGAAGACTGCAAATCACTAGTGTGAATGCCACCATTAACACTAGCTCTTTATAGGCTAGAGAGGGGGGGGGGGGCTAACATGACTCAGGGGCGGAGGGGTGGGGGGGGGGGGTTGATTTACACCCCGAAGCAGCTTAGTAAAATGACAATTCTGTGGCTTCCTCCCCATACTGCAAAGGGAATACCATGTAGGGAGTTAAAGTGAAGTGTTCCAGCAAAAACAAATATTTCCCAGTGTGGCTGTGGGTACATCTGTCTGGTGGTTTCTGGTTTATTCCTCCAAAGTCATGTACATTTAAATTATTTTCCCAAAACGTTTTAGGAGAACCGACTGTGGGACAATTTTTGGTGAATATTGAAAGTGGATCCTTAGAGACCACAGTTCTAGTTTATTTGGCTCTGTAGCGGACGCCTAGCAGGTGGTTATCCATCATGGGCCAAGCTGTGGTCCATCAGTCTGCTTCCTTTTCTTTTAGTATTTTCATAACATCGTATCAACGTCTAGGAACCAGAAACCGACAGATAGAATAGCTGCAGTAGGTCATCCATCAATGTCTATGCTTCTCCCTTTGGACATTTCAGCTAAAAGTGGTCTGGAATAGCCGGCCCCTTTGGACTGCTAACTTCCATAAAACAATCCACCCTGGCACAAAGCAATCCATGAACACCTCGGAGATATAACCAAGTGAAAGTTTAGCACTCAGCTCATCAGTTTTAGGCCATGTCCACATGTACACTGGTATTTTCGTAACAGTGTATTTTTCTCTGCGGCTTGTTCTTTTGTCCAAAACAACAAAACTGGACACTAAAAACCAGAGCGTTAGAAAAAACTGCAACCAGGGTGCAGATTTTGGAAAACTTTGTATTTTTTTTGTTTTGGTAAGGACAGGGAAAGCAGAAGGTTTTGAGATATGCTGGTTACAACCTCAATTTAAGAATAGCAATGAGCATGCTCCACCATCTCTCAAGAAGACGCTCACAGCACATGCTCACAATGTACCTCTAAAGGTGTTTGACGTGACACATTAACGCCACCTTCTGGCCTGGCATGATGACGTCAGCGGTTTTTTTAAGCATTCCTAAAGACCGTGATGTGTATGGAAAAAAATGCGTTAAAATATCCATCTATGTGTGGACATGGCCTAAAAATGGCCTTGAACAGCCGGCCGCTTTGGATCGCTTACTACCAAAAACAATCCATGAACACCTTCGAAAATGAATCAAGTGTTAAGGCTTAGCACTCAGCAGGGAGGGGGCTCATCAGTTTTAGACACAAATAAAGAGAATGGAGAGAGAGAGGGAGAGAGAGGGAGAGAGAGAGAGATTTACAGATTGCAATAACTACTCCTAGTAAGTCCAGTCATAAATCCCCAGAAATGGGATGGCTGTATCGAGTTGGCAGGGACCCGACACAACCACACTCTGATTTACTGTATAATGTGCCAAAGAGATTAGGGTTACGCCTCCAGCTCTGGAATTACAGCACAACCTTATCCATGATTAAGATCTGTAGCCATCTCCCACACAGCAGGAATGTGTTAACATCCACACATAGGGATGAATTGACTGGGGTGAGTCGCAGCCAATTCTTAGCTCAAATCATATCCAAAAATCAGACATTGCTCGAGACTAAAACAAGATGCTTGGTTTCACATGTCAGAGAACTCAAAAAATGGAAAGCAGAAACTTAGAGAGAAGATTCTTGCAGAATTCTTGCGTAAAATTAAACGTCAAGGTCTTGTTTAATATATCAGGGAACAGCCAAAAAGTGAATGGCTTTCCTCTGTTCAAATTTCAACCACATTGTATATAAACTGTATATATATTTTTGTTTCATTGATTGCTATACTTGACAGTGCATTGGCACTCGAAATGCTACTTCCTGATATGGGTATGTCACTGAAAATTCAATAAACAAACTTGATAAAAAAAAATAAAAAAAATAATGTAAACTACATTTTATCCACTTACCTATCACTGTCTTTAGCTTCTGGAGGCCTTAGAAAAGCATTGGGTACGGGTCAGTCGCGCATCCCAGGAACTCATACTCGAGACCAGACCTTTTTTCTTCGTCTCTCTGCTCTCCCACACTGAAGGGGGGGACAAAAATCAAACAGATACATGTTGTTAAATGAGTCTGCAGTATACTTCCACTGTGTCTAGAGTTGGAAAAACCTGAAAAGTGACAAGTGTGTTTATAGAAGCCAGAGAGAAAAGAGGAAAATCTGAGTCATGGAGGCAAAAAAACGCTTCACACGGACGAGGGTTTGGACTGGAGGGATTTTCCATGTCAACAAGACGGAAGAGCAAACCCAAAGCTTTAGCCCCAGGTTCACTAAACAACTTACTGAGGAAAGGAAAAACATTAAAGTATTTTATGAATTTGTGAAGCAATACAAAAAGTTTCTGGGTTTTTCCCAAAATGGTTCTATCATGTTGTGAGGTTCAAACTTAAAACTGTAGTGCGTAACTTCTGACGACCCCATCAGTAATTCTGTTACAGCAACTCTGTCTGCACATCTACATGAGGTAGATCGCACATGGATTTTATACCTTCTGCTGTTCGTCCAGCTTTTTACTTAGCAGTAGAATCAACAACTGAACCATTTCACGGGCGCTTCTTGGGATTTTTCTGAGCTCCTGCGCTAGTGTCGGGGGGTGACAAGTTTTCAAACGCTGCAACACTGAGAAATACAGAGAGAGTTTTGTGTGCCGATGTCTTGAAAGTAACCGACATTCATTAATATGAAAAAGTTACACACTATAGCTTTAAGTCTGTTGTGCATTTGTGAAGCAACACACAAAAGTTGAAGAAAAGTAAACTGATTTTGGATCAAATTCTGCCTTCACATTCAAAAAGACAAAAAAAAGGTGAGTACCATCCCGAAGGAAGCGCAGACAGAGTCCATGTGCAAACCATTAAGCTGGTGCATTAGTGGTAAAGTAATATTAGAATTTGGAGTAGAAAGAGCATGAGAAAAAGACTAGAAGTGAATCCACCAGACAGCCATTATCTCAGACTGGGCTTTTCACAGAGAGTGTTAAATGTGTGCAAAATGATACTTGGGATCACTTTTGGCAACATCATGTCAGGTATTATACTGAAATAATAGCAACACATGGTCCAGTGGAAAGTAGACAGTAGACTGAATCCACTATGTGACTCAACCCACTGCCCTCAGCTTCCAAACTTACATTTCGCAGGTTTCGTTTTCCTCTTTTCAGGCCAATTTTTAAAAGGTACAATTTGTAAAAAAGTGTAATTGAATTTCATGAATATATGCAGAAGATAAACACTGGACTGGACTAACTGCCAGCTGTGCCTCATGAGATCGCATTTAAGACTTAAGCACAGTAATACTGTAAATGAATTATTTGCACACATTTCCCAGACCTAAAAGACAGCTATAATGTTGTTTCTAAGGCTGTGCAATAAACTACATTTTACTTTATGAATCTCTTGCTGATCTTAAATGTTGTCGTCGTATTAATAACATCAAGCCAGAAGTGCAACAACGGCCTTGGAGATAATAGACGATCCATTTCACCCCCTCTTCCCTGAGTCCTCCCTTCTCCCCTCAGGTCTGTGTTACAGAATGCCTCTTGTAAAAACAAACGGAGCACTGACATCTTCTGTGCCAAGGAGTATTCAGCTGATTAACAGGTTGAATTCAGGTAGAGAGCCACCCTAAAGCATGCACTATGCACTTTGAATGTTTATGTTTATTGTTGGTTGTATTAGTCTGTCATTTTGTCTATTATTGTCTGAGTCTGTATGTATTTGTGCTTAATATGTGCTGTTTGTGCTTATATGTTTTTTTTAAATGTTCCCAAATGCAAGACAAATTCCCCTTAGGGCAATAAAGGTTTATCTCACCTCGATTAGGGTGGTCTATTTGAATGAGAACATGTATATTTGTAAAGCCTTTTAGATGATGCACTCTCTAAAGCTTTCTAGTAAACCCTGTAAATACTATCCTTTATGCAGATAATTTTTTATATAAAAATGTAATAAAAACAATATGTTGATAAATGGTTTAATTAAGTTGTAAGAAATACTCTCACGATTGGACCTCAAATTGAAAATCTAATGTTTGTGGAGATTTTGGTGAACAAAGCCGAAACTTATAGCGAGAGTTGAGTAGCAGCTAACGGTTTATTTTGCATCCTGTTTTATCAGCAGGATCAGGGATGTTTGCTGAATTAACGTTCCCAACTGCCTGCAGGGTGTCTGTAACTGTAAGGGCTTTACTGAACAAAGCTTGAGCCTTTCCATCTGTGGCCAATACGTTAGTATGTAACGGACAGATGGAGGTGTTGATTACACTAAGGCTTTCCACATGTTATTTACTGTAGCTCAATCAGGGCGGCTTTACGGCGGTTTCTTAAGTGTTCCATAGTGCCAGGCCATTGTGTTTATACTGACAGCCAAAGTGATATCTTAATAGTTGTTTGTTTTAAGGCGAGACACTGCAGGTGAATAGGTTAACTTTATCAAATTATCATGATTACTCACATTTAAGCAGTTATTTTTTTGTATTACCATTTTTTCAGAGATTTTTTGAATAAACATGCAAATTTCAATTATCTTATTTTTTTATTTTTTACAAAATATTAGTGTCAAGTTTTTACAGAACAGATTTTGGATAAAGCATTTTTTTTAAATTCATTATATGATGTAATTGTGCTTTAGAAAACAACTGATCCACAGATCCCAAAGAGGTATTTACTTAATATGCCGCTATACCCTCAGCTGCTATTCTGCATTGACAGAGATAAATCCTTATTAGAGGAAGAGACACAGATAGAAGAGCATGTGCACTGAATGAATATTCTGTATAGAGGGCGTTGCTGTGATTACCATTTCAGTAAATCATTCTTGTGCTGTACGGGGCACCTTCAATACCACTAAACCTCAATATGACGTGTTAACTGACCTACAAATCAGTTACAATACATGAGTAAAGATGAGAGAAGACACTTGTACTCCTCCATCAGAAAGTAATGTAACATTTTTGAGAGTGGATCTAAAAAAATGTAAGACCCCCCCATGAAGCATATTTAAATGTATATAGATGTGATTTATTATCACAGCTTAAATCAGATAAGATACATGTAAACACCTGCACTTCTGTATGAAATGGTGACTGATTAAACAGTTAACTAAGTGTGCTAATCGCCACATACTTAATCTACCTTTTTCTTTTAGTATCTCTGGATTGTGTGTGTGCCTGGAAAACAACTTTGTGCTGCACGGCCAAGACAGCGATCTAAAAATATAGTTTTGACCTGAATATAAAAAGGGTTTTCTTTTTTCTCTGGACATGATATTTCAAAAAGGAGTCTGTTGACGTCGACTGCAGAAACAGGTGGACTAAAACATCTGTCACAGAGCCAAGAAGTTGCCACAGATAAGGAGCTCTAAGAGACCAAACATGTTTGTTTTTGGATCAACTTTTGACTGCTCGTTAAAAAAAAGTGACTTAAATGCACATTTAAAATGATTTTTGACCACTTGGTGGCAGCAGAAAAAATGCTGTATTCACTATATTATCACCTCGAAAGTTGAGATGGTTTGTTCAAACATCAAGCAGATATGGTGAAAGCTTATCATTCAGTTGGAGTAATGTTTGTGTGTCCACCTGATGGATCTTAATCCGATCTGCACTCTATTTTTAGCCCAGTTTGTCAGCTCCTGAGGGGGGAATGCCGAACTTTTTGAACTGATAAATGTTGCACTATGTTCTCAAACTAGTTTTTATCTTCATCTGCCTTTTGTTAGTTAGTTTGTGATCCACTGTTTATTTAAAAACATGGCTTAAGATGTGTTAGTAATTGATTAAACAATTACAAAACGGCCTGAGATTTACGGCTTGATTACATTCATAAACTTACAATGTTAGTGTGTGCATGTTTGAGCATCATGGTAAACAGTAGGTTTACAGCTCCACTGTCCATTATGGACAGGAGGTTAGGTGAATGCAGATACATAAAGGGAAGAGCAGTACAATAGAGAGGAAGGAATGAGGATAGATGAAGTTCAGTGTTTGCCAGGCACACACACAGACACACACACACACACAGGACTGTTAGAAAGAAGGGTGGTGGCCTATTTCTTCCTTATCCAAACACTGCCCCAACACAGCAGCACTCAGGTTTATTATTGTAAAGCTCAGCCATGAGCCAAAGGTTTCAGACAAGTTAACAATCCCCGTCAGAGATAGTGAAAGTAGGCGACACACTCAGAACAAAAGGCCGGTCTCTCAAAATAGAGAAGTGGCGCAGCATGAAAAGGGACATCATACAAACAATGTAGACTATTGCACAGCAGGCAACAAACACGTCATTACATTTTAATTTTACAGCCTGTTCACAACTGGGTTAAAAAACATAATAAAATAAATGAGGGGGAAAGACCATCTGGAGCAGCCATTAACCTAACTTGTCAATAGTAACATTTGAAAACCATTGACGTAAGAACTTTCTGCCTTTAATGTGATGAGTTTTTACATCATTGGCCTGGTTTTAAAACAATCCTTAAAGCCTATTAACTTATATGATGTAATAATATACTTATATGACTTTATTTATGTTTTATTTATTGGCTATTAAGTCTCAAACTTCCATGACACTTATACCTTACTATTCCAACCAGCCAAACATTTTGTAACTTTATCATTATGGGCAAAAGTTCAGTTATTGGTTCATAAATTGTATTAAGTTTTAGGCAAGTTACTACATTACTGGCTTTAACTACATTAAAAACTGTTATATCATAGTCTGTATGAATATGTCTATTCTGATTGGCTGGAGAACATTCCATAGGTGTGGATTAACCCCTGATGTATGGACACCTAGATGGAACTGTTTACATTCTGTATTGACTGTTTGTACATCATTGTCTTCTACAATATCTTATAGTCAGTCATTAGCTGTTTATTTTAAAAGGATAAAATGGCCATGGAGGGCGGCAAGCGAATCCAGTGGGAGATCCAACATGTCTTGCCTTGTTTGGACAGCGGAATGATGGTCAGCAGCATCACATTCCATCTTAAACTGCACCAAATCACGCTTGTGTTTTCACAGACATTTCTTCATTTAGAGTCCGTCAAGGCCAAACCTCAAACATTTCCCCACATTTCAGAAACCTAGAGAGACACAACTCCATCCACTGACATTGTTCTGTGGGCAGAAAGAGAAAGGGAGCGAGCGAGTGTGAGTGTGAGAGAGAGAGAGAGAGAGAGAGAGAGAAGAGAGAGAGAGAGAGAGAGGAGGAGAACAAGGATGTACAAAGTGTGCAGCTATGTGAAGAGGTGGTGTTTTAGTTTTTGAATCAAACTAATGTGTAAAACTTAATAACTATTTTTGTTAGTTTTTAGCTCCAGCTTAAGTTATTACTTTAGACACCAGATGTTAGATGTTATCCCATCACAATATGATTGCACAAACAGCCACTCGTCAATAATACTTAAACATCTTCCTGATCATATATATGAACTGTAAAAGCAAGCAATATGTTTCAATAGTTATAGGCCTATTATTAACTTATTTTATCTTAAAAGATCAGTGGAGAAAACACTTAGAAAAGAGGCCGGTGTTTTGATAGTCTATTTATATAAAAATTTGATTTATGAATATGAGGAAGCCTGCACAGGAAGGCAGTAATGGCTTAAATGTTTGTCTTTTCACTAAAAAGGAAGCGAAAATAATTCAATACATAATGAAAGCTGAAGAATTCACCAACACCCAGCCTTGACTGTTGTGTGGAGTGTGAATGGATGTGTGAATGGATAGGTGGGTGGATGGATGGATGGATGGATGGATAGCACATTGTTTGAACACACGGTCGTCATCTCTCGCCCTGTGTGAGTGCGCGGGCAGGACCGGGCTAATTACTTCAGATCCACTTCCCCTCGGCCTGCGTCAGCAACGTTATGCAACACGGTGACGCAGCTTCTGCCCAAACGTGCAACCCACCACCCACATAGCTTCTGATCAGTAGCACCCTCGTTCTTCACCTCTACTATTTAAGTCAGCAAACCTCCCACTGTTACAGTATACTCCCACCGCATTTAAAACATTCACTTCAGGACTGTTGGTATTTTGTGTTTGAGATATCACACTTTTACGCGTATGACGGAAGCTAGAAATATCGCCTGGTGGTTATTTTCCTACGCAAGGAACACAATTGCTAAACGGTGAAATGACAGCAGTGGAAGGCAATACTTTTAAAGACGGTACAGCTCCTAAGAAGCAACAATATGGTCACTGCGACCTCACAATATAGGTTGCACTAAACGTTGACCTCTGTTTATCTTTGAATGCAGAGTTGACAGGTGTGCAAAACTTTGAAGAAAAAAACCCTCTAAGCGTTCATGAGATATTGAGCGCACAAGAATGGCCCAGATTGACAACCCAAAAACAAAATGCCTCTGGCCGTCAGTTATATAAAAAAAAAGTGAAAGTTCAAAGATGTGTCATCACTCACAATGGATTTCTCACTACTTCTATTCAATCATACTTCAGTACATACTGTACATGCATAGCCACATAAAACATTCACTTCAATATAAAACAGGGACTATAAAAGCTCAGTAGCCACCTGTTTGTTATCACAATGAGTTTTGAGACTATTTTGAAACTGATTAAAAAAACTGTGTCATCTTGCTGACCGGTGAGTGAGTGAGTGAGTGAGTGAGTGAGTGAGTGAGTGAGTGAGTGAGTGAGTGAGTGAGTGAGTGAGTGAGTGAGTGAGTGAGTGAGTGAGTGAGTGAGTGAGTGAGTGAGTGAGTGAGTGAGCGATTAAGTGAGTGAGTGGGAAAATGAGTGAGAGCAACAAGAGAATGACTGGCATTTAAAAAGGGCTTCAGGCTCGTACATCAGCACATATGGGCCTCGCTACAGCAGCTGTGAATGTCATGATCACACACTCACCACAATCCTAATCACAGCTGCTCGTGAGAACGGGCCACGGTGCTATTTAAGCTTTTTTTTTTTCTGCTACTTTTTGAACACGCAAAGCAATCATCCACAAGTGACAACAGATGATTAAGTAGTCAACCACCACGTGCACATTTCGTGGAAAAAAAAAATCTCCTCACACAAATTCCTTTTCAAGTGTAAACTCTGGCTCCGTATCAAGGCCAAACGTAACAAAGTTATGCCCACGTCCTTTGAGAAACCCTGGCCTCTAAGAGCCCGTTTGCACTGCACATCTCTTTCCATCAATCTGAGAATTAAAGGTGGAGTCAGTGATTCTGGAGAATGCTTGTCGACAAAATCACTTTTCTGACAAAATGAGTGAACATCTCCTCTCAATCCGCTACCTGTCTGTACTGTGTGTGCGCTGAAAAAAAAAATCCATTCAATACACAGCCTGGGCTCTGTAAATGGGCATGTTGCTAGCTACTGTGGGCCGGTCTGAGCCCCTTTGTTTACATACCTTTTGTTTACATGCCTGTTTACAGAGCCTAGGCTGTGTTTTAACACCAAATCTTTTTCAGTGCACACAATGTATGAACAAATTGTGGATTTCTTCAGAGTGGTATCCTGAATCTAGGAGTGTCCCCCCTCTCCCTCTCCACAAGAACACTTTGTCCCGCTGTCACTAAGTGATGCCGTTGACGGTGACTTTGCTGTAAGAGCAGAGAAGTCCCTCCATTGTGTTCTGGCATCAGAGTGTTTACCAAACTGTAAATCTAATCAGAGCTACAGAGGCTCCTCAGGCTTCATTCTCAAAGTGGCTGCAGGAAAAGGATGCAGCGATGCGGGTCAACTCTCAGGAAAGACTAAATAAAGTCACAACTTGGGTCATGCTTATAGCCCTTACTCATTTTCACTTGTTCCTGTAGGAAAATGACAGGTATATTACCAAAATCATTAATGGTAGCTCTGTTCTATGCAATTGTCTTTTTAAACTATGGCAATCAGTGCATTTTCAAGCACCAATTTTTTTGTGAAATTTTAATTTGCAAGACATTTTCCTTAGTTTTAAAAGTTGTTGTAAAGATAAAAGCAAAATGGCACAATAATAAATATTTCCATCACGTTTGACAGAAGCACAAGAGTGGACTGGCTTTAGGAAGTTAAACTATTTAAAATAGGTACGGTGGTCGTTTGGTACAAAAGTGTCTTTGCATTGAATTGAGGTCGTTATTCAAAATCCAGCCAACGAGGTGACAAAATATGGCAGTTTGGGAGGTTAAAGATGTCTAAAGATGAATGGCTACTGTGCTCTGCATCTGGAAATTGGGACAAAAGCAAAAATCAGGTTTGAGCAGAGACTGAGATCTAAGACACAATTTAAAAAACTAAAAGTAGTCCCATCACATCTCAAGGCTAGGGGATCATGGGTCTCTCTGAAACCTTGGCCTATGCCTCCTAGTGCCATCAGACAGCTGTGCAGTCCAGCTGTGATCCAAAAACAGTGCTGGCTAGTAGTTGCTTATACCAATCCAATCCAGGAGAGGGGACATACAGCACAGGGCCTTGTTTTAAAGTCAAGGGCAAGTCAAAATGTGATTATTATCACATCAGACTAACAACTAAGCTGGTCTGGAACTAATGAATTTTTGCTGCGATTTTTGCTTAAAAATGACCGAAAATGTATTGTGAACTGTTTTGACGATCCATCAATCATTTATCAATCACCTTTATATGCCTCAGCTAATTGTTTCAGCTCCGATATCAACAGGACTGATTGAACAACAAACAGTTTCAAGTTTGGCAGGTAGATTACATTTTAAAATACTGTGTTGCTATGCTATGTTATTATTAACAGACCTGTATCAAGCAGACCAGGGTTCTCAGAAAAAGTGATTACAGTGACTGACAACTTAATCATGTCTGACCTGAACCACCTTGTCACAGTAAGACCTCTCTGCTGCTGCACACAGGTTCAAAAAACATTACAAACTATGTAGATGAAAATATTTTTTTCTCCAAGAGGAACAAAGGGAGGGGCAGTGGTGAAGGCCAACGGTGCTGCCTTTGTTTAGTCAACATGCTGTGTGTGTTGTGGACACTACAGCAGATTCTTAAAGGGATAGTTCAGTATTTTTTAAAGTGAACTGGGGTTATATGAGGTTGAGGTATTTTTGCATAATAGTTAGTGTGTTACCTTATGGAGATGGTGATCAGCGCAGTCACTATAAGGAGTTAGGGGAGATGTTGCTGTAGTAGAAGACAGCGTATGTACTTTTGCAGAGGGGGCCATCATAAAAATGGTTTTCGCCACATATATGAATGCTTACCTAAAAAATAAATATGTGTTCAATAGTACGCTAATTGTAGGATTTTTTCACTGCTTTTAAAAAAAAATACTATCCATTTAAATCCCCCAAACAGATACAGATAGACACTCAGCAAGTCTTGTTTTCGCACAAATATATTGCGAAACATGATTCCATGAGATTCATATGTATACTCAACAAAAATATAAATGCAACACTTTTGTTTTTGCTCCCATTTTTCATGAGATGGACTTAAAGATCTAAAATTCATTCCAGATACACAATTGTACCATTTCTCTCAAACATTGTTCACAAATCTGTCTAAATGTGTGATAGTGAGCACTTCTGCTTTGCTGAGATAATCCATCCCACCTCACAGGTGTGCCACATCAAGATGCTGATCTGACATCATGATTAGTGCACAGGTGTGCCTTAGACTGTCCACAATAAAAGGCCACTCTGAAATGTGCATTTTTTTGCTATATTGGGGGTCTGGGGACTCAGAACCAGTCAGTATCTGGTGTGACCACCATTTGCCTCATGCAGTGCAACACATCTTCTTCGCATAGAGTTTATCAGATTGTCAATTGTGGCCTGTGAAATGTTGTTCCACTCCTCTTCAATGGCTGTGCGAAGTTGCTGGAGACGGCTTATGGTGGAGAAATGAACATTCAATGCACGAGCAACAGATCTGGTTGACATTCCTGCTGTCAGCATGCCAATTGCACGCTCCCTCAATGCTTGTGGCATCTGTGGCATTTTGCTGTGAGACAAAACTGCACATTTCAGGGTGGCCTTTTATTGTGGACAGTCTAAGGCACACCTGTGCACTAATCATGATGTCAGATCAGCATCTTGATGTGGCACACCTGTGAGGTGGGATGGATTATCTCAGCAAAGCAGAAGTGCTCACTATCACACATTTAGACAGATTTGTGAACAATGTTTGAGAGAAATGGTACAATTGTGTATCTGGAATGAATTTTAGATCTTTAAGTCCATCTCATGAAAAATGGGAGCAAAAACAAAAGTGTTGCATTTATATTTTTGTTGAGTGTATTTTTAATTGTGTTTTCCTTCTTTTGTCATGTGGAGCCTAAACAGACTTAAGCTTGTAGCCTATAGTTTGTGTTACAGCTCATTGTAAGTAAAACCACACTGTATACTAGACTGTGGTGTGGGTAAACTCTGCAACATCACTAATTATAGTATAGGCTAGCATCCAGCAACATGAGATTAACTTTAACACAATAGAAACGCTACATAAACATAGCAAACCCAAAAAAGCGCTACATCAGCATTTCATCCGACATGACAGGCCCTCAGGAATACGTAATAACAACAAAAGACTTCATTTTCCCGACAGAGTACCACCCAAAATGTTCTCCATTGTTGTCTGGTCTGCTAAAGTTTCTCTTTATTATTCCATCTTAAAAGAGACGGTTTGTGTAGCCGAATAAAAAGAATGACAAGACTTGACCTTCGTTCGGTTTGAAATGGACCAACGGCTACATTCACACCAGCAGCAAGACGAAGAAGTATCACTTACAGAAAAACACAAAATCATCTATTATGAAACGTGACCTGTTACACTAATAAATACTCACAGCTCCATCACTGTCTGTCTCCCTATTTCTACAAAGTCAAACTAGAAACCAACAAGGTGTGTTGGTTCATATGGATCATTTATAAGGCATGGCCTTACAATGTTCACATAAGGACATACTAGTAGTAGTATTTATTTAATTATTATGATAAGGGCTGTCAAGCAAAGAAAACTTTAATTGCGATTAATCACAGAATTTTCAGGATTAATCGTGTTTTAATCGCATGTTTAGAATTCTATTATTTTGCATTTCACAACAGTTTTAAAGTGCATACCAAGGATGTTATGCAATTCTTACCAGTCTACCTTGATTGGAAATCAAATGAATGTATTCAAAAGAGTACAATTAGCGATGAGATGGATTATTATTCGTATTGTTTATTATTATTTTAACTTTGCCATCATCATCCTCCCGCTAATGTACATTCCTATATTGATTTCCTGATTGATTTTGAGATCCCTCAAGGGGGCGCTGCATCTTTCCAGTCATTCTTAAATGATGAACCTGTCACTATGGCTGAAGGCTCGGCTTGCCCATTTTATCCACCAAAAAAAAAATCTCACTTTTATTTTTTCATTTGTTTGTTTTTCATATATGTAGAAGGTATAATACTGTATTCAGATGTGATCAAAAGCCCCAATCACTAACAATCAGACTCATAATATTCCGTTCACGTAAAAGACAGAGGCACAGACACTGTAGGGACGATATGCTGACGAAGCAGTTTCCTCTCTGAGAATAACTTGCTTGCCATGTGTTTACAAAATCACTTGGGAAATTATCAATGCAAATAAACAGAGGCCTCCCACCGCCCTTTGAAAGCTCGCTGAGGTAGGCACTTGACCCTAGTGTGTGTGTGTGTGTGTGTGTGTGTGTGTGTGTGTGTGTGTGTGTGTGTGTGTGTGTGTGTGTGTGTGTGTGTGTGTGTGGTGTGTTTAGACTGAGGGAAATTTGAATACAACATCCTGCCGAGTTAGGGGTTTCACGCCTGTAGCCTGGGGAGTCATTGTTTGTTTGTTCTATTTTGTCATGTTTTCATCTTTTGCCAAATGACTATACAAATGGGAAGCTATACGTACAAAAATAGACAGTAGGTTGTTTTTCAACCTCATTACTTAAATGAGCACACTTGGGGGAATTTGTTTGTGGGGTTTAAACAAAACACAAACCTTCTGTGCAAACATATATCCAAAAGAAAATCTAACTTTTGTGCGCAAAATGCTGGGTGATATCCTTGTTTCTCCAAGTAAGTTTAAATCATTGGGTACTGGTGCTATGGTGCACCTGGTAATGTAATAAACCCCAAAAAAGTGCCTCTGTGTCAGGGTAAAAGAGGCTGAAGACAGCAGCAGAGGGGGAATGCCACTCATTTTAAGAATTCACATATGGTACTGCTGCACCCCAAGGGCTAGTCTGCCAGTACAAGTTCTGAATAGCTTTTTTTTTTTCTTTCTTTTTCTACTGACAAGCTTGACAAAAAAAATAGCATGTGAATTGTTTTGTGTTGCACACTGGGATTTAAAAGATTTCCACTGTTCCCACAACAGGGGATTGTGGGTATTTAATTTGTTGCCACATTTGATTTTTTCAAGCTTCTTTTTTCCAAGTCACCGCCACATTGATTTTCTATGGCACATATCTAGATTTCGAGTCTCTATAGTAGAAAAATAAATGTTTTAAGGATTTTCAGCTGTATGACAGAGTAAATCAAGCTCACTACCAACCACCATACAAAACAGTCATTAACCAGAACTACAATGTATGGGTCTTAAATTAGTGACATATGCCTTTACTAAAAAAAATTACTTTTTAACATGATAAGCACCAAGTTTCTGTTTCTTACAGATCAAAGCAGTAAGAGTTGTTTGAGGGTATGGATGGAGTTTCCCTTGATAAGGAAATGTGTGTTTTTGTGACTGGCTTGAGTCTGAACAGGAAATGGGTCTAGGAGGCACTTTGTTATGTCTGAAGCCACTCTGCCTGCCACAACTGATGCATATGGTGATAATAACATTACCAAAATGAAGACAAATAACCTCAGTGAAAAAAACTGTGTTTTTTTTTAGAAGGGAAACAAAGACTTCAGGCGATATTTTACATTATAACACGAGTATGTTTGGGATAGTTCACAAAAGTAGGCCTACACTAAATGTCCTACAGTGTGTCAGCATTAGCATAAGAAGGTGAACAATAGCAACCATAAGGGACTCATTTAACCTTCACAAACACCTGTGCAAAGGGTCGTATCTAGGCTACCTAATGAGTGCCCAAAAGTAGATACTTACAGGCATACGTTATTTTCAAGTAAGACCACATCACACATACAGGGTAGTTATAAAGCATGACTTCTATAGATAACACATTGTTATTTTGTATTGTTATTTACAGTACAAAATGAAGTAAAAGTCGATCTTACCATGCACGGAGGAGAACTGGGCAGTCCAGGGCAACTGAAGAAAATCTACATGAGATGTTTTAAATTCAAGTCTTATCCACACATTCGTAACTTCACCAAAGAGTTTGTTGATAGAAACTGCATGTTTTAAGTGTTCTTCTGTCTGTATTTGTTCTTCTTCCTGCCGAGGGGAGAGCGTGTGTTGTTGTGAAGGGGAGCGGGACAGGCGCGGTGCTCGTGTTTAGAAACTTTCGGTAAGCTAATGAAGAAATACAGGATATATCCGGTTACAGCTTTCAAAACAAGACGGGCTACTTTTATAAGCGTTTTAATAATATCAATGCTTCTTTTTTATATTTGTGTTTTTATTTAAGTGGCAGAAATTGACGTCCACAGTTGTTTTGTGGATCGCATAATATTTGATTTTGTACAAACTGATCGTAGGCCAACAGAAATATTATTTATTTGGAAAATGCAAATTAAAATTCAGTTTTTGAATTGGTTTTATTTATCTGTTTTATTTTGATCCATAGTTTCCGGTATATTCCTGTCTGTGTCTTGCTTGATGTACCTTGGCTACACAGACACACATACGCACACGCACACACACACACGCACACACACACACACGCACACGCACACACACACACACACACACACACACACACACACACACACACACACACACACACACACACACACACACACACACACACACACACACACACACTACCATAGGCCTACTTTTGTTCACAATCTGCACTAAAGCCAGATAACATTCTCTGGTCCCAATATGGTCTACTTTAATCAGCAATATATTTTATTCTATTTTACTGTAGCCTATGTAGACACATTACAATATTTAAAGGTCCCATATTATGCTAAATGCACTTTTTAAATGTGTTCTAACATATCCATGGGTCCACGGTGTGCCTAGAGACTGCCAAAATATAAAAAAAATAACAATCTCTCCTTTTCTCACTCTCCCCCTTTCTGAACCCCCCCCCAATATACTCCAGTCAGAATTCTCCTCGTTTCTGACCTCACAAACTGGAAAGCCAGAAGCTTCCACTGTGCACCCCACACCCCTAATTCTTATTGGTCCACGGCCCTGACAGACAGAGGGCGAGGCGTATCTGGCTTCGCTTCCGGACAGGGGGCGGGGGGAGCTCAAAGATTGTATATTTACGAGGGGAGCTGCAGCTCTTTTTAAAAAATAGGCCATTGTGAGATTAGCTGAACATCAGCATAGTACAATAAATTATCTGAAAGTTTTTTTCAGCAAACTGTTGTAGATTTGAATAGCCTCTATTTCAGAGTTGCTGAGCAGATAGTCTTAAAGGTTCACGAGGAAGAAGTAGAACCTCCCTAGATGGACGTGTGTTTGACTTGGTATGAAACGATCTGTCTATTTGTAGATATGATACACTTGATACCCCCCACACATGAGAATATAAGACACTGTTCTGTAACTAACGAGTAGTGCCATTGCGGCCTCCAGCCCGCTGCTTCGATGCTCCATGAAATCCTCTGTAAATGTCCTGATGAATCTCCTGAAATAAAACACTCTGAAACACAATGATGCTGTCCAGGCCTCACCCTTTGTCTTGGTCGCCATGGGGGATTCGGCTACCACAAAACAATTAAAGAAAAACATATTAGGGACCACTAAGACCATATAATATGGTGTATAATAGAACCGAAAAGTGTATAATATGGGAGCTTTAAGTCAGGTCCAATAGTGGCTAAACAGACTCACCTTGTTGTTGGGTCGTAAAGGGGTTCCAATACAGAGCCCTACAGCACTTTGAGTTGAAGATAAGGTATAGCCTGGATTTGCAGCTTTTTTTCCACAACCAGTTCTCCGCTAATAAACATGTAGAACGAGGTCATACCTGACTGACCTCAACCCTATTAGGCAAGCCTTTCCTTTCCGCTCCACAGGAGTAAAACAAAGCTATACATAGACCACAGAGGGATTTTCAATGTCACTGTGGGGTTTTTTTTCTTCACAAAGGCAAGAAAATGAGATAAGAATCATATTAAAATTCCCTCTTTGCTCTTTAATTTTAGAGATAAACTCTGACTGACACTCATGCCACATACCATAATAACATACAGTGCAGCCATTGTATTATTACAATTAATTCAATCATCATGTTTAATAAAAACTGATGTCTTAATCTCCATACAGCAAAGCCAAGCATGGTGATTAAAATATTTCAGGCTAACAAAGGAAGTTCAAACATCACTAATAATCTGCAGCGACAGTAATGCATATGGTTTTGCTAAATGCTCACAATGAAAATGCTAACTTACTTGCTGGTATAATGTTGACTATATTTATCATCTTTACTCAGGTGTAAACACGCCAAAATTGGCCAGTAAGCACTAACAACAAAGGGTGACTAGAGACTTTTGGGATTGTCTTCAGAATTCATAATTTTCAAGTATTTGGTCATGAACTAAAGTATTGGACAATTTAGAAAATCTGATCTGATGATGGGGATATACTTTTTTATTTTTTTTGGATGATCACCAAAGTTATTTAAAAGACATTTGATCGAGCTAAATACAGAGCTGTTGAGACATTTTACTTAAAAACGCCACACATGTCAACCTCATGGTGGCGCTAGATTGAATGTGGATCATCAAATTCATTACAATTCAATTCATCCTCTGGGGACCAAGAAAATGGGACCAACATTTCAAGACAATCCATTCAATAGTTGCTGAGATATTGCAGTCTAAAAACAAACGATTAAAAGCATCACAAAAAAATCGTCTAATAAAGACACCACTATAACAAAGTAGAAAAGATGAATCATATTTGAAGTAAAACATGTAAACGTAGATATACAAGGCTTTATTAATGCAATGCAAGGAAGACACTTCTTTTAAATCTATGCCCACAAACTAATTAGCAGACTTCATAAAACAAAAAACAGGGACTTTCTACATGTTTGCCCATTGTCTCATTCTCTTTGGGTGCACATTCCCTATACATTTCCCCTTCATTTTCAAAGAACTCCCATTTGCACGGGAATTGGATTTAGCGAACTGGGCGTCTTTGTGAAGCTGTTGAGGTTTCTTCCAGCAATCAGGCCCTGATGGGAACGAAGGGAAAACGGTCCCTCACTTATTCGGCCACTAGAGAATTCGAGAAGAGTTGTTACAGTAATTGATAATTGTGTGTGGGTTGAATGCAGCGTGTCTGTTGATAATGACGCCCTAAATCCAAACCCCGACCGTCTGCTTCTGGCCAGTGAAGCGTGGGGACATTGTGTTCCTCCTGGCCTGGGCCGGGGGTGTGTGTGTGTGTGTGTGTGTGTGTGTGTGTTTGTGCATGCCCAAGATCCCTATCATTGCCCCCTAAGGCAGCCTATCTAGCAATTAGGCTGTGTTTGTCTCATAATGACCTCCTCTCTGCGTCCACTCCGAGCTCATTTTATTCATAAACTCGCCGGATGGAGATAATTGGTGAAAAGTAATTGGTCAGTGACGCTGCAACTCAGAAAGTCTCTGCTATTTCAGAGGCCATTTTCCTGAAACTGCACTATACTTCCCATTATGATTCATTAGGCAAGTGCAGAGGAATCCTGGAATGTATTTTTAAGGATATTCCCAGATGGGATTTGTGTACTTACTTGACATTCCCATTTGTGCACTTTTGAATATCACTTACGTGATATGTATTTTTATCCCACTTTGCAACAAGACCATCCATATGGTACTAAACCAAAGTTAGCTTTTCTTCAGCATTGTCATATTACCATTATAAATCTTACAAAGACACATACAAATAAAACCTTATCAGGATGCATCCTGTTGTCTCTCTTTCACTCACTTTCCAAACAAATGCATGCGCCGCTGGTATGTGCTAGCAAAGATCTTTAGGACAGTAGGTGCTGGTGTCTAAAAACCCTACCACTTTAGTCCAAAGGGGGCACTAGAATCAACAAAAACTGAAAGCTTCTCGTAGTTACTTTAACTTGACGTGTTTCTAGTCGCAAGAATGACAAACATCATTTAAAAATCCTATCGTCAGCATATGAAAAGAAAACAAGTAACCTCCACCCAAAAACCCTAGTAAGCCCAATCCAATCCTACTGAAGCAATGCAAAGAAGCGAGGGTTTGACCAAAGCAAATTTGCATGAATGTAAAGCAGGGAGAACAAGAGGAATGACCTGCTGACACCTGAACCCAAACACACACACACACATCTGTTTTTTTGTTTTGTTACTTTTTCCCCTTTCTCTGCAGCTCTCCCAGTGTTGTCAGCTCAGCAGGGGAACACACAACTGTGTATCATGCGCTCTGTGCATTCTGACCTGCCTCCAAGGCTGGGAGTCAGTAGTAAATAAAAATGTTGTAACTTTATGGAAAACCAGCAGATTGTAACCACAGACTGAAGAAAAAAGAAGTCAAATGTACCAAATCAGAAAAAAATATTTTCATGTGGTCGAGTGATACAAGTAACAATATATTCAAGGATTTCATATGGCTGGTTTACTACAAGCCATTCCCTATTTTTTCCATAGTCTTGTCCATGAGTCCATGAGGAGTTAGGTAACATTGTGTTTATCACTGAGATCCTGTAACACAAAAACAGTCATAAATCAAATTCCAACAGAACAAGAATTACAAGCAGTCAGAGGAGCACAGAGATTGTAAACAAGCCAACTGATGTGGCTAGCTGTATAGCTACACCATCTAAACCGCTTTGTTTGAATTTAAAACTGAAAGGGAGCACACCCAATATCTAACAATCGTTTGTTGCTGAAAATTGTGTGTGTACAAATACAGAAGACATGTAGGTCGGAGTTTATGGATGGATGAGTGCCTCGGCAAATTTAACATTTTCATCTTGCATTAAACGTAAAACTGATATCCTCAAAAAAGTTTGGTTGTGATGTTCAAGAATGTAATGGAAGAGAAAAGTATGGAAAGTGACAATGACAAACCATTGATGTAATTAAAAGTTTGACTGATAGCAGCTATAAACTGTATTTGTTTCTGTATTTCTAAACACATTAAAGTGTTTGTCTGTCGGCTGAATGGAACATATGGTTTTTATGCTTCTCCTAATCAAGAACAAGTCGATCATGACTCATAGTTCCATATGTCTTGTAATAACAAAGCAATCAGTATTCTACATGTGTCCCTATTCTCCTAACCTATCTCATATAGACAGAGTATGATTGATTTGCAAAGCGTTTCTGCAGGTTTATATTCTATAGTCGGGACGTGTCACTTGATATGAATGTTGACATTTTTGGCAAGGCTCGGCCCCCTTTTGTCGTCATTGGCTGGGAGGTGCCACAGACGCCCTCGGCCGTTTAAACTGTCTATCACCGTGCCAAGGGAATGGCTTTGTCATTTACTGAATGGTGCACTCACTTAAATTCACATTATCAAATGTTGTCCTTGGTAATTGAGAGCTGTATTTGAATGAATCTGTATGTTTTCTGCCCAGAAATGACAGAAAATGGTGTTGAATTTATAACATCAGAATTGTCTAAGAAGTGAGGTGCTTGGTTTAATTTTACACGCATCTCGATGGAGGATACTGCACTGTTGGATAATCTGCTTAACTGCCCATGCTCATATGCTGATAAAGCTTCAATTAACTGCTGCACCGGGCGACCACTGGCTCTGGTTCTCTGTGCCCAGGCTTTCATGAAGCAGACTGCCCAGTGTGTGCACACGGTCTGGGCAGATTAGGCAGCGAGCGAGGGGCCCTGCTTTGAAGGTGGCCATCCAGACGGCTCATTTGAGAGTGAATGTGCATTTCTTCTCTTTTTTTCTTTTTTTTTGGCCCGGCTATGGGGGTAGCCCATATGCCCGGTTGGCTGGGCAAAGCCGTCTCCACCTCTCCTTTCTCTCTCTGTCTTTCTCTCTCTCGCTCCAAGAGAACATTTGACAGAAAGTCTGGTGTGAGGTGCTGGACCCCTGCCAGTAGCCGCACTTATCCCCGATGGAGGGTGCTAATTACGGCCACTTGCTTTGGAGAGATGAGGCCCCTCCACTCATTTAAAACAGAGCGAGCTGTCCCTGAAAGCCCCGTACACTATTTCCACCTCAGAATCCAATTTCCAGACCACAAACCCACCACTCCACCCACTGTAATTATGCTCTTTATTTTCACCTCACCTGCCCTGCTCCTTTAAAGGTGGAGTCAGTGATTCTGAAGAATGCTTGTCATAATCTGTGAAAAAAAATCCAGTGTTAATACACAGCCTATGCTCTGTAAACAGGAATTAGAGCAAAGGGTATGTAAACAAAGGGGACCCGCCATAGCTAACAACCTTCTTTACAGAACTAGGCTGTGTATTAAAGGTGGAGTCAGAGATTCTGGAGAATGCTAACACTTTATGTCAAATTCAGTGAATATCTGTATTAGATCATAGGCTGAGTATGAACACTAGAATTGTTATCAGCGCACAAACAATACTGACAGGAAGCGTATCGTGAAGAGATATTCACAGATTTTGACAAAAAATTCATTGACAACAAACATACTCCAGAATCACTGACTCCACCTTTAACCTAGGATTTTTCCAGCGCCCCCCAAAAAAAAGTCCAGAACTGCAGCGTAAGATGGTGGACACTCTCCAGTCCCCTCAGGGCTTTTGAACAGCGTCCACATCCTCCGTGCCATGGCCGATTAAGCCGCTATTCGCCTTTTCTTTGGCCAGATCTCAGTGTTACACAAGCCCTGGGCACGTTGCTGTCTCTCAAAAGCCTTTCCCCCATCTCTAGAAAAGTCAGAACATGAGCACTGGAGCACACCAACTGGGCAGGTGTTTTTACAGTGCAGCGCTGTCACTTTGGGATGTGCACGGTCAGTTTAAGGGCCCGTTGCTAATGCTACATGACAGTTGAGCATTTGGTACATGAGTGCACGGTATCCTAAATGACTCAGGAAGGCTCAGGAGAATCAGAAAAGTAACTGGGATCTCTATGGAGGCTGTAGCTGGTGTGAGATGGACAACAGCTTAATACAAGTGCACCCAAAAGCAATGTAGTGTACATGCTGGTTGACCTTTTAGATGTTTGCATGTGAACCACTTTACCTGCCACAACACAGGGAAATACAGTGCCGTGGGTATTCTCAGAGGGGCTACAGCTCACAAACGGCAGGCTACAACTTAGATGTACTTTTCTGTGACTAGCCAAGGTCTTTTCAATTGTATCGCATAATACATACACACATGTATTGTGCTGACACGCTATAGTTCAAGTAGAAACAAACAACAAAATAGTATTTTTTATTATAAGTAATGTGCATGTTAAATATTATACCCATTAAAAATGCACTATACCATCACATTCTACATTGATTTTGTGAGCTTGTTTTCAAACATTTGCTTTATGCGCATTAAGCAAATCAAGACAATCAATATTAGCCACATTACAAAGCTTTGAAAACACAAAGTAAATGTAATCCTGTGTGTGTGTCTTTTTTGTCGAGCTGCTGTTTTTGACAAGAACTAAAATGCTAAAAAAAAAATTCCTTCAATAAAAGGGTAAAACCGCTTGGCATTGTATTTTTCAGTCAATGTTACTCAAACAGGAATAAATTATTGATTCGTTGGGGACTGCTTTTCCAGCAGTGGATTAGGCCAAATGTTGTGCTCTAGTGAACAGTGAGTGTGTGTGATTGACACGAGATGAAATAAAGTGTGTGTTCATAGGCATTTTTAGTTTTCGCAACAGTATGACTCCCTGTTGTGTTTTTAATCATGTTTGGGCTACTTTAGAGCTATTTGGCACAGAGCAATAAGACATATCAGGCTTTGGTTTCATGGTTTTAGTTTTTTTTGTTCGCGATGAGAAAAAGACTTGCATTCACATAATGAGCTGAAATATGAGCCTTCTTCTCCTGGTCTGGGGAGCACAGAGAGGAGGATGTGCACATGGTTATTAATACACACAGAGGCAGCATTCTGTTGGATAATGTGGGTCAAGCGTGAAGAGTGCATGTGAGTAAGAGAGGCAGACACACACACACACACACACACACACACACACACACACACACACACACACACACACACACACACACTCTCTCTCTCTCTCTCTCTCTCATCCCCTCCCTTATGTCCTAACATTAAGGGGATGGTGGGGCATCTTGAATCAGCTTTGACTCTGTATCGGCCTATGGTCTCTGTCAGTGATGTCTTCAGAATATGCTCTGGCGGCTATACACAGACAGAGAGAAAAAAGCCATGCACTGATATCAAATCAAAATCAAATCTAATATGGGAATTTATGAGCAATTCAGACTGATTGTATGTAGAATCAGTGATGTGCAAATACTTTCCAAGGGGCTGGGCGAAAAATTAATAAAGAGCTCCTCTGCCATGTAAACGAATGCAGGACCTGGGAAAGCGGACAGCCCTGAAATATTGGTGTGATTATTAGTTTTGGCTGGATTAGGTGACGCACCCACACGCACGCACGCACACAAACACACACCACACGCACGCACACGCACGCACACACACACACACACACACACACACACACACACACAACAAGAAAAGTTACTGTGTTGCCCCAAGGGGAGGAATGATAACGTGACAGACACGGTGTGAGTGTGCTGATGAACTCGCTCCACATACTCACTGTACCTCCTCCATGCAATCAATGTTCTGTCACACTTTCTATTTTAGTGTCAGTCTGGGTCAAATAATGTCCTCCCTCACGCTCTAAGCTGCTAAATGTGGAGTTTATCAAGCAGATGACACAAAACCAGAAGAGGACCAGAATTAGTTGTTATGTGACTCTATTTTAAAACACTGTTATGCAATTAACCCGCATGGACTTTTAGGATCTACTTTGAGCTTGACAGTTCATTCTTGACCTTGGAAACAGCAGCTTACAAAACAATATCAATTCCAGCTCCACTTAGTGATTTGCTCTAGTGTTAGAGCTAGGGTTTAATGTATAGGTCAAATGTAGCAGTTCACTATTGACTTTATACGGGGAAATAGAGTGTATCATTTAAATATGCTCTGCCTCTCTCCACTGTTGTATTTTACTGTATAATTAATATTTTGTTGCATTAAAGAGAGACAGCACTCACTTCCCCACTCTAAGCCAATACTAGCATGCTTAACATATTTTTAAAGAATAGTTTGAAATTTTGGTAAACCTGTTTATTAGCTTGCTTGTTGAGACTTAGATGACAAGATCAACATCACTGTCATGTCTGTACGGTATATATCAAGCTACAGCCAGCAGCCGCTTAGCTTAGCATAGCATTAACAATGGAAGCAGACTAGGGTCACTGAGTCCAGCCAAGAATCAGTCCTGAACATAAGCACTCGTAAAAACCAACCAATGAGGTATAACGTGTTCATTTTTTAAGCTTTAAAGAATCTGGTGGACACATTTTGATCCCTTTGAACTATGGTAGATATTTTCCCACATTTCCAGCTAAGTAAAATGAACTGGTTGCTTGCCATGCTTCATAATTTACCAAGCCAACATTACAGTAGTATTGATATTATCATGTAAATCGGCCAACAAGTGAAAAAGCGTATTTGTCTAAATTTCAATGTTATATTTAACCATGAATACATACTCTTTACTAGTTTCATTATGGCTTCACTTTTCTCCAGAATACTGTGAATCTCTTGTATTTACTGAGCTGTCCTTCTGAACTCTAATCAGTACAATACTGTCTTGTAACCATAAACCATGTCCAAAGAGGGGACCATCTATCATGACCAAGATAAGCCGAAAATACCTAGAACATAATCCCGTCTTGGACGTTGAGTAACATCCCTCCCCACTGCCAAAGGCCTCTAGCTGATTAAGTCTTATTTGAAGGTTCTGAAATTACCTCCAGATTTTGGTCAAATACTTTGGGCTAAACAAGGGGGCAGCTAATGGGGCGGAGAGCTATGCAGGCTATGTCATGTATCCAATCGTCCTATCATCAGCATTTAGCAGCCGAGGGGGCCTCCATGGTCACATTTTTCACTGACTGTTACAAAGCCTGGATCTTGACTTTTGTTTGTGGAATGAGTTATAGTAGATATGATAGTTTATAAGAAGGATAAACCCCTTAAGATAAATCAACTCATGTTCAAGGGGGTGCTTTACATAAATATACAAGAAGTACTAAACAAAAAATACATTCACACACACACACGCACACACGCACACGCACACGCACGCACACACACACACACACACACACACACACACAGCTCTCCCATGTCTAACTGCTCCTACACCCATTGACAAAATATACAATAAGTTTACATACATCCCTGTTTACATATATATGTTTTTCTGTGGATTTTGAGTCAAATTCTTCATGAGAGAAGGGGCTTTTTATCTACAGCTGAAACATCTTTTCTTAGGCTCATTGCCTCCACACATCCTCTGATATCTAATAGCGTTTTGATGAAAGGGGAATTCTTTCACGATTTGTTTCCTTCGAGATTAAGAGCTGCATAACAACAGTTGTTTCATCTCGCCCTCTCTCCAGATGGCAGCGATTTGAACCGGCGTGCAAAGCTCTGATCGTCACATAGGCCCTTCCAAAAACAAAGAGGCAAACAATCTATTCGTGCAGCGCTGTCCCTCTGACGTATACAGCAGCAGTTCCAGAATTTAATCGTGTTTTTTAATGTTCACCATCTGTTAACTTGGAGAAAATAAAGAGGAGTTTTGAGCTACCGTCTTTCAAAAGGTTGAGTCACGGATTCTAGAGAACTTTTGATGTCAAAATCACTTTTTGTCAAAATCAGTGGAATATCTCCTCACTATCCGCTACCTATCTGATGTTAATACACAGCCTATGCTCTGTAAACGGGTATGTAAGCAAAGGGGCCCATCATAGCTAGCAACATGCCCATTTACAGAGCCTAGGCTGTGTATTAACAATGCTCTTTTTCCAGTGCACACAGTGGACAAGTAGCGAATCATGAGGAGTTTTTCACTGATTTTGTCAAAAGGTTGTTTTGACAACAAGCACTCTCCAAGATTTCTGACTCCATCTTTAAAAATGTACAAGGATGAAGCTCTGTAATCGTATAAAATATGACTGACAACTAGAGAGTGTAAGTATCTAAGAAAATTCTGTGAAACTGTTCCTCTTAAGACATTGGTGTCAAACTAATTCTTTCCAATTCTAGTGAGTTTGTTCCCTTCTTATGAGGATCTGGCAGCAGGCGACATCATCTGGGTGCAGTATTGCCTCACAACACAAAGAGCTCCATTCAGAGGCCCAAGCAGTCACATCCCACACCCACACAGGGAAGAGACACCCAGAGGCATCCGGCACACAGCCTGCAGTCATTACAGGAAAGCAGTGTGTATACTTGCACAGCAGTAAACCATTCACAGGAAAACATTTAAGCATTTACAGCTATAGTACGTAACTTTTTCATATGACTGAATGTTGGCTGCATTCAAGCAATCGCCTAACGAGTTGATAACAACTTGAATAAGCCTATCAGCTCCGCAAAACTCTCTCTGTATTTCCCAGTATATGGCAGCGTTTACAAACTGGTGTCACCCCCCGAAACTGGCACAGGAGCTCAGAAGAAAACCCAAAAAGCGGCCACGAAATGTTTCAGTTGTTAATTCTACTGCTGAGAAAAAACCTGGACGTACAGCAGAAGAAATAGAATCCCTGCGCGATCACAGTAGGCTAGCTTCATGTAGATGCGTGGACAGTGTTGTTGCTATAACTCAGAATTCCTCAAAGGGGACAACAGAAGATACACACTATAGCTTTAAAGGAACACTCATGGGAAGAAGCAACAAGAGAAAAATGGATAGAAGAAAATTTTGGCGATCACCACAAAAAACATTAGCATGACAGCCTGCACACAAATTCGTAAAATGACAGATGTATTGTATATTGTATGTATATCTTATTATATGTTTCTTGTATGTATTTCCTTACTTTATACACATAGCTATGGACCTCCTTGAGAGTCTGAAATAAATACATTTATTAATATTATATTATTATACAGTCATATGAAAAAGTTTGGGAACCCCTCTCAGCCGGCATCATAATTGACTCTGCTTTCACAAAAAAAAAGATAAAAGTGGTATGTCTTTCATTTACCAGGAACAGCTAAGTACTGGGATGTTTTCCAAACAAAGATTTTTTGAAAAGCAGTATTTGGTTGTATGAAATAAAATAAAATGTGGTTTTGTTGATTTTAATGCCTGTAACAGCATGTAAAACTGATTACTTTAAACACAAAGTTGGTTGGATTATGTTGTTAAGCCTTGAACCTCATAGAAATGTCTGTTTAATCATCAGAAAATGTATTTTAGGTGCCTAAATGCAAGTTGCACTTCTCTTTGACTCTCTGCTGAAGTGAGACAGAATGGGATCATCAAAACAGCTCCCAAAAGATCTGAAAAACAAAGATTGTTCATTGTCATGGTTTAGGGGAAGGCTACAATAAGCTTTCCCAAAGGTTTCAATTGTCAATTTCGACTGTAGGGAACGTTGTCAGGGAATGGAAGGACACAGGCACAGTGGCAGTTAAACCCAGGCATGGCAGACCAAGAAAAAAACAGGAGCGGCATAGGTGGAGGATTGTGAGAATGGTTGCACACAACCCACAGATCACCTCCAAAGACCTGCAAGAACATCTGGCTGCAGATTGTGTATCTGTACATCGTTCAACAATTCAGCGCAATTTGCACCAAAACATCTGCTTTTTATAAAGACTAAATAACTTAATTGTTGTCTCATCAGTCCAAAGCATTTTCTTCCAATATGAATCTGGCTTGTCTAAATGAGCTTTAGCATACTCCATGCAACTGTATCTGTGGCATGGGCGCAGAAAGGGCTTCCTCCTCATCACCCGGCCATACAGATGTTTTGGTGCAAATTGCACTGAATTGTAGAACCATGTACAGATACACAATCTGCAGCCAGATGTTCTTGTAGGTCTTTGGAGGTGATCTTTGGGTTGTGTGCAACCATTTTCACAATCCGCCGCATATGCCGCTCTTGTACTTTTCTTGGTCTGCTAGACCTGGGTTTAACTGCAACTGTGCCTGTGTCCTTCCATTCCCTGACAACGTTCCTTACAGTAGAAATTGACAATTGAAACCTTTGGGAAAGCTTCTTGTAGCCTTCCCCTAAACCATGACAATGAATAATCTTTGTTTTTAAGATCTTTTGGGAGCTGTTTTGATGATCGCATTCTGTCTCACTTCTGCAGAGAGTCAAAGAGAAGTGGAACTCGCATTTAGGCACCTAAAATACATTTTATCATGATTAAACAGACCTTTATTTGAGGTTCAAGGCTTAACAACATAATCCAACCAATTTTGTGTTTAAAGTCCTCAGTTTTACATGCTGTTACATGCATTAAAATCAGCAAGACCACAAGGGTTCCCATATTTTTGCACAGCCAGTTTTTCACATTTTACTTAATTTCATAAAACTAAATACTGCTTTTCAAAAAATCTTTGTTTGGAAAACATCCCAGTACTTAGCTGTTTATGGTAAATGAAAGACATACCACTTTTATCTTTTTTGTGTGATAGCAGAGTCAATTATAATGCCGGCTGAGAGGGGTTCCCAAACTTTTTCATATGACTGTATGTCCAGGAACTGTCTCCCTCCTGCCATCTCATCCAAAGTGATTGACGTTCATCCAAACATAAACAGGAATTATTCCCCACAGCTTACAACAATATTTTACAGTTTCAGCTATCCAGGGAACTCAAGGGGATCTACATACCATGGGTAAAGTAAAGTGAGTCCAGTGCCAGGAGCTTTCCCTGGGCTTGGTCTGTCAGACAGGCAGCCAGCAGGGATCTCAGAGGCAGACAGAGAGGCCCCAGTGTCTGTGTGAACTGTAGACACAGACGGTGGAACAATTTTAAAGGGGAACTACACCAATTTTGAATGTCAAAGTTGGTGTTGGGGAGTTCTGCACTGAAAGGTTGTCTGAAGCATTGTGTGAATGAAAAAAGTCTGATTTCTAAAGTCTGAATACCTGAAGTGATGTTCAGTGTTATTTGGACTACAAGTCTGAAAATGAAAACAATCCTAAAGACAGAGTTAAAAAAAAAATAGCTTAACAGACCTCTGTTGCCGACTCCTCACCTCCACTGCAGGCCAGCTGCTCAAGGTTTTGTTAGCAGCTAGCATCACAAGCCTGAATTTCCAGCCAAACTGTTGGTGACCGAGTTGCATTATGGGAAATGTAGGAACAAGTAGGTTATGACAAGGAATATAGATTAAATTAAAGGAACAATCTCTGGACCTGCCCTGCCACATCTCATTTCAAATGTGTGGTTTTGAAGCATCCATCATAAGTTCATCATAATTTATTTGTATATTTAATTTTTTATTATGTCAAGTAACTGTCCTCCATACAGCAGCCTACAGTAAAGCATGATTCAGACCTTCTGAAAGCTGCTGATTCAACATGTAACCCCACACCAGGGCAAGGCAGGGCGGTTGACCTCACCCATGAAATATTCATCTGAAGATTTTCTGAAACACATTTGCATTTATTAAAAGTCACTCAGTCTAAATAATGCATTGAGTAACCCGACACCAGGGATGACTCAGTATACAAGAGGAGCATCAGGCAGGTGGTTTGAAACCTAGGTAACCTCCTCACCTTTTTAACATGGCGTGTAATGTGACGCCACTTAATTAGAAGTGTTAATAAGTGGTTGCACCTACAGTATAGCAGAAGGCCAGTCTAACGGATTTATATGAATAGCCACAATCTCGCTGGAGGACTACAGTGTTTGTGAACAGAGCAGAATGATCAATTTCCCTGCTAATGTGCATGATTGTGCAGTGTCACGGTTGCGATTTATCTATAACATTTCACAGACATCTGGTGCAAATTGCCTCAGCGATTTTAAATCAGCGAGTATTGAGGCCCAGAGACAACACTAAATCAAATACACATGTTTTGCATATTTGCCAAATGTAAATAAAAGGCAGGGATATTTACTGTAGAGGTTTATTCTCATAGGCCGTTATCTAGAAAGCACACACTGTCCCCTATTGGCCACAGAGAGAATTACAGAGAGAACGCTGCATCACAACTTTGAATTTATATATTTATTTTTGTAAAAAAGTAGCTCATTCAATAAGTCATAATACAAAAAGGTCAGTAGATAGAACACTATGGTGCAGGTGTCATCCTGGCAAGCAGACAGTGTGATAGTGTTTTTACAATGGAAACAGTAGCTCTGGGTGTCACAGTATTATTCCGAATTGAACACTTTTGACACTGAGAATACAGTTTTTTTTATATATATATAGTAGTAGTGGCATATAAACGCTTAACAAAAAACTTAACGTGTACCAACACTTAACCCATCATTATTTCACATTCTGGTCCTAACTTTGTTCCATAATCAACTCATTTTTGTGTAACTTCAGATAGTAACTTTAGACTTCATTGTGAATTACAATAGGATATGTTACTTTATACAGTATATTCTACAGTATATATATATATCTTCCAATCTACCTTATATTTAGCTTAGTTGAAGCCTATGGGCATACAACTTTCCTAACACCACCTTTCGCATGATATCTTTGGAACGTCTTCTATAGCCTTGTTTCCACTTAGGGGTGCGGTTCAGCACTCATTCATTTGCGTTTCCACTGTCATAAGTTGGGAATGGTACTAAAATAAGCGAACGAGCTACACACTACAGTCCGTTTATTGGTTGACATAATAATTTCCGTGTGAGAGATAAACCGCTGTATGTGTAGTCTCACCTACCAATGATGGTACTGTAAGCAGTGGAAACGCAAGCCAGATCTAGGGTTTCCGTGCCGTGCCAAACCGAACTGTGGTGCTCAGTGGAAATGCGGCATAACCCTTCAAACTTAGAGAAAATGACCCAATATTACTTCCTTTGAAGTCCATTCTAACATTTCTTCTGTGCGATTTCATTTGCAGTTGCAGCATTCTTGGTCGCTCGTGGAGTCTTTGTCGTTTTAGTCACTTTCTCTGCCTTCTCTTTCTTTACCTCTACCTTTTTAACCTCTTCCTTCTTCACCTCCACCTGTGCGACCTCTTCACTGTCCTCTGGCTTGCCGTTAACTTTCCTCAGCTTGTGTTTGCCCTTCAGAGGAGTTGAGAAAGTGAGAGACGTCTTGATGAAGTCCAGAGGGAATATTCCCACGTCTCCGTCAAAGCGGTTCTTGGTAACCTGTAGCGACCGGCGGCCAGGGATGGTCACCATCTTTTTCTCCTGCAAGATCAGCACGTTGTCAGCCTCCTGGCTCGCCTGTAGCGGGGGGGGGGGGGGGGGGGCAAAGGTTAAAGGGGTGTTTAGTTATTGTATACAACAGCTGCAGCGTTGTAAATATATGCCTTTGTATTTTAAATATATGCTATAATAAAAATAGTTGAAAAATAAAATTCAGCCAACCCCTGAAGCCGAGTTTGACTACAGCTTGTCTCAAACAAGCCTAAACATTTTGACGGACTGGATTCACATTTAAAAAGGGAAAAATCCTACAATTTGAATGTCTGACTCCCGACCACTAACATTTTAGTGCTGCCTAATCTTGTCAAACGACAAGAAAATATTCATTTAGTCACAGTTTTCATATTCAAAAGATCTATTCTAGCCACAGTCATGAGAAAACAAAACATTAAAAATCTAAATTAAAAATCCATTCCCGCTGTCTTACCTTTGCTGATCCAAAGATAGAGGCTGTCTGTAGCTCCCGGTCGTCCTCCTCCTTCCTGGGGTGAATGATCAGCGTGACGTGGCAGCTGCTGTTGGTCGCAAACTTTCTGAACGCTCCGATAATGTGATCCTGGACTGCAAACCTGGAACATGGTTTATTTCAATATATTGATTTATCTATTTCAAATCATTTATTTACAATATTTCCATTGTTTATTTTCACATGTGCAGGTCGGTATTGTACCCGATGAAACTGGTAGAAAAAGTCAAAAATGGTTTATTGTTCCTATCCACCATAACTCTTACTCACTTGTCTACTGAGAGGTTTTCCTGCCCCATCATGAACTGCAGGTTGTCAATGACGACGTGGTTGATATCGTACATGTAGACGGAATGTTGCATCGTTTCCAGCACAGTCCTATAGAAGAAGATTTGAGACAAAATGTTATATATAAAAATACTGCTTTTATATCCTATCATTGTATTGATTTATAATATTACACAGCAGTAGTGTAAACAAATTGAGCTAATACTAAAAGGTGAAGTAAGCGGTTTATTACAGCACCTTTAACAAACGTATACTCTCCACTTGTCGTCGTTATAGCAAAGCTCAAATGAGAACTTTCAGCACAAAATTTTCAACCAAAAATTTTCTAATTTAATTGTACCCTATTTCCAATATCTTGTTTTTGTCCAAATCAAAATCCCAAACGAAAAGATGTTAGTCAGTCTTATTATACTTTACAAAAAAGACCTAGTTTCTGATTATTGACTGATCGATTTATCACCTAATAATTGCAGCACGCTTTAGATTAAATTGGGTAAAATATAGAAGATATTGCTTGCATATTCTGATGTAAACCAGTTGAGTTACTTAATGTTGTGCTCTTGCCCGACAGTCAGTAAAAATGAACAACTACATTAAGGTTGTATCCATGCAAAAAGCAAAATTAAACCAGCTGTATTCGTTAAACACTTCTAAAGCCATACTTGATGTTCTGCTGCCCGTGGAAGGTCATGAAGTAGAGAGGCAGCTCTTCAAACTTGTCGGCCCAGAAGTCGTACTGCTCCAGGTTTTCCTCCAGTCGTTGCATAGAGAACTGTGTTAACATGATCTTGGCTAAACGCACGTTGTTGATCTCAAAGCTTCCCCACAGAGTGTTGACGCCCTGCATGCACAGGTCCAGGGCCAGCTCACTGATGAAGGTGGTCTTCCCACTGCCAGTAGGACCTGGTAGACACAGAAACACACACATAAACAAAATACAGATTTGATTAAACTACATTATGTTATGGTTTATGCAGCAAAACGTGTTATTTTTGAGGAGTTTGATTAGAAATGAAAATAAAGACACAGAAGTGCAACACAGGAGCGTTTGGTCATGTTGTTAAATGTAGCTTGAGTATCAGCGGAGGCAGGCTAAGACTCTCTATTGACTACCAGTATTTGTGCTAAGCTAACTAGTATTGAGAGACCTTTGCCTGTTTCTTCTTCAAAAATGCACCCAGCCACGGTTAAAGGTTTTGTTTTAGGAAGCTATAAAGGGTTTGTCTGTATCCGAATTAAACAGTAACAGGCTAGACCAGGACTAAATAATAAAATAAGAAAAATACAAAAATTGTAAGTGGTATTATACCTGTAAAAACAGTGAGCTCCCCCTTGCGGTGTCCCTTGAGGATCTTGTTGAGCTCTTGAAAGCGTGTCCACTTGACCCCGGCCACCTGCTCCGTGTTGACCAGCTCCCCGTACACGTCGTCTCTCAGCTGTTTGAAGGACACTATGGACTTATGAGCTGCTGGGATGGAGGACTTGATTATGTTACTGAAGTTCTTCCCCTGGGCCAGAGCCTCCACTGGACAGGGCCGGTACTCCCCGGGCCGCACCAACGAACAGCGCCTCAGACCTAATAATAAAAATAATAACAAAAATATCTCAGTTTTATACAGTATAGCAACTTTTTCTTTAAACAAGGATGAATTACTACAGTACAGGGGGATGAAAAGAAGGTAATAACACAAGCATAGACTGAAAATAAATAAATAAATAAGTACAATAAATGTACAATATATTTATTTTTAAATAAATAAACAAACAAATAGCTAGCTTGCATAGCTGAAACAAATACCTAGCTTCCGTGAGAAGATCTTTGATGCCTCCCAGGAGCGGATATCGCCTCCCAACCACAAAGTAACCCGTTTGAACTGCTCCAGGTACGGTAGTAGGATGGGTGGGAGACAGCTGACCCCCCTTGGGAGAGCCACACTGGGGAGTCCCGTAGCCTGACTCACAGCTAAAGTGTCCAGTTCATGTCCAGTCAAAACCACCTCAGAGTCCATTCGGCTAACAAGTGGGAGGCCGAAGAGGTTGTAGTAAGAGTTGCACTTTGGGACGGTGGCTTCGTTGTAAGTGACTTTGTCAGTGTCTGTGCTTTGGGCGGAGAGCAGCTTGACACCCTTCAGGCTGGAGTCGGGACCTCCGTACCAGGGGAACACCAGGCTCTTGGTGGGCTTAAAGAGACGCACGCCAAACTTCTTCAGGGTGGCGTTAGAGATCTTTGTGATCTGAAAGAAAAGAGTGATGAATTGTAACGTTCCGTGAGAACAATTATTGATACGTTACAACATTTATGATGATTATAAAACAGAACAAAAACCAGTTTGATTTCAAAGAGAGAAAAAAACACATAGCATTTATGTACACGGTTCCTATAGATCTTTAAAGTCTTAAAAGACAATAAAGTTCAATTGAAATGTGTGAAATTAATCGTTCAAAAGTCTTAAGACATGGGGGGTAGGATTTGATCTTTCCTTTTTTTCTGATGTAATTAAAAGATTTGGTACTAGTAGCATCTACTTTTTTTAATAATTTACAAATGCCTCCACAATAAAATTTGCAGATAAAAAAACGCAAAACCTTCTCATAGATAACACCAGTACATCTTTCACCAATTCACTCTATTCATAATGTACCTGGAACATGGTTTTGATGAGCTGCGCCTCGTCTTCAGGCAGGTCAGTGAAGGGCACAGAGCTGGTCCAGACCCTCTGCACCTCCCTCAGCTCCCACTCTCTCTCCTCCTGCTCCTCCACGCTCTCTGGGTAACCGAGCAACACATGAGGGCTGAGGAAGGCCTGCTCCTCCTTCTGCATGACCTCCAGACAGTCCTGTAGGTCCTCCCAGCTGCCCTCCACATGCGTCTCCTTACACATGAACTGTCCCGTGGTCTTGTCCACAAACAGGTTGAAGCTGTCGCCCCTGGGAGGTATGGTTAGGGTTGCATGATTAATGGTAATACAAAAGCATGATCTTGATTCATATTTCTAAGCAATCTCATTTCTAATTTATGACAATTATCTTGCTGCAAGTTCAAGTCTTTGCTGAACAATGCCAGTTGCTCTATCAATGACAATTAGCTACATTGTGTAAACAATCTATTCATTTATCATTGATGCATACATTTCTATAGATGTTCTCTCATTTTGTTATCTATTATAACTTGCCAATCGTTGTCCCTCCTCCATTTTTTTTTTCATTATTTATTTTAAAGCGGCAACTTTAAGCATCATTGTGTGTTTAGAATAAGAGAGGAAAAGAGACTCGTAATTTCCTATGTTAGAGAAGACTTTTAAGTTTAAGTCTGGAACTTAAATAGTATGTTTTAAGAGTTTCTAAGAGTGAAATACATTTTTTAGTTAAAAAAACAGAATCTTTTGAGAGAATCGTGATCTTAATTCTGAAAAAAAACATTCTACCAAGACTTGCACAGCCCTACCTGGAGGACGGGTCCACGAAGATGCTCGGGATGTGTAGACAGCTGTATCCATCGTGGAAGGGGACGTCTTTGGAGCGCAGGAACTGTTTGATGTCTGTGACTGTGACAGGGCTTATAGGGAATTCCACAGTAGATTTAGCATCCTTTTTATAAGCTCTGGTCCCACTGTGTGTAGGGAGGAAGCATTTATCCCAAAGTCTTGACCCCCATAGAGGTGCAGTAGTTCTGTAAAGGGGTTTCGGAGTCGCTAGTCTCACACAGAGAGGTGAGAAGTGTCTTTGGTGGTGTTGGAGAAGCCTCGGGGCGGCCAACTGCGCCAGGCAGCTGGTGCCCTTATGGAGCAACCTCCTCCACATGAGTTAGCCTGTTAGGACATTCAACCTGGAAAAAGACAGAAATATAGGGAGAAAATATCAGCATAGTCAAAGAAAAAAATGTATTATATAAGGTAACACTTAATACATATTGAGAGCACTTCTTTTGCCAGGTTTCTCCAAAATTACAAAAAGGAACACAAAGAAAAAAATAAGAAAAATAAAACATTGTTATAAATATACAAAGTGTAAGGTAAATGCAAAGCAACAGTGACTCACTCAAAAAAAGGCAGTCTGTGATGGTGACAACTGACACTCATATTGCAAATGAGCATACAAGTATACGTATTGCATATCACCTTGAAAAAATATCTCCTTTCTATTTAGACAGATAGTATGGTCACCGTAACGTTAAATACTAGTACTTTAATGTGCAATATGACTTCAATTTTAACAAACTGTACACGAATATTAACCTTACTTTGTTCTACTTAGCCTGAAGTAGAAAATAAATTATATAGATAATTCCAGTTAGGGCATTCAGCCTGCATACAGGGATAAATATAGGAAGAAAACATCAGCAAAGTCAAAGAAAGGACATAGTGACGCCAGAAGACATTATTTCTAACAAAATTAATGACATTAACCCGACTTTGCACCAACAAGACTAGGTTAGAAATAAAACAATTAATTAATATTTATATAGGGGAAAACCACGCAAAGTGCAGCTTACAGGCTCTGCAGTCTTTCATCACGCTCCTCCATGCTCCTTTTCTTAACCCGGGCTTTCGGTGCGTCTTCAAAACAAGTTCGTGTGAAACATACTGCAAAGTGTACCGAAAATGGTTTCAAAAAACGTATTTAAGATATGTTTAATTTTACATTTTAAAAACACATTACATCTTTGTGTATATATTTGAACACATTTAGCATTTTATATAAGTGACAGAAGTGGTCATTTTATGAAATCCTATTTTCCTTTACATTTTTTGTTGTCCCCCGGAAGCAAATCATCGACGGACCGGACTACACGCATGCCCGTGAGGTCGTCCTCTGTGACAGTTGTTGCTATTTATCGTCTTTGATTATAACACCATTATTTCACACATATTAGTGGTTTGTTAGTTATTTTTTAAGGATGACGTCGAGAGGGAGCGCGAGCCGGTTCCTGCAGAGCGTCCTGAGGAACGGAGTGGGCCGCTACGTGTGTCAGCTGAAGCGGGTCTCTATCATCTTCTCCAAACAGGGACAGAGCTCACTGGGAGTCAGGTAAAGAAATATAAACAAACCTGTATGCTTAGAAACACAAGGGCAGTGTCTATGTATCATGGCAAGTCGTTTAACATGTATTATAGCTAGACAGTAGACTGGGTATTCATTATACGTTTACTTTTACAAGTCGAGCTCTAATTCAAGATTGCCTATCTATCCGTAAATACATTTTCATAGGTAATAGGCTACTTTTGACATTAATCATGTGTAAGGGGTTTCTCATTGCATATATACTGCAACTGAATTATATAATTAATAACAATTAGTTGTTATTCAAGTTCAAGATATCTACATTGTCTTTTGTACATAAATGTTTTTATATTTATGTATATAGCCTAAATGTTTACATCAACTTCAATGGACCTTCTGCACATATTGTATTACATAATACAACATCAGCTATTCTATTCAGTAACACCATAAGACACTGGGATGTTAAACTGTATAAACAAGCGCAAATACGGTTATTCCACACGTGCTACCAATCAGAGAGCAGAGTGACCATTTCTTCTTTATTCTGTGTCAGGGAGTTTATTGAAGAGGGCGTGGTGGATTATGCCAAGAGCAACCCTGCGACTGTGGTGTACGTCTCTCCCCAGGCCTGCAGGATCCCCAAAGTAGTCGCAGAATACTGTAAGTGCTCACAACTAATGCTTCATTTATTTTCAACATCAAAGCATGTGCATTTATATTAAGAATAATGCTTCATTTTACAGATACTTCTATGTCATATAGTACTAATTACAGGTAAACAGAGACGTTCCGATAGTGGTGTTGAGTTTAGAAGCAATTGTATAGTCTTTTTTGTGTTAATATTTGTATGGTAAATCCATGTGCTTTTCTTCAATAGCTTTTTTAAGGTGAATGAATACCCTTCCATTTTACTGATGGCCAATGTACTGTTTGTAATCATAAGCACGATTTCCCCCATGTACATACTTAAAGCTTATATGTTTAACTTTAATCCTTTTATTTTTTGCTGTATGAACCTGAGTAGTATAATGCTACAAACTGTAGGGGGCAGTATAACACAGTTTCCCCTGCGGCCTCTCTTCAGGTAAAAGTGAAATGCTGCTGGGAAGTTCCTATTGACTTAGTAAAATGTTCTTCTCCAGAATCATATACTGTATGTTCTTGTTGACACTAGCAAAGGTCAAACAAATATCCCTGTCACTCAAACTTTGTCATATCATATTTTTTTCTTCCTGTAGTGAATGGAAACGTGAGGGAAGAAATTGTCACCAGCAAATCGTCTCAGCAGATTTCCGAGCTTTTGACCAAAATGACCAACCAGTCGGGTCTGGACGTCATCCGCATCCGTAAGCCGTTCCACACAGACAACCCCAGCATCCAGGGCCAGTGGCACCCCTTCACCAACCGCCCCCCCTCCATCGGACCCATCCGGCCACAGAAACAAGACTCTTAACAAGGACTCATACAAGTCGAAAAAGTGTGGACGTTACTTTATGAGTACATGTGAAAGATATGCTCTTATTTTTTTGTGAAGTGTGTGCAATCTAAATTAAAGGTGGATTCAGTGATTCTGGAAAACGCTCGTTGAGAAAATCAGTTTGTCTGAATCTGTGAATAAATCCTCACGATTTGATACCTGTCCGAACGGTGTGTGCGCGCTGAAAAAAAAGATGGTGTTAATACTAGACAGCCTAGGCTCTGTAAACTGGTTTGTAAACAAAAAGGGTGCCCAGCGTAGCTAGTGACATGCCTGTTTACAGAGCCTAGGCTGTAAATTAACACTAGGCAACACATTAACATTTTTTACGGACAGTGGATCGTGAAGAGATATTAACTGATTTTGACAAGCATTCTCCAGAATCGCTGACTCCAGCATTAAATCATGTTTGCAGACATTTCTCAATGTATTTGGTGGATAAGACCTTCACTAGTATCTACTGAATGTTTTCATTTACAATGTCCTTCTGTCCTCTTTAGTGCACACAGTACCAGCTCCGAATGGCACATTTGAATAGATTGAACGTGAATACACCCGCGGCTTGCCAGCTGGTGTAATAAAAAAACAGCCGATTACTGTTTTTATCTCAAGGTTATTTGAGGATTCCTGTAATAAAGTGCGGCACTCCAGGGGAGATGGAACTTTGTATGAAATAAAAATAATATTGTTTTCGTGCAAATGGTGTTGTTGGCATTTAAATTTAGATTCTGTTTGAACAGCTTGTCAGAAGATCAACAGAGCTAAGCTGGTGTCAAGTAGAGCCGTCTGCACTATATATTTAACTGCAGTTAAAATACTAAGCACACAAGCATCATACTAGATGGACAACTTTTTTTATTTGTGACACGAGGGGGAATTTACATGTCTCTTCAGTTTAGTATTACGATTTTGGTGATATCTTCCTCAATGCACAATCTTAAATGATGATCCAGAGCTTAAATGAACATGACAGATGGTTTTGTGTGATAGCTCGCGGGACAAGTTTTAACCTCTGCAGAGAAACACATGCAACTGAATGATTTGTTCAGATTCAACAAGATAGACGTTGGCATAAAATATGCACTGATTTCTTTGAAGTTCACAACCTGAAATTATTTATTTTTTCTGGGTGCCCTGAATAGTTGAATATTCGCCGATTCGATCGAAGTTGCCCAATTTGACTGCCGATCTCACAGTCGTATAGTCCTAAATTTGGTTATGAAACAAGAATAATTCTATGATGGCTAAATGGGGGTGCTGAATGTCTGATTTGACATGGAACTGCTTAGTCTCTCTACCAATAAATCATAATACATCACTTATTATACTGCTCATAAAAATTTGAAAATAACTCATGAGCTTATAATCAATCTCGTTAGTATGCAGGAATGGTAGACTAGGTCGCAATAATACTGAATAGGCAAGATTTGACCAATCAGATTTGACTATGTTGATTCTTAGTCGGGGACAGCCCTGATTTCTTAAAACTGTCTGACCCCTGCTTCCAATATACGTCCCCTTTTACAAGTAACCTTAATGTTCTTCTCAGCTCGAAACACATCCTTACAAGTGAAAGTCATCTCATGAATACAGATGAGCAGACTCGTGCAAAGAGGGGCCCCAAGAACAGATCGCTCGCTTCTGGTGATTGATGGCTACGATTCTGCTGGCATATTTATTTTTAGATATATATAAATCTGGGGACATAGGGAATGGTTAGGCTAGCCATTAAATGTTATGTTGAAGAAAAAGCGTGAGAAGACTGCAGAGGACGGTTGTGATGAGTGAGAGGCAGTGGAGTAAGTCGAGCTCTGCAGCGGGACACTCAAGCTGATGATTTCACTCATTTTCTTCTCATGAATATCTGCACTTGAGTTGATCGTTGAAAGTGAGAACTCCCTCCCTTTAAATTAGCCTCAGACAAGGCCATAACCATGCAGTTGATATGAGGGGTGGGATTAACTTTTCATTTATTTTTGAAAGTAATATCTATATTGCATTTTTTCGCTTTTGCTTTTTACCTTTCTTGCTTAATCGTTTTGTAATGGTTGAAATCAGAGAATAGTTAAGCAGAACAGCTTAATACTAGGACCGGTAATTATGATCATTGTAATTAAATTTGTCAAGTTTAGTTAATAAGTTTGATTACATTTGATCATTATTATTTTCAATGTAGGTGCAGGTTTTCCAGTTGTAGCACAGCAAATAAGGCAGATATCAGAGCCACTTTGTCCTCGTCACCCCCTCTCCCCAATGGGAACTGCCACAGCTCGTCCCACCCACGCCAGGTTATTTAAGGCTCTAAATAAAGATGCTGTTGCTAAGTTACTGCCTTGAAAATGGGCAAATTTTTATAACACCTCCCTTTGATCCCCTTAAATTGTACCTCTGCACTGCCAGAGTATTGTATGTGTGTAAATGACTCTGGGATCATGTGAGCTCCATGTTTTACCATAGGGGGACAATGGCCGCAAGCTAATAACAATACTGAGTACTGACTGAGGTCGGTGTCTTGAAAAAGTTGTTTTCCGGTGTGAACACGTTCTGCATGCATTTTCCTGTAACTTTCCCCTTGGGGCTGTTGACACTGACACATTTTTTTTTCTCAAGCTCAACATAAGTTAATACATTTTTCTCTTTTAATCACATAAGCAAAGTGCAAATGAAACGTACCCAGATAAATTAGACACAAGGGACAACATAACAAAAAAAGATGAATTTCTATGAACAGCTCAGGTGGTTAAATTATACTTACAAATAGCAAATAAGTCACTTCAGCAGGTAAGTTCATTATCTACATTATAGTAAAAATCATACAGAATCAACTTGATGGAAAGTTTCACAGTTGACATGGGTTTATAGGCTACTACATGACTTGCAGTGCAAATTGTGATCTCTTTAAGCCAGTTTTTTTTGCCCAACACCTAGAGAAATAATCTACATATACAGAAAATAAACTGCATTTTGCATATTGACACAGCAGGGTGCAACTGATGATAATGCATTTGCAAAAACAACAATTGTGGGTTCACAGGGTGAAGGTAAAACTGCCAATATGTCAGCCATTTTTACTTAAGGTCCATGCTACGGTAAACAGTGCAGTGCCTGTCTCAAACAGAGTGAGAATTAAGCAACAGGTGAAGGCTTGTTCACAACTTGATAATGGAAGTTTTGACATAACACATGGTTAAGAACAATACAAATTGAAACTCATAACAACGTTTTAAACTCACAATAAATAAATAAAATCAACCCATCAAAAACATTTCTTTACAACATTGATTTAATTGAAATGTTTATGCACATAATTCACACCTATAAATTAGCATGATAAAAACAAACCCTCTATTCATTCTGATTAACAGTCCTGGTTCATCTTTGTACTGCACATTATAATTTAAGGACACATATTCTTATGTTAGCCGACTAATTCTTATGTGAAACACGTGCAATGGAAAACCATCTCACCAATCATGATATGAGCTTTCTAATGTTGAACTAATGCTCAAAATCCAGTAGTTTTCTAGTGCTGCAAAATAAGCCTCTAACGGGCTCTTTGAAAAAACTTGTTCTAATTGATTAGGGGCCATCAACGCCTTTTGTAAATTCAGCAGGGTCCTTGAGAGAGAAAGTGAGTGTGAATGTGAACAGTAATGGATGATGCAGGCACACTGTGGTGGTGGTGTGTGTGTGTGTGTGTGTGTGTGTGTGTGTGTGTGTGTGTGTGTGTCTGTGTGTGTGTAAGAGAGAGAGAGAGAGACAGAGAAAGAGGGATTAAGATGAGGATAAAAACGAGCGATAGAAATAGCTGGAAATATGAAAATCCAAAGTAGCTTCTGTCAACATATCCATATGTATCATTCCTGTTCTCTGCATGGACAGCCAGGTCAGGTTAAGGTGAGGCACTGCATGTCACTAGGGTAAAAATCTTTAACTTATAAGTATCAGCATGAAACTTTCATGGATGATTACTTGTATTGAAACAATTATTTTTTCCAGACATTTTTTGAATACAGGTGCAAATTTGTTTTACTATGTAGAAATGTGCATCGTTTTAGAAACCAAAAATCTAGATGTTGGAAAAAGCCTTTTTTCATTTTAAAAATCAAAAAATACTTTAGACCGGTACTTCAAAATGCATTTTCAGCACAAAAAGTAGCATACATTAGACCATTAATGACAAATGAACAAATCCTTCTTTAATAATCTTCACAATAGTGCTAAGAATGATAAATGTTTAGTTGATGTAAGTGCTTAAAAAGTTGAGATTTTTGGTTCAGAGTATTGAGAAAAAAAACTAAGGGAGAAATAAACGGAAGCAAACAGACAAGTTTTTGTCAAATAAACACCTAAATGTGTATTTTAGACCTTTTATTATAGCCTACTAGTATGATAAAAGACATGTTATGGAAGCAAAATAGACAAAAATCTCACAATTGACCAGTGCTTGAAAGCAACATGTTTTTTACCTGCTGCAGTGTCTCAACTTAAAAGGCCAGGTAAAAATATTGAACCTATTTTGTAGGAACAACAGAGAAAAACACACCTTGATATGTGACCTCAGGGGATCCAGCTCTACCTCACATAATGCCCATATTTGGATTCATCCACACGTACAAACCAAACAGTCTAAAATGCACAGCACCCGGGGCGGCAGTGGCGAAGTGGGTAGGGAGTTCGCCTCTGGTGTGCAGGGTCGGAGGTTCGATCCCCCCGTCTCCCCGCCACATGTCGAAGTGTCCCTGGGCAAGACACTGAACCCCGAATTGCTCCCGATGGTTAGCTTAGTTAACTTAGCACCCTAGTGCTAAGCCTACCCTGCGTGGTAGCTGCTACTATCGGTGTATGAATGTGTGTGTGACTGGGTGAATGTGTACAAAAACAATGTAAAGCGCTTTGAGTCTGTGATAAACGGAGATATAGCCCTATACAAGTCCATTTACCATTTACCACCCAGATAGAGGAAAACAGTTGTAATAATTGTTATTGGAGCGTAAGCACAGAGGCGTATGGCAAAGGAATAAAGCCAAGTTTGAAAAGATGTTTTTCCACTTCCAAATGTGCTCAGGGTTTGAAATAGGAAAGCCCACTTGAAAAGATTTGTTGGTGATTTACATCAAACATTAAAAATGTCCAACAATTTATAGTCAGTAATTAGTGAAGAGCCGAGCCAATTTCTGCTTCACTGAGGCAGATCTTTGCCCCATTTTTAATAACAATAATTGGCATTATGTCATAGACAGAGATAGTCAGACGGCAAGGAATCAATAGAAGTGGGGTTTAAGTTTCAGTACGCATCAGACAAACTAGACCATGTGTTGACTGACTATTTGTAAAGGTGTTTATACCTGTTTTTAATGGCCAAAAGACACTTTGAATTGTACGAAAAGGGGTTAAGGTGCACACTTAAGGACAGTCCCTTCTCAATAATAGTAAGGTAGAGTTGGGTAGGAAGGTGGTGCCAATGCAACCCATTGATATAGTTTTCTAACTGACTTTTTTTGTAATCCTCAAGGTGTCTATTACGCCAGTTTTGATGTTCCCCAACTTGAAATATTGTCCCAAGGGTCTGTTCTGCAACATTCTTTGTGGCCATCTTTGAACAATTTAAAATTTACATAACTTTAGAACAATACATCATATGGAGACAACTGACTCTATTTTTCTGCCTCATTTTGGCATGGGAAATTGATTAAAACAGTTATTGTAAAGGTTCTAACAAATTGGTAACTTGTGAAATAAGGGAAAGAAATTGACTAACTGTGTACTCAAAATCTTAGTAAGACAGTAGAGGTTGAGAATACAGTGGTGTACAAGGCTGAGCATGAGTCAACTGAGAAGCTGGAAAGTGCTAAACAGTTCCTGCCTCCTCGTGTCACCATCTCCTCCCTGCATGGCTAACCAGGACACTCAGGTCAAATGTTCTCCTGTCTGCCTGTACCTGCAGAGGGGACGGTGCTGTGTGCAAACAGACAACGGAGGTCCTGTGTGTGTGTGTGTGTGTGTGTGTGTGTGTGTGTGTGTGTGTGTGTGTGTGTGTGTCTCTCTCTCTCTCTCTCCCCTGTGGAGGCCAGCCAAACCCCGCTGTTATACTGTCAGCGAGTCCCTGACAAATGCGTGATGAGAGTCACCGTGGAGACACACTGCTGCTGCTGCTGCTGCTACAGTAAGCTGAATCAGCGCTTTGCAGGATATAAGACAGATCTTTATTTAACGCCGGCCGTGACGCGTTTACAAAGCACTCACAGATTCATTTCAGCCACTTCCCTCTGTCAGTTATACACGTGTCATTTAATCATAGCACTGTTGGGGAAACACTGAGATGCTCTGAAGCTATGTGTTGTTCTGGTTTTGCTCTGATGTCTAAGTATAAGCACTATAGACTATATAGGTGAACTCTGAGGTCGCTACGGTGGCCTTGAGGGATCAGTGCACTTAATGGGGTTGTGTTGTGGTATTTACTGTGTTTTTAATGCCTTCACGCCAGCGATATTTCAATTTTAGCACACACTTACACTTGAACCTGAGGGTGAACTCATTAGATGTTGGTAGTCAAAGGTCTCTGTGGCCTTACACATTGTGAGGTCTCCGTGACATTGTACCATACTGTAGCTTCTTAGGAGCGTTACCTTCTGTAAAGCCTTGCCTTCCACCTTTGGACTTTCACAGCTCTGCAATTGTATGCCAAACGGAGGCATATAACCACTAGGCAGTAGTTCTTCATGTGATGTCGTATTTGCAGCACTTTTTTTAAAAAACACTGCACATGTGTTGTCAAATTGTCAAATTAATTAGCTTGAGTTTTTTCTATTTGCGTGTGATTTCTTAAGTTGTGGTGCGTTGAGCTCTCAGGGCCACCATAGGACACCTTTAAATGTCGCATGTGTGAAGGTGACTGGCCCACCAACAGTGGAATAAACGCAAACCTGTTTCTGCAATTCAATATTGGCAAAAAAAAACCTTTTGTCTCTTTTTAACATCACTTTGAAAGAAAGTCTTTGAAATAGTCGGCATGATACTACAGGCTGTTTTGATGTCTCAGGAGGAGAGAGATAAATCCTCGGGGTGTAAATGGACGATTCATAAAAACTGTGCTGTCAGTCTGACAGAGACAAAGTACAAGTATGTTTAGCAGCTAAATATAAAACAGCCAACAAGCATTTTTTTTTCTTGCACAGCATTTCACCTGTTTGTTTTGCAGCCTCCTGGGCCCTAAAGCCTACAGTCTATACAGTCTCCAGTGAATTCAATCAATCCGACCACAAACTTACTGATCCTTTGAATGGCCTTTAATAGACGTCTCAAGATGCCACTCTAGCTGCTGTATATCTTTTTTTCTCACACAGATGCTAAAAACAGAAAAATTGGCACAACACACGTTGCTACTAGCAGCTGCAGCAGTGATGTCATTATTGCAATTCACATGAGAACAAGAGCAACACAAATAGAGAGGTGCTTTAAATAAACTTAAAATGAATGTCATTTTTTTCTTACCGTACCTCCTGAGCTGTTTGTACAATGTAACAGATCCAGTTTCTTAAAGTGATACTTCACACAAACTTCATCTTTTCAGTTTAAAACAGGAGACATGGCTGTAACACAACTGTAGTTTGGTTGGTCATGGAGAACAAAGGCTTGAAGTCCGTCTGAGTTTATGATCATTAGTAAGTTTATAGCCATTTATGAAGCGAAAATGCCAAAACATTAGTTGGGTTCATCTTCTCAAATATGAGGAATTGCTAATTCACTGAATTTCTTATTCATTTAAAAAATGTTATATTGGGGGGATTTGTGCTGTTGTTCAACAATAACACAATTTGAAGATGTCACAATTTTTTAGGTAATTAAACAATTAATTAAAAAAAATATGTCTGATTAGTTGATAATGAAAACAAATCCTTAGTTGCAGCAGCCCTACAATGGATTCCAATTCTTACAAGTGTTCACTTCCTAACCAGTCTTGCTGCATCATCTTCTTTTCCGCTTGTCCACTCATATCTTTGTCGGATGGTTGCATATGCTTGAGCTTGTTAAAGAAAATAGACAGTAGGGATTTGTAGTCCAAGTCTATTTGTAGTCCTTTAATTTGGCATTTGATATCAATCCTTCCTGAAACAGCTTCTTTCACCATCAGGATCATAGAAGGGCTTTCCGTGGTGTTTTTAATACAGAATCCAATCCAGCCACTATGAATGATTAAAACCTGGTCTCCCCCCTTAGACAATACAAGAACATCCTCATATCAAACCTGTAACACACAGACTCCGGTTCCTTCTAAGCCTTTTTATGACACACAAAGGATTTGATTGTTGCTGCTGGAGTATCACTTTGCGCTTCCGTTGAGAGGGGGGTAACATTATATGGCACTAAAACCTTCCACAGTTTCCAAAGAATACTGGACAAATTGAATTTCTTTCGCCGATGTCCCATTTTTTGTGTGTGTCATCTGTCCACAATCTTTCACAAGTCTCCAGGGTTGAGTCTACACTGAGGTAGCATCATCATCCAGCTCCCACTCCATACTCATGGTCATTCTGTAACAGTGCAGTATAACGGCAAAACACATTTTCACAGCTCCAACCATTTTGAATAGCAACCGTCTCCGGTTACCGTCGTCCATTGTCCAAAAAAGTGAAATCAAAGGGCCATTTGTCACGGGAGAGACAAGGGGAAACATCTCACATTTCACATCGGGCTAAGGACACGACCTGTAGGTAAATAACAGCAGCGTTTTTCATACAACAAGTCAGTTCTACCCCACACTCATCGTTTGGAGGGGTCAAAATAAATAATTGCCGGGACAAATACTTAAAGAGACAGAGACACATTTTTAGATGGAGCTCTCGTCAGGCTGTGGGTCCAGCTGTGTGGTGGTTTTCCTTTGCTCCAGAATCCTATTAAGCTCCTCGGTAAACGAATGGTATATTGGCGACACGCCCTCTGGATCTGCCTGCCTTAGCAACATGTAGCTATTGCCATTCATTTTCCTCAGCACGCTAGGCAGAGTAGCCGACATCCCGTTAGCGAAGTCCAAATCTGGCAATGGGGGCGGCATGGGAAGAGGGGGAGCCGGGGGAGGCGTTTTGGCGGGAGAAAACTGCCCCTCCCCCGGCACTATCTGTAGGAATCCATCTCCTATATCCCCGAACGTCGTCATGGAGATCGAGCGTCTCCCGTGGCGACCGTTGCAGTGGCTGGAGATGGTCTTGAGTTCCAGGTGGGAGCTCCGTTTCCTCTCGGACGAGCCCAGAACGTGCAGCCCCGTGTGGGAGAACTTTCGGTCGCGACGGGGGTTCCGCCTGGTGCAAAAACTCACGTAGACGAGCACCACCGTCAACACCAAGCAGAGGCCTCCAAGGACGGCCACTAGCGAGATATAGACGGCCTCCATGTGTCTGTAGGTTTGGAACTCTGGTCCTGAAGGCATGGGGGCAGGGGGGGAGGGTAGAGGTCGCTCGGTAGGGCTGTTGGTGGAGAAGAAAATTGGGCTAGAAACCGTGGTGGGCTCGATGGTGGATGTGGGTTCCACGGGGAAATATGAATCTGTGTGCACACGTACTGTGTAGAGAAACACCAACACAGACACAGAGTTCTCCACAGCGAAGCAGCGATAAGAGCCACTCTGTTGGGATCGCGCTCCTATGATCAGCAGGCCGTCTGTCCCGATGCGGTAGCCCGAATTCAGGCCGTAGCCCTGGAGCTCTTTGCCGTTGAGCGTCCATCGTGGTGTAGCCAGGTTGGAGTGGAGCTCACACTGGAGAAGCACGTCGTCACCAGACATCACAGAACGCCTCCGATGGACCACTGAGAGACACAGCGAGAGGGAGAGACAGAGAGGGGACAGGAGACATGGGGGGGGGGGGGGGTATTAAACAGGGTTCTCATGGATTTTTACCAAATCATTTTCAAAACTTTTCCATGGAATTTTACCCATAACCTTATATTTAAAGTGGCTACAAGGAACTTCCTGCGTGTGTTTATTCTAGCGGCCCCTTTGGACAAAAGCGGTAGTAATTTAATGACGGCAGCCAACGCCCCCCTCCCCCCAGTCATTAAAGACAACACGACTAAAACGCAGTCGTACACAGAGATGAATATGTAAAGAGATGTCATATCAGCAAGGTTATGTTCTAATAGTGCAGGTGAGTAACCTGCGTGGCTCAACCCTTCAGCATGACTTTCCGTTCACATTTCATAATCGTCTTTAAACGTGGTGAAGCCCCGCAATGCAGCCAGCCTGACCTCCAGCCAGAGAGAGACTGATTAAAATGTGAGAGCAGGGAGCAGGGGAATGGGGAAGGGGGATCCCTTAATAGCTGCCAAACGATTCAGTTTTCAGGCAGAGGAAAGTGTGTGTGTGTGTGTGTGTGTGTGTGTGTGTGTGTGTGTGTGTGTGTGTGAGGGAGAGAGGGAGTCAGGCAAACTAATCAAAGGGAATGGTTGGACGGTCAAATTAAGTTCTAAACTTTTATTTCAAAATTAAAAGTGACTTTACATAATGGATGTTGTAATACAAACCATTTCCTGAATTCTCCTTGCAGCCCCGGGTCCCTTTGGAGATATCCTGGGTCAGGTTGGATCTGAAACGAAGTGATTTTAAAATTGAGTTTAAAAAGGTTTTCCTACCGTAACATTTGCACTTTAAAACAGCCTACGAACTGTTTAAAAAACATACAAATAACTAAGACTGATCAAATAACTTCCACTGTGCTCAACGCTGGTTCAAAGTTACAGTTTTCAAAAATCCTAATGTTTTCTTGTGAATTCAAAGATGCCAGATGCTAGAGGAATCTCCCTGATGGGGGGAAAACACATCCAGGTTGACTACATTGTTTTGAACCTGTTTTAATAGAGAACTAGGTTGGAAATGAAAGCATGTATTAATTATTAAGTATTAGACTCTGTTTGGCTGAAGGGCCCAGAAGAAATACATAGAAATCAACCAAAGAAAGTCATGTAATGCAAAACAATGTGTCAAAATATTAATCTGTTTGTAGGTTTATGAACCATTTTAAGAGGATCCAACAATAATAATCTAGGCATATTATTTGACTTTTAGAGCGCTTTATTCACTCTTTCTAATATCGCATCTTATATCTAATAATATTAATATTTTAACGTGAACAATTCTTAACTTTTTAACTTTCAGAACCACTGTTTTGACAATGTCTATCGCTATAAATAATTCAAATGCACAGAGCAGCAGATATGATGTCAAAAGTTTGTTCAGGAGGAAATGAAAGATGACAACAAACGGTATAAACAGGTGGAACAGCAGAGAAGGTTTAGGGGAATATAGACTCAGGGTCTGAGGTGAAGACGCAATGCAAATATATTTGTCTCAGCAAGAACCTGGTTAACTTTTCTGCCAAATATCCCCTTAGCTTACCCCTATAAGCACAACAGTTTGTGTGTGTATTTTATCCCTTTCTATAAAACACATCAAGCCATTTGCAGCGTTTGCCATGTCCCTAGATATGAACTGTATATTTGTTAGTATACAGTTGTGTGTCCCTCTCACCGTCTTGCATGGGAGGATATTTCCACACACTCCTTCCCGTCCCAGCCACAGAATGGATCTCTGGCGAACACACAGTCGTAACAGGAAGTGTACCTGCCACAGGCCGACATGGGGACCTGAACCACACTGGAGCGAGAGCCAACGTAGATACTCCGCTGTGACACAAAAAAGATGATTGATTCATCCGATTATATGTATTTGACCTTTAAAAGCCTACATTTAGAACAGGCAACTTAAGTCATGTCATGCACAACATTTTCTAAGACATTTCCGTTGACTGTTTGCTGCAGACACTTTATGTATATTACAGATGATTTATAGATTAAAACACCACTGTAAACCCTATGTTAACATATGACTCTACATACATGAATAGTTGAATACATACCAGAGTGGAGGATATGACCATGCTGTCTATGGGCTGGGGCTTGTCAAACAGCTGCAGCTCTTCTATGATGTGCATTTCTCCACCGACCTCCACGGCTCTGTGCAGCCAGCCGTCATCTAGAGGAGGAGATACAAGCTTGTCAATCAAGATGCTTGAGAAACTTTTCAATGTTTCCCATTGTTAAAACAATCCCATGAGGAGACCTAAACCGATAATGAGTTAGTAAATCCTTTAAAAAATGAATAGTAACGGCTGGGGACTGTAGCTTTTAGCCTTCATCACACAAAGTTGGGGACTATTTTCAGCCGTGGAATAATACACATTTGGTTACTCGGTGAGGACGATGAGAGACATTTCAGGGTATTTGGTCTTTCCATGGTCTCTCTTACCAGTTCCCAGAAACAGAATGGTATAGAGGTTTCCATCCAGCGCGGGCTCTTTGTGCACAGTGATCTTGACGTAGTTGACGCTCCTCTTGAACATGAGGGGGCGCTCTGCTATGGGGTGCACCTGGCTGGCCATCAGAGGGTGTCTCCTGGCAAATGTCAGCACATTGTCTGGGAGGTCCCGGGAAGAGTTAATGCCCTGGGACCTGTGTAGATCTGTTATACACTGTAGAGATGAGAGACAGAAAGATGCTGTCACAATAAGTACTATTTACAGGTCTTAGAAATGCTTTTTCTGCATATCTTTAAGAAGAAAATATATCAGACAATTAACGATGTATGAACAAATCCTTATGTAATAACCTTCAGAATAGTGCTAAGAATTATAATAGAAAGTTAAATTGATGAAAGTGCTTTATAAGTTGACATTTTTGGTTCCCAGTATTACACAACTAATGTTGAGATAATGGGCAGTTAAGGATGGTTGTATTGGAGAAATAAAAAGAGGCAAACAGACTAGGTTTAGTCAAATACAAACACCTACATGTTCATTTTGAACATTTTAATTATACTCATTAAGTTGGAAAGAAGAAATGTAATGTAAGCAAAATGTAAAACAAAAATCTCAAAATTGACCAGTGCTTGAAAAAAAAACAATGTTTTTGCCTTAATAGATCATGAAACTCACAGCTCCGGGTCTTGGCTCAGGTACTTTCCCGGTGTACTCCCTCCACTTATTGTCCTGCACCTCCATGTACGGCCCGTCAAAGGCCTTCTGCACGTCTGAGAAGGAGTACTGGCAGATAGCAGACGCTTTGATGTTCTTCCTGAAAGACAATCCCACCCACCACCAAGATTAATCATTCACCGCTGTATCAACACAGATCGAATTTCTTTTTCTTTTTTTAAAGATTTATTTTTTGGGATGTTTTTCTCCTTTATTTGATAGATAGATAGATAGATAGATAGATAGATAGATAGATAGATAGATAGATAGATAGATAGATAGATAGATAGATAGATAGATAGATAGATAGTATAAGTGCATTCTGCCAGGTTCCATCGGTGTGCCCCAAATCTCAAATTACAACCACATCAAAGGTGGGATCATGAGCGGCCAATGACAGGTTTTCTATTATTTGAAAATTGTGGGTGTTGAAGTGGAAAAGTGTGGGGTTTTTTAACGCTCAAATTACACTTATGAATCTAATCAATTAGTTTTGAATGGGACACGTGGGAGTGGCATCTCTGACAGGTGTGTGATTCCCCTGTAATTTCTCAACCAGAGGTAAGACACACACACACACACACACAACACACACACACACACACACACACACACACACACACACACACACACACACACACACACACACACACACACACACACACACTCCCCTGTGTCTCACTATTAAAGCAGCCCCCGTTTTGTGGTTTTTGGTTGAGCACCTGTGAAAGAAGCGCCATGAGGTGGGAGTTGTTGTGACCCTGAACCCTTTAAGCCCCGAAGGTTAGGATTAGTAATGCGCGGAAAATGTGTGCGTCACATTCTTGGCTCCATTGTGTGCGCCCACCCTCAGCCCTTCAAACGCATTCAGGTGAGGGAAAATGAGATCGTAGTGAAACCGGAGTCCGCCATTCAAAACGAGTGAGTAGTAGTTATAGCTCAAGGGGGTTAGTCATTCCATCATGTTTGAGCCTAACGCGTGGTGATGAGTGTGGCTCGCACAGGTGTGGGATTTCTAAAGGTAAAATCAGTGTGGAGAAATGACAAGGTGAGACGGAAAGAAAGAAAGAAAGAACGACAGACAGACAGACAGACAGACAGACAGACACACACACACACACACACACACACACACAACACAAAAAAAAGCCATGCTGTGTTTGTTTGGTTTATAGTTGCAATTGCAATTTTAATGTCTTTACATATTTATGAATGCAAATGGTATAATCTCCTGTGTGTGCAATTAAAACAAAAATATTTTTTTGTTTAGCTCAATCGCCTCGGCAAAGTTAATTTTTGTTTTCCATGCCAATATCTGCAAAGGAAGTTTTGGAGTAAAAAAAATTAATTAATTAAAAAGGAGAAGAAAAAGCAAGATAACTAGATTGTGTTACTATCCCGATGCAGAGAGATCCTCTCCATCAGAAATCAAACCCCCTTGGGACAGTGTTATGCAGCATGACTATGCATTATCAGCATAAACACACACTCGCATCGCTGCCAGACACTCCTCTGACACTCACACTCACACACTAGCACCGACTGCTTCTGCTTCAATAAACAGCTCACTAAAGATTTTTGCTGTTGTCAATAAACCGTGTGCATTGATCGTATAAGGTGACTGAAAGGCATTCATAATCGTTCTACTTTCTATATATGTCACTTAGCTGCTAGGGAGGATTTCAAACCCCACATTAAACTTAATTTAAAATTCAAGCGGATAGTTCATTTGCAACGCTGAATTTTGGAAAAACGTGTATGAAATGATGCTGATACATAATATATTGTAAAATATATATACAGTAAAAGCTACTTTAAAGGGGGTCAAAAAGGCCACAACGGGGGCACTCGTAGCACAGTGGTTAGAGCGTACCCCCTCGCACAGTATGCTTCGCAGCAGACCCAGATTGGAATCCGACCCAGGTCAATTCTCTGCATGTCATTCCCCTATTTGCCCCATTTCAACTATGTCTCTCTGAATCTGTCTAATAAAGAAAAAAATGCCAGAAAAAAAGCAGAATTTGACGTTGTCTCTTTACCATTCGAGGCCGAAGACGCCGTAGAAGACGCTGCTGTGAGCGTCTCGGCCCTGCAGCACGAACACACTGCGCAGGATGTTGAGGTGAAGCTCGTACTCTGGGACTGAACAAACCATACGCGCCTTCAGGAAGGACGTCCACTTCCTCTGCAGGGTCCGCTGGCCGCCCCAGTCATTCTGCAACACAGGGGAGAGGGATGGAGGGATTACTTAGATGGATGGATGGGTGGTCCATAACTTACACAGATGTTTTCATGTAATAACCATGACTCATAACATTCCGTGCACATGAAAAAAGTTGAGTAAACTTGACTTGATCAGACTTTTTTTTAGCTAGGTTGATAGATAGATAGATAGATAGATAGATAGATAGATAGATAGATAGATAGATAGATAGATAGATAGATAGATAGATAGATAGACAGACAGACAGACAGACAGACAGACAGACAGACAGATAGACAGACAGACAGATAGATAGATAGATAGATAGATAGATAGATAGATAGATAGATAGATAGATACTCTGACTAATTGTGTCTTAATTATTTATTTCACTTTTGTTTATGTGAGGGAGGGGGTGGGGTGGGTGTGTATGTGTTGTATGTGTTTACTTGTTCTGTTTTCTGTCTTTGTTTGCTTTATATTCGTATGTAAAACAAATTGCAAAAAATCCTCAAAATAAAAGTAAAAAAACAAAAATAGATAGATAGATAGATAGATAGATAGATAGATAGATAGAGAGCAGCATAGTGAAAGCTCAGTGTCTTCATTTGATCTAATTGCATTTTCGGTAGCAGCACCGGGAGGCGGAGGCACCGAGAAATCTCTTCCCTTAAAAGAGTAATTTAGCACACTCATTTAAGAGAGCCGGTGTGGAGTGAGTCTACTTTTCTCTTTGTTTGTCGGGATTATAGCGCTCCATCGTTCTTTGTTTGTGCCTTTTCACAGGCATCTGTCGTTCATCACAGCAGCACTCTGTATGCATCACTCGCTCGCCCACACACACACAAATATAAGGCAAAGTAGCTTAAATGGACATAACACATTAGTATCGTAAACAAAAGTGTCGGCATAGGAACCCTGCCATCAATAATAGTGGACTTAATTTCAGGTATAAGAGACAGACAAAGGTATTTGGAAAGGACAGTGGACAAATGTGTCTACGCTTAGCAGTTAATTCTTCTTGTATAGAGTTGGTTGTTGGTGTTTAGCAAAGATGGATGCCAGGGAGAATATCATGAGCGTTTATTATAGAGAAGGATACCGGGTTGTATTCTGTAATGAGAGCTAAAGAGATGATGGCTGGGACTGATCGATTACAATCTATGTCAATCACAGCTTCATCCGGGTCATCAAGCTTTGCCAGAAAACAAGAGTCCAGAGTCAAAGATGTGCCCTGGGGGGAAACTAACCCCCCAAGATGCCATAATGGAATCTGTGTTGCTGTTTAAGCTGGACATATAGCTATAGCAAAGACAAGGACACACTTAGCCTTTCTTGTAGCTTCCTTGTGTGAGTGATTCCGGAGCCTGGTCTGTTTGCACTGTAAACTTGCACGTTGCTAGCCACGATGGGACCCTTTGTTTACATACCCATTAACAGAGCCTAGGCCGTGTATAAACACCCTTTTCTTCTTCTGTGCACACACAGTACTGACAGGTAGTGGATCACGATTTTGACAAAAAGTGATGTTGACAACAAGCGTTTTCAAGAATGGCTCCACCTTCAAAATAATCACCCTTGCTCTTCATCTTCCTGAAAAGACCTTGTTTCCCATCTAATTTAATGCACTTCTCTGTGAAAATAGGTTGAGATTTCCAGGGAAGTAGACGCGGTCTGGAATGGGAAGTGACAAACAGAGAAGGACAACTAGCTAGACAAGAGTCTTCAGTGCTTTGAGGCCAGAGGCGACTACCAGGGACCGCTCTCTATCCTCCACCCAGCCCAGCGTGGTGTCTGGCTGCCTAACGGGACCAGCCCGACATCTGCATGTGCTGCTGCCTTGGCCTAGTTCAGACTGAGTTATTACACTGTTCTGACAACTGAGAGAGAGAGAGAGGGAGAGAGAGAGAGAGAGAGAGAGAGAGAGAGAGAGAGAGAGAGAGAGAGAGAAAATCATGAGGAGCTGAACGGTTTGTTCATCCCCCTCACAATGCAAAAGTGGTAAAAAAATAAATAAAACACTCTTGTGTAAACCAAACTAAAACAATGTTTTTTAAAGTCAGTTTTCTGCATTGACAATTAGGTGCTTTACATACAATAGGTAAAACAGGAAACCTAAGACAGTCCACTAACAACTTCCTTGTTATTGTTGTTATTACTGTAAATACTAAAAACTTCCTCTTGCACACCAGGTGTCAAATATATCTCTAGCATTTTGCACATTACGTTACGCGCCTGTCATGTCTGTATTAATGCATAATGAACACACATTCACATTAAAACATTGCCTTGTCTAAATATGAATGCAGAAGTGTTGCGTACGTCACTGTAAACTGTGGTTGAAACATAATAAATCTTTTTTTGCTTGCTCTTGAACATTTTTAATTTGCCTTGGCCGCATTTGGCATCAATTGGGATCGGACAATTTAACTTGATTGGATGTCAGAAAGTTGATTCCTAAGTGGTTACTTAATGAGTGGCTTTCACATTCATTTCATTTTTTCCCTCTCATACATTTATGCAAATCGTTCGCCCCCGTTCTTGCAAAAAGGTGATAAACAAACTGCGGGGGTTCGCAATTATTTCCAGACACCATTTTAACCTTCTTTTTGGACACTTTTTTGTAGACAAAAATACTGCAACAGTGAAACCAGCACAGCAGCATACTGCTATGCGTTGTTAAAGCATCATGCCTCGCTATAAGAACTATAACAGTGGGGGAGGAGAGACCCCTTTGGAGCTATGACGGGGGTATGTTGTTGTCTAGCCCGGGGGGGGGGGGATGCTGATCGCAAGTGAAATGAGGTGAGAGGGGGTAAGAGAGGAGGAGGAGAGAGAGAGAGGGAGTGGAAGAGGGCGAGTTGGCAATGAGGGTCTGCCATTGGTGGTTGTTGGTGGACTTGTAGTTTGCCTGGCAACAGTGGCACGACCGTCAGTGAGAAAAACCAAGAGTACACATCATGCCCCGAAGTGCTGCTCCATTCAGCAGTGAACATTACAGTAATATGAGAACGGCAGCTATGAGGGGAGAGAAGTAGAGCACAAAGACTGTCTCTAAATCCTTTTGTACGTCACTCTGTGTCTGTGACGTAAAGCGTTTCATTACCCCACTTGGATACGTGCGACTTTCTTTTTTCCTATATTTGGACCCTCAACAGAGAAACAGATGTTATTTCTGGCTCCACAATAGAGAGAATACGGACAAGTCACTGTAACCCGTGTAAAGGCGCTATTATATGAACATATTCAATGTGTCAATTATTTTGAATAATTTGTTTCTTAATCAATCATTTTCAGGTCTCAGGGAAAGTGGATTATGAGGCAAATTTTTATTTCAATATTATGACGGAAATATTATGGTCACTGTCATGTGCAATATTGGATTGGTATAAGGTTAATGTCATTTAATAGCATGTGTGGTATTTCTTATTATAACTTTAGTGCAATAATTAGTTCTTGCAACTTTTAAAAACTTCATTTCAACCCTTTTCCCTCCATGACCTTGTGGGCAGCGACTACAGTATAAATCTGAAATGTGAGATTTGTCTCTCTATAGAATGAACTTTCCAAACCCCATAGAAAGGCCTTTAACATGATCATGGTCAGTCAGTGGTGTTAGTGGGTTGTGTGAGTCTTTATTCTGACCTTGCAGACTCTGGCGACCCGGGACACTTTGGTCTGGCTGGGGTAGGCGATCTGCTCCTGGCTTCTCTCAGTGAAGAAGAAGTAAATCTTGTCATCATCGCCGATAGAGCTGTTAATGCTTTCTTTCAGCAGCGCAGAGCCCACAAAGTCTGCATCTGTATTTACACACAAACACACACACACACACACACACACACACACACACACACACACACACACACACACACACACACACACACACGTTTGTAAGACTATACTTGTGAGGACATTCATTGACATAATGCATTCCTCAGCTCCTTACCCTAAACCTAACCATAACAACTAATTGCCTAACCCCAATCCTTAGACTAACCCTAACCAAACCCTAATTCATACCTGAATTTTGAAACCTAGTGTTAACCTTCAAACAGCCCTTTAAAGTCCCAAAGTGAGAACCAGTCGAAGTGTCCTCACTTTCTAAAAATACAAAAGTCTAAGATTCAAATTGGTTCTCACAAAAATTGTCGTATGAGTACACACATACACACACACACACACACATACGCACACACCAAAAAACTCACTCGCACATGTCACAGACCTATTAGTAGCCAAGGAAGTGTCTCCTTGGTAATGGAGCTTTTAAGTATGATTGAATTGCCACAGCTAAGCCAGTTAGAGCTGCAGTGCAATGCAATTTCCCTGTTGTGATTTTCACTCCCGAGGTCAATCAGGTTTTTTGTAGCAACAGCAAAAACAAGTAATGAGATAAAAATTTGCAAAATGTCAATGACGTTTTAGTTCATTTAGTCCTGTCCTGCCAAGGAAATTACATATAAAACAGTCCCCCCCATGGGCCTCGGCCAGCAGTGGACCCGGGTTCGATTCCAGCCCGCGGTCGTCCTCTGCATGTCACTCCCCTCTCTGCCCCATTTCAACTCTGTCTCTACACTATCAATAAAGCATAAAAATGCCCAAAAAATATCTTTAAAAAAAACAGTCTGTTTACACCCTAATTCAGTATTTCATACATTTGGAGATTATTTTCTTATTCTGACGTGTGTTGTTGTGTGTTGTATTTACCCAGAAGCCACCTGGTTGGCGCCTCCTCCGTCCGCAGCGTGGGGAAGGGGAAGTTTCTGCGCACGTCTGCAGAGCTACGAAACTCATACTGAGAGGCCGTGAACATCTCGCCGTCTGATGAAACAGATAGAACGTAGAATTAGCGGAGGATTAATGAATGGATATGGAAAGAAATTTGGATGTCAGCAGTTAATCAGATGTACACAAAAGCAGTTACTGCAGAGTAAGCATTCAGAGTGCGACCTACAGAATCACCCCATGTAATTATATTGTTTGTGAATCGTTATCTGACATTGATCTCACTTTGCTGGAGTGTGCTTTGATGGCATCTACTGAGTATGGATTGGTATTGTTTTTTTAATTACACTGATATGGCTTATCAATACAGAGTTTAAGTGACTTTGAGTTTCAAGAACAATGCTATATAAATGCAATATATTATTATAACTCTTATTGACATTACTCGCCATAACTTGATGCAAAAAATAATGACATGACGTGAGAAGATTCAAGTTATTTATACGATTACTCTTTGGCAGGAATAATAATTGCCAAACTTCATGGAGTTAAAGTTATTTGGTCTCATATACTTTGGTAGCCTCTAGCCTCATTCTGCGTTGACTAAACCAGCACAGCTTACTGTTTATAGAGCAGATTAGATGCAACATTTTCGGGAAACGTACCCACGAGGAGACCGGTGAATCCCTTGGCCGGGTCGTATGGACATCTGTCTCTGCCTTCCTCGAAGCCCGAGGTGAAGTTGAAACGCTCGACATCCTTACAGGGAGAAGGACGAGAAAACAACACTATATCAATCATTTAATTTCAAAATAAAACTTGTACTGCATTGAAATTAAATCACGTGGGCTCTTACTAGATAAGCACAGAGCGGTCTGAAGGCATTTGTTCCACAGGCGTACAGGTGGCTCTCGTTGAATCGCTGTAGAAAGCGGATGTGATTGTAACACTCGGTCTGCGCGGAATGGAGAAAAAAACAGGTTATTTCTGGATCCACTATAGAGATCAAATGGACCAGTCAATGTACCTTATGTAAAGTAGCTATTTCATGGCCTCTAGTATTTATTTATTTTTACTTCGGTATAAATAATGTTCTATATCTTATTTTTTCTTACATTTGCAAAATGATTCACTTGTTTTGTTGTTGTCAGAAGAAATCTGCATGTCACGAAGGAATTATGATTTTCCAATTACAACTCAATGAATAAATAGTTTTGTAGAAAGGACCAATAACAAGAGAGTGGAGCTGGGGCCTTGTACCTGATTGTCTCTGCCTTTGTTTAAACACTGCTTCTTCTGTTCGGCGGAAACGTCCCAATCAATCTGCACACAATAGGGAGGGTGAGGTGAGTCAGTTAGCTCAATAAAGAGAGAAAGAAAAACATGTATAATTAGCAGGATGTGTGAAGAATAAAAGTGTGTGTGTGTGTGTGTGTGTGTGTGTGTGTGTGTGTGTGTGTGTGTGTGTGTGTGTGTGTGTGTGTGTGTGTGTGAGAAAAATAGAAGGACAGCACTTTTCATTTTCTGGCAGCGTCAGAGTTCCGACTCTTGAATAAACGCCTGGTTCATTTAATCCGATATCCATATAAAAATTGTTGGAGGAATGACACAATGGGATTGGCTCGGTCTGCTCAAGGCTATTATTAGTTAGTACGCCTTTAAGACTCAAAAGAATTGGTGGAGAAAAGACTTGTGAAATAGTGCTTTTTTGCTGTTCACTTAGTTGAAAGTGGCAATTTTGGTGTGTGTGTGTGTGTGTGTGTGTGTGTGTGTGTGTGTGTGTGTGTGTGTGTGTGTGTATGGCAGGCAGGCACTCACAGTGAGATTGACAGGTGTGGAGATGTCGGAGGTGTTGAGTGCGTACAGCGCCCCTCGGCCCCCCACATACAGCAGCCCAGCGCCCTCCTCCAGCAGCAGGGTGCTGTAGTTCTGAGAAGAGCCGGAGAAACGGGCGCTGCCCAGCAGACCTGCAAATACACAACACATGTTACTGTAGTCAATTTTAAGGCAAGACACTGCAGGTGAATAGGGTAACATGGTTTAACTTGTAGATATCATCAGGAAACGTTGCCAGTTGATAACTTACATTAAAACTGTTACTTTCTCCATTAACATTTTTTTCAGAAATCTTGTTGTGTTGTTGATGTTTGACCAATAATAGGAAGTAAAAGCCACACGATATTCTGGTTTTATGGGTCTCTTGCATGTCTGCTAATTTGATGGGAATGCAAGACTAATTTGTATAACTTTGCTGATTTTATACTCGTGTATTGAGGGAAACGTTTTTGCATGTATTATTTTCCTTATTTTGTTAGATGTAAATCTTAATGTCCTCGAGCGAAGGTTCTAAGAAAGGCAGTATTTTGGTATTGATACAAAAACTCAAGTATCACATTTACAAATGCTTATGACGTCATTTACAAATGCTCTATGGAGGGCAATGTGTCAACAGTTTTATTTTCTCAGTTTGCAGACTATAATAATAACTATTAGGTATAAAAGCCTCTATCTTGACATCACTTGACTTGGTGGAGAAACAGCCACACCCAATATGAGCATTCTTAGCGTGACTGTGAGAGGTTGGGACTGAGGGGACTGTGGAGAAAGTGGGGATGGGGGCACAGGGGAGGCGCTCATTTTTTAGGGCATTCAGCAAGATTGGTGCCCCAGTAATGCCAAATTGCATCAGCAGTGCTGCCACAGCATCAACACCACTGCTGTGTGTGTGTGTGTGTGTGTGTGTGTGTGTGTGTGTGTGTGTGTGTGTGTGTGTGTGTGTGTGTGTGTGTGTGTGTGTGTGTGTGTGTGTGTGTGTGTGTGTGTGTGTGTGTGTGAGTGTGTGTAAATGAGGATGATGAAAAAGGGAAGGTTCATACTGTAAATGGGCCACATGAGAGTTAACTACACTCAACAAAAATATAAACGCAACACTTTTGTTTTTGCTCCCATTTTTCATGAGATGGACTTAAAGATCTAAAATTCATTCCAGATACACAATATTACCATTTCTCTCAAACATTGTTCACAAATCTGTCTAAATGTGTGATAGTGAGAACTTCTACTTTGCTGAGCTAATCCATCCCACCTCACAGGTGTGCCACATCAAGATGCTGATCTGACATCATGATTAGTGCACAGGTGTGCCTTAGACTGTCCACAATAAAAGGCCACCCTGAAATGTGCAGTTTTGTCTCACAGCAAAATGCCACAGATGCCACAAGCATTGAGGGAGCGTGCAATTGGCATGCTGACAGCAGGAATGTCAACCAGATCTGTTGCTCGTGCATTGAATGTTCATTTCTCCACCATAAGCCGTCTCCAAAGGCGTTTCAGAGAATATGGCAGTACATCCAACCGGCCTCACAACCGAAGACCACGTGTAACCACACCAGCCCAGGACCCCACATCCAGCAGGTTCACCTCCAAGATCGTCTGAGACCAGCCACTGAGACAGCTGCTGAAACAATTGGTTTGCATAACCAAACAATTTCTGCACAAACTGTCAGAAACCATCTCAGGTTAGCTCAACTGCATGCTCGTCGTCCTCATCGGGGTCTTGACCTGACTCCAGCTCGTCGCCATATCAGACTTGAGTGGGCAAATGCTCACATTCGATGGCGTCTGGCATGTTGGAGAGGTGTTCTCTTCACGGATGAATCTCGGTTTACATTGTTCAGGGCAGATGGCAGACAGCGTGTGTGGCGTTGTGTGGGTGAGCGCTTTGCTGATGTCAATGTTGTGGATCGAGTGGCCCATGGTGGTGGTGGGGTTATGGTATGGGCAGGCATCTGTTATGGACGAAGAACACAGGTGCATTTTATTGATGGCATTTTGAATGCACAGAGATACCGTGATGAGATCCTGAGGCCCATTGTTGTGCCATACATCCATGAACATCACTTCACGTTTCAGCAAGATAATGCACGGCCCCATGTTGCAAGGATCTGTACACAATTCTTGGAAGCTGAAAATGTCCCAGTTCTTGCATGGCCAGCCTACTCACCGGACATGTCACCCATTGAGCATGTTTGGGATGTGCTTGACCGGCGTATACGACAGCGTGCACCACTTCCCACTAATATCCAGCAACTTTGCACAGCCATTGAAGAGGAGTGGACCAACATTCCACAGGCCACAATTGACAATCTGATAAACTGTATGCGAAGAAGATGTGTTGCACTGCATGAGTCAAATGGTGGTCACACCAGATACTGACTGGTTCTGAGTCCCCAGACCCCCAATAAAGCAAAAAATGCACATTTCAGAGTGGCCTTTTATTGTGGACAGTTTAAGGCACACCTGTGCACTAATCATGATGTCAGATCAGCATCTTGATGTGGCACACCTGTGAGGTGGGATGGATTATCTCAGCAAAGCAGAAGTGCTCACTATCACACATTTAGACAGATTTGTGAACAATGTTTGAGAGAAATGGTAATATTGTGTATCTGGAATGAATTTTAGATCTTTAAGTCCATCTCATGAAAAATGGGAGCAAAAACAAAAGTCTTGCGTTTATATTTTTGTTGAGTGTATCATTGAATAATATAATAGTAAAATAGTTTTTGGTTGTTGATCTTTTGTCCTTTGTAATATAATTTAATCATTATTTTCGTGGTGCACTATTTTAAATAATTAAACACACTTTGGTGCAGCACACACACACACACACACACACACACACACACACACACACACACACACACCAAATTGGGGTCAGGTTGCTCTGTTGCTGAGAGACAATAAAAAAGGAGGGCAGAGATTTTTTTTCCTTTTTTTCTGTGTGAACGGAAGATCACTGCAGAAGCAGGTTTCAACAGACCTTCGATTTGCAAGGAAAAGTAAGGTGCTGGAGTGGAGATTAAAGTTATAGTGCGTAATATTTTTCATATCAGATTCAAGCCATCGCCAAACAAGTTGACACAAAGCTGATTAATCCTATCAGCTCCACAAAACTCTCCCTGTCTTTTCTGTATGGAAGCGTTAACACACTGGTGTCGCCCCTCAACACTGGCGCAGCAGCTCTGGAATATCCCGAGAGGCACCCAAGAAATGTTTCAGTTGTTGAATCTACTGCTAGGAAAAAAACCTGGACGTACAGTTGACGGAAACAAAATCCATGCACGATCACCAAAGTTGTTGTAATTACTCAGAGGGCAAAGGAAGTTACGCACTAATAGCTTTAATGTTTGATTGAATTAATCTGATACACAGATGAAGAGAGAGAACAGCTGTCATCACAGAACAACAGAGGAAGTGAATCTATCGACAGTGTTACTATGAGGAACATGAGTCAGCAGGGAACAGATGGGCATAGTAATCGCCACACACATCCTCTCTACTTCCTTCTCCTTTCTTCCGTTGTGAAACTATGGCACAGTGTCCCGGCTCCCAGCATTAAGACAAGCTATATTTGCTGTTCCCAAATCGATTTACTGTGGTGTGCGGGCCGGGTCTGCCCTGTTAATCTGTCCTCCTCTTCATTGTACGTCTGACCGAGCGAGAAGAGTCAACTAAAGCTGGGAGGGCCTGATGCAAGTATAAAGACAATTAGCCGGCAATGCAACATATGTAAGTCTATATTTCAAGGTTCATGAATTTAAGTTTTATATATTGAATTAGACCAGGGAAAGTAGCATTTAAGAGCCCCTTCAAAAGCAAGTGAGGGTGACATATGCCAATGCTAGGCCCTAACATCCTAAATATTTTAAATAGTTATGTGACACATATCAAGAAAGTTATAGAACAAACACACATTTTGCAATAGTTTCCACATGATGAGTTACACCATCTATGACACTATCTATGATAACTGGTCTGATTATTATGTGTAACATCGCTGGGATACCCCTTTACAGAGGCTACGAAGAACTTTCAGTTTGTGTTGATTCTAATGCCCCCTTTGGACAAAAGCCCTAGTGTTTTAATGACACCAGCTGTCTGCACATGTAATTGTTAAGGAAGTGAGTGAAAGAGAGAAGGCAGGATGCACCAGGATAAGGTAACGTATTGATAAGTGACTATATGTCAGATTGATAATGGTAATATAACGATGGTAGGGCAAAGTAAACTTTGATTTAGTACCGTTCATTAACACAGGATGTTAAGGTCTGCCTGCCATGCATCGTTCCATCAGAGTTGTTTAGGATTCAGACCTGAGCAAAGGCTTTGATAATAACTCAATATCATACTCATAAAAATAGGTTGGACTCTTTGCTAGTTACAGGTTATTTATAATCATCAGAGGAAACATGTGACATTTCATAGATATTCAAAAGTTCCTTGTAGTCACTTTAAATGAGGAACTAAACAAAGTGTTATGAATCTGAGGAAGCATTCAACCTTTTGGTCCTTGGCATTTCATTAGGAGTGGGTGTGACAGATATCCGTTGGTAGCAAAAGGTCAATGACTGGCAAAATCTATTCGTAAAAACACACAGAAAGTCCACGAGGGAAGACTCATCTTTGTAGCTGTAACCAAAACATTCAAGGCCCACCTGTATGGATTGAATGCAAAGATATGAGCCATGATTTATGCTTAAAGTTTCATCAGACACACACTCAAATTTACGAGTTTACTGTTAACAGATTAATAGTTAAAGTTTGTCAGGGAAAGCTGTCAGACCAGTTTAAAGGTTCTACGAGGACTCATTTTTCCTCTGGTGATCATAAATTACATGTAACAGCAACGAGACCATCAGTGCAAAGAATGCTATTTTGATACAGTTTTTCTTAATGCTTTTGTCATCTGTATGCCCACCCTGAAGATAGACAGGTGGAGTAAAAACACAACTGCTTTTGTCCAAAGGGGGTGCAAGAATGAACACAAACCGAAAGTTCCTCGGAGCACCTTTAAGGCAAAAAATTAAATGTATTTATGCAAAACAAAGATACCACATCCCTACTTTTCTAATGCTTTTACTTCAGTAATTTGCAACGGCTGTGATGATAACAAGGTTGACATGATAGTCAGTGTAACACAACACCGTGAAAATAGTTTGTGGGCGTTTTTCCACCGCTGTGTGACAGCCTGTTTGTCTAACTGTCACATGGGCACACTGGGTTATAATGACAGAAGACCTGGAAAAGACACTGCAGTCTTTCTAAACCGCCCACCTGCACTCCTCTATCGCTGACGGCCAGATTCAACCACAGGGACCCTCTCACTATAGTCAACAATGGGGTTTTTATTATCGCACTGGCTCTGTCATGCTCAGCAGGCCGGTTAGATGCATTAAAAGAAGCAGTGAACAATGACATTGCACATATACTGCTATATATATACAGCTTCTGGCAGAGGAAGCCCCAACACAAAACATCTACGCAGCACTTTTTAAAGGGCGGTGGCGGGTGACATTTCGGGAACACTGCGTTTCGACACCATCAATCTAACACAGCATTAATTTTTTTAGGACATTTGTGTAAATATTCTAAGCTGATGTGTAAAGAGAAGACTGTATTAATGTCCCAAATCATGCAGAGGCAGCAGCTCTTACAGTGTTTGTGAAGCTTTTAGAGTTGTCTAGTGAAGGCAGGAGGTGCAATAGGTGGAAGGCAAATAGGAAAATGGTGGAGGTAACTACCATTTTTTGGCTATAAACAACAAGTTTGACAGGAAATGTTGTTGTCTCACCTTTGATCACACTAACAACGTGATTGACAGAGAATGATTGCAGCCTTGGTCAAACAATAATAACAACAACGACCAAGCAGATTTAAAGAAAGTAAGTTTAAAAAAGAGTGCTGTATGTGTAATGGTCCGGTGGATTTACTGTAATAATTTTAATTTGTGTGTGATAAGAGCATTTTTAAAAGGATCATATAGGTAATGAAACTCGGTGATCAGACAAGGCAGGTTGTAAAGGAGCCAACAGTTTAGGCCGATCACTCAAACTCCTTTCCTCCTTTCTCCTCCCTTCATATCGATTTACACTTAATAAGGATGCTACAATGAATGAAGTATTTGTGTATGGTTGACCTCAATAAATATATGCACTTCAAAATAATCTCTAGGAGTTTGTTTAAAACCTGTATGATTGTCTGACAGCTCATATGGCATGACTTCGTCTGGTGACGTTGGCAAAAACCTATAAAAATTATACCCAAGCTGTCATAACCAATAATTATTCTTAGAGACTACTCCCATATAAGATTAAGTTGAGAATTAACACTGCTTTTAGCCCATTAATCTTCAATGTGAAAAGGTAAATTCTAGCATCTAACTCTCCAAAAGTAAAGTAAAATGACATATGAAACTCATTACCATCCACAGATAAGACTGTGTGACGGTCACTTAATGTTAGTCAAAGCCAGTCAGCGCTCAGATTTGAGTGAGCAATGAGCGGCCCCTCTGACACAGCCAAAGGTCGGGACACGCTAACGGGAGAGGGATTCATCTGTAGGACTAGGGGGGCTGTGGTGGAGAGTCACGAAGCAGGGCACAACACACACTCACACACACACACTCACACACACACACACACACACACACACACACACACACACACACACACACACACACGCGGAATATATACGATGAGTATCCAACTTGCAAAAACACTCACACGTTACACACATTAAAAAAATGCATGAACAATATCATGAGAAGCATTGCGTATTCTTCCAGATATGACGTTCAAGGAGCAAGTTATGCAAACACAATGCCCCCCCTCCCTCCCCCAAGGCAACGTAAAGGGCCCATTGCATCCTGAGTCACACAAGAGTGAGCAAAAGCCTCGGTTTCTATCTTATAAAAATAGCGTCGGCATCGTGTGACATAACAAACACCGTGTGACGAGAGGGACCATGGTGACGTACAGAGTGTCCCTCGCCCCAGAGGCAGCCAGAGGCCTTGGCACAGAGCGAGGCGCAACGACCTTGGTCCTGGACCTCGCCATGTTCAGACTGTGTTTGTTGTTTTAAACAGGGAGACGTTGACATGTTGACACCTGGATGTACCAACGACAAAACGTGTGTTCGCATTGATAGGAACTTCAATTGGCTTTAATCACAGTTGTGCAATAAAAAAAAATCTCTCAGTTATTTTAGACGTAATCAGATTAGATTTTTTTTTACCTGAAGGCACACACACTACAAACCACACTTGTATAAACACACTTGTATCATGGTTTTCTGACCTTACAAACAAAAAAGTTGTTGTAAAACCAAAAAAAGAGGCGGACATTTTTGTCACTACCAACAAACCCTTGCACATTACATCATTTGATCCATTGTTAAAGTAAAAGGATTGATTAGTGCAGCTTTAAAAATAGAAAAACTCTCACATTTTGAACAGTTCTAACATTTGTATCAGCGTTTAGCAACAGAGACATGTTGATGTTGACCTACTGTACCCTGAAGCCACGCACACACACACACACACACACACACACACACACACACACACACACACACACACACACACACACACACACACACACACACACACACACACACACACACACACACACACACACAAACTGTTCTTGTGCCTTGCTGCAAAATCGATGAGGAAAGTCAACAGAGCGCTGAGGTGTGTCTGAAGCCTCTAAACCCGCTGGCTGGTTTCTATTTACTGTTGTCATCCTGTGTGTGTGTGTGTGTGTGTGTGTGTGTGTGTGTGTGTGTGTGTGTGTGTGTGTGTGTGAATGTTCAGAGTACATCGTTCGATACAGAGGAAGAGGTCAAAATTACGGCCCCTCAGAAACATCTGTCAGATTTTCCAGTGGGTTCACACACACACACACACACACACACACACACACACACACACACACACACACACACACACACACACACACACACACCACAACTATTTCACCCTTCATCAGTCTCCTGAAAAAGAGTGAAGACATTTCACTCAGTGACTCAGAGGATCTGTATGTGTTGTGTGTTTGAGCCGACACAGGTGGCGGGCCCTCATGCTCAGACATTGTTCTAATCCTCAATGTGGGGTCCAGGATCCACTGTATGTTTGTGTGTGTGTGTGTGTGTGTGTGTGTGTGTGTGTGTGTGTGTGTGTGTGTGTGTGTGTGTGTGTGTGTGTGTGTGTGTGTGTGTGTGTGGGTGTGGGTGTGGGTGTGCATGTGTTTGTGTGTTGGTGTGTGTGTGTGGGTGTGGGTGTGGGTGTGCATGTGTTTGTGTGTTGGTGTGTGCTGGTGCGTAAGTGATTCAGTGACTGAGTGACTGAGTGAGTGACTGTGTGTGTGTGTGTGTGTGTGTGTGTGTGTGTGTGTGTGTGTGTGTGTGTGGGGTGTCTGCCACAGTCATGAGTCTGTGACTCACTGACCATCACTAGACAAACTATGCATTCTATGTGACACACAAACACACACACACACACACACACACACACACAGACACGTGCTTTCAAAAAGATTTGGGAAGAAACGCTGGAAGGAAAGAGTGACTTCGCTTATATGGACTTCGTCAGAACTGTCAGTTGTTGTCAACTCTGTCCACATTATATAAGCTTCACATCTTCACCTAGAACACGACTGTGTGTTACATAAGCAATAAACACACAACTGGGGGCCTTTATATATAAATATAGAATGCGAGATTGCATAGCTTTCTCGGATATCAATTTAATTATCTTAGATACAACCGATCATTTTCTAAATCTCAAAGTGTATAGTCCTGTATATGCGTGAATGCAGAAGTTGTGTTTGAGTTGACATGTGCTTTAAAAGTTTAACCCATGGCTCAGCAGTTTCACTAAGTGGAGCAAATGTACTGTTGCTATGGTTACCCGCAGGTTCTAATAAAAAGATCCTTGGTGGAAATTTGTCTTTGAAGACACTTCAGCAGAAAGAAACCTTATTAAGACATAGAAGATTTTTTAGAAAAATTGATCCAACTTGCACATCATTCAATTAATGTTTAAAAACATGACTGCTACAATAAGATAAAATAAATGAATGTGGTTAACATTGTACAATAATCTTTATGTAGATTGACTGATTAATCTAGATTGGAAGTGGAAAATCAATAGCATTTGAATTTATATTGTCAATATGTTTATGGATTTTATATCAAAGGGGTTTAATTAATTAATTAATAATTAATACAATCTTAATTTCTTAAAAAAGACATGCGAATGTCCAGATGTCTTTTAGACAGTCATTTCTTTCTACAAATAATTACAAAGTAGAAAAGAACATTATGAAATGCTTGAACATTTGAACATATTTTCTCACTTTCAATGCAGATAGCTGCGGTTGTGAGAGTTTTGGGAAAAAAACAAGTTATTTCTAACATCATTATCCACATTTCTAGCTGTCAGAAGCTTTCATTCGGACCCTTTCTCCAGTGGAAGGTAGAAAGTAGTTCCCAGGCCAGTGATATCATAGGTTCACACCATTGTATTTAACAGCCAAACTGTGGGGTGGATGAACAATGTATGGCTGTGCTGCCGACTGTAGAGCTCTCGTTCTATTCTGGTCTGTTTGGGTCGACTGCGTTCTGGATCGGGGTCAAACTATCCCCAGGTGTATTTGAACTGGGGCAGACTCGTCAACTTTAGACAGATTCTCCACTGATGGGTTTCAAATCAAGACCTCCACTGCAAAAGAAAGTTCCTTAACTTTTATTGTTTATAAATAAGATTATTGTATACAAATGCACTTCAAAATATTATAGCAATTTAACCACTGTTGGCATTCTTACTGAAACAATACACATATACACAAACAATACACAAAGGCACCACACATAGGTTTTGCGCAGATTATTAATACTGGCAGCTACTTTACACTTAGGACAGGATATGGCAACCCCCCTAACACTAACCCTAATCAGTAGAATACTCGATTACTAAACATAATCAATAGCTTCAGCCCTTTACAGGTAAATTCAACCATATTTATTTGAGAATTTGGGTGAAAAAAAAATTCAAAATTCAACACGAATATATCTAGACAACGAGTGCCTTGAAGTTGAACCTAATATGAAAAAGCATCCCACTTCCTCACATGGTTTCCAAAAAAAAAATAGGAACTTCCAAGTCGGATGTGTGAACTCAGCTCTTCATGAATAAAGATGTCAGCCGCTGTCAGCCAGATCACTTGTTAAGCCTCACGTCAAAGGGGAAGTCTTGTGTTTATAACCACACGTCTTATGATGATGACACAAACAAACACACAATACCTTCATCAGAGCTCGTGTGTCAGATCCAAAAAAAAATAAAACTTTGGAGACACTTTGTTTAAAAACCAAGGGAGACTGCAGCGCGAGATGAAAGACAGCCTAGACTTTCAACTTAGGGAGAGAGAACCAGCCTCAACGTACAAGGCACACAAACAGTCCCAGAGTTATTTCAGGTCTCGCTAGAAGATGCTGTTAGCGTATCACCAATAAGATCCTGTCAGAATCACACACATCGGCAGTGGCACGATCGCAGGGGGAATTTAGATCAAAGAGGGACGGGGGTCTCGGTGGATTTAAAGCCTCTGGAAACGTGGCCTTGAATAGTAACAATAATATATACATTATCAAAGTTGGGAGCCTTCAATACGCTTTTATAAAAATCTGATAGAAAATAAATCTTTAAAATAAAAATATGAACGAAAAACGTACAGCTTTTTAATACTGTCTAGAAGGTTTGACAGGACTGTGTGGGCGGGGCCGTATAAAACGGTCTCCTTGGTCACTGTTTTTATAGAATGTTCGGGCAGAGAGCTGTGATTGGTTCAATTTACCTATTGTGTCATAAGAACCAAAGCATAGCCCGTCTCATCTAAACTTAATTTCTATCAAGTTTATCAAACTTAGGTGACAATATCTGTAATTTGGACTGATAGAATAAACTATTTTCAGATGCCTACTATCATGCAACTAACTCCCCAAATGACATAGTTAGAAGGATTTTGTGGATTTGGGTTTACAGGTGCTTTAATGGTCCAATGCGTGAAATGTCGCCTCGGAGAGAAAAATAAAGAAATGGTACAAACAAATGGTGCCAACGGGGTGAAACAACCCGCAGTGGCACAGTAAGAGATCTAAAGGACCTCAGTCAAAGTGGCCTTCTGCCAGCCTGATAATCTGAGTGAATCATCAATGTTGTCTGTTTGCAAAGACCATCACAGACTTGGCTGAGCAGTTAATTGCCCACCATCAGTGGCCTGTCTCCTCGACGCTGTAATTATACAAGAGTGGATGGAGAACACTCTTCAAATCTTCATCAACAACAACAACATTCATTTGAATATTGTATGTATGTAGTACTGGTAAATCTCTCTGTCTGTCTGTTACTGATTATTTTTGTATTGGTCTCTCTTGAGAATTAGACTCTGTCTTACATGTAGAAAATATAATAGGTGTTTTAAATAAAACAACAAAAAAGCACCAAGTTTACAGCCAAAACAACACAAATAGTGTGAACCATGAGGTAATTGTAAGCTACTACCTAGGCTAGTCTTGCCATCTCAGCTTGTCATGGCAGCATCAGACAGCTTACAGTGCATCAATATTTCACTGTGTGCATTACTTCAGGTCTGGTGGCACAAGCAGAGAGAAGCCGAAGCAGGAGAAACCCCCCACAGACCGACGGCCGGGTTCAAGACACAGTCAAGCATCACTCTCACCCCTAGGAGAGCAACCCCCGCCGTCTCACAAACACACAAACACTATGGGCTCAAGAATGTAATTGCCAAGCGCTGAAATTGTTGTGCATATGAAACATCATAATAAACCATCTTGAACAATATAAGTGTAGGGTAGGCGTCTTCATACGTTTTACATTCATTTGCAGGATTCTATGTTTTTTTGTACTTGAAGTCAGACACTTCATTGTCTCAAGAGGTTATTATTATATAGCCGACATGTTAGCAAACAGCTAATTACAGTCAGCAGATTTGGAACAATTCATTCAGAGGACGTGTTTGAATGACACATTCAAGAATGGAAGACCAATATTAAACTGTCTATTGTTCAAGCTCTTCACCAACACAATGAGCTGAGAGAAGCTAAAGCTGTTCTTGCAGCTGAAATATACACTCGCAAATTTGATAAATCTGCGTGGGTTCATCTCTCTGAGCAACCACTTACACATTACATACAGCTATTTGATCCATATAAACACATTGACTTGTATAGTGAGGCTTTACCATCACTGCTTATTGGCTTTGTTTTACAGATAATATGTTACTACTGCAACACTCCTACAGAATGCATTTAGTTTAATTTCTTCTTCAACACAGTCCATACAGTCTTGCCTTTTCCTTTTCTATAAATCCCAGTGATACGACATGTCTTTGTACTCCCACTCGCGCAGGCCATCTTAAAAGCATACTGTAAATTAATGAGCGGCCCACCCACCCACAGCCCTCACCCCCAGCCATGGAGCATAATGTAAATCCTCCCACACAGTCACCCAAAGGTTGTGACACCCACATACAACATCCATCCCATTTACATTTACAGCACTGCCGACATGTCTGCTTTATGTGGTACGGTGGAGCTTTGCCACTCTCGTCTCCACAACACCCCCGAGTGACATGTGGCACCTCAAGGAAGGGGACAGATTGTGTTGCAGGTGTGCAGATTTTTACATGATGTGACAAAAATGCATGCCCAAACAGCACCCCCGATATGCACACACACACACACACACACACACACACACACACACACACACACACACACACACACACACACACACACACACACACACACACACACACACACACACACACACACACACACACACACACACACACACACCCTTGTACTATCTTTGTGAGGACACTCTTTGACATAATTAGCCCTTTACCCTCACCATCAGAATGAAATGCCTAATCCGAACCCTTACACTAACCTAAACCTAATTCATACCTGAATCCATCAAATCAAGTCTCAACCCTCAAACAGGCCTTTGAAAAAGTGAGGACAAGGCTGAATGTCCTCACTTTCCAAAAATGTCCTCACTCCGATGGATAAATTGCTTAATTTGGTCCTCACAAAGATTCCTATACAAGTACACACACACACTCTCTCTCACACACACACATACACACACGGATGCTAATGAGACGCATGCTGACACACATGCACACTCTGCTCTCTCGCATGCACCCACATGCCTTCCCCCGATGATTAGAAAGTAGGTCAAGGACATCATCTCTGTGCGAGGGCAAGGAGAAAAAAATAAAAAATCTGGTGATGAAAGAGTGAAATCTGGCTGCAGCACAGAAAAGCGCCCACAGTTAGCTGCGTCTGTACGATCCATAAGCTCATTCAAAAGCCAGACTCCGCTATGTAAGTAAATAGCCGTGGGGGCATGACAACTGGGAGGAGGATTTCAGAATAGACAATTAGATCTGTCCAGGATGCACTTAAAAAACGTTTTTAATGAGGCTCTATAAGTTATAATGTGGTGTCTCTCCGCCTAATGAAAACCTCAAAGTTAATCGTCCTTTTCATTTGGTTGATTGATAACTGTGTTGGTATTATTAGTAACCAGTAAAGTTCTGTCCGCCCTCATTGCAGTAGGCTAAACATCTCCTTAACCCATGAACGGCTAACCTTTATATTTAGTACGTTAAGGAAAAAACCCATCAATTTTTTTTTTTTTTTGGGGGGGGGGACACATAATTTGAATGTAAACTGACGACATGCAATAAAATAAAAAGATTATTCATTCCTTATTTGGTAGACAAAGTTGATTTTAATTTAAGAATCCAAAGAATTACTAAATTACGTTTAAAATTTGACACGCTCAATATAAAATGTGCAATTTTTTTCTTAGGGCTGCAGAGTCAGAAACAGATACTTTTTTCCTAACAAACAATCAGTATATTAATTTTTTGCGACCTCTCCGGTTGTATGAAGACAAATACGCCGTGAACAAACACTCCGAAAATCCCAACTACATTCTCTTCTCCCCATAAGTGATTGGGATACAGCACTTCTAGCAGCATATCCTTCCATCATCATCATCATCATCATCATCATCATCATCATCATCATCATCATCTCACACTGCAACACATCTCAACAGCTCTTATGACATTGCACCGGTAGAGAGCTGGGCCGACCCTGTTCACTCCACCCCTCCTCTAATAATACTCGTCCTCGGAGACTGAAGAGAGGTGGAGTGGATATAAGATCAGTCTGCCAGCGCCGGAGTTCCCATCTCCATGCAGCTGCAGTGGCTGCCTCTGCCGCAGTGATTTGGAGCGAGAGAGAGAGAGAGAGCAGGAGGGGAAAGGTGAGCTGGTGGGGTAACTAAAGGCCTCTTTTTCGCCGTTCAGCGGTTCAGTTCGGTTTGGTAGGACATGGCACTCATTTATTTGGGTTTTCACTGTCAAAAGTTGGAAAGGGTACCAAAATAACTATACCGTGCCATACCCTATTTTTGTCACCCTTTCCTTGGGGTATCAAACCATCCCAAATGGTCCAAAAAAGGGTGGAGGTGGAGCTACACACTGCAATTAGCTGATTGGTCGACAGTATCATCATTTCTGTGTGAGAGATAAAACGCCTTTGTGCAATCACCTCGGCAAGAGGAGTTTATTGTGTGGCGTTTTTTCCATTTCAATGAGTTAATCAGCGGGCTACACTGTGTCCCACTGCTATGATGTCACGGCTAGCGCTATTCTACAGCTCTGACCCATTGAATATATATACTCTGAGTCTGACCGCATCTATCGACATCCATCATAAACCCCGCCTACCAAGTACAGGTACTGTTGGCAGTGGAAAGGCAAGTCAGATCTAGGGTTGCAGAGCCCTCCCGAATCGTGCCGAACCAAACTGTGCTCAGTGGAAACTAGGGGGAAGGGGCTGAAGATGTGTGTAAATAAACACCCACCCTGTGCCAAAACACACCTATTCAGCAATATTTTGCTTTTACGGCCACTAATAAGATCTCCAGTGCCCACAGGTCCTAATGGTGGGGGTCTCTGGTCTATTGTTTCATTAGGAGTGTTTGCTGAGCTGTGTGATCTAGGACAGGGCTTGAGAGAGACGATTAATAACTCGGAGCTGCTGTCTTGAGGGCCAACTTCGAACAAAAAAAACTGTGCCACTTCCTCAACAGGCACAGGGAGGAAGGAGCGAGAGCAGCATGGAATAAGGACAGTGAGGTGTGAGTGTGTGGTGGGTTAGTGCACATGTGTTTGCATGGATGCATCTAGGACATGGGTTTGTTAAAGTGTGATACTGTGTAACCCACCATTTCCTTGTTTTTTTTGTCTACTCCTATTATAATTCTTTGTTGTGTTTTAATTAGGTGAAAATCATCGTGCCAAAATTTCCCAGAAAGTATAATGTTACTCTGTTAGCTCCAACTTGATTCAGCCATTTGACACATTTTACCCTTTGTTGGTTAACATTTTGGATAATTGGCACCATAAGAACTATGCCGATTTAGCTATTACCTGTTTTTCTTTGTAAGGTACCTATCAAGGTACATACAACTACTGTTCTCAGCTACAAGAACTGTGTGTATTTCTCTACGGGTTTGTAGATGTTTACTCATAATGGGGCTTGGAGTTAATTATATATTTGGAAAGGGTAGGTCACACCAAATGTTAACATATGTGCATGCATTGTGTCTGTGAGTTATACTGTAAGCTTTCACTGCTGCAACTGACATCTCGTTTGTTGTACACAGGATTCTCTATCACCTCACACACCGTATCATTGCCTCCCAGCTGTAAAAGGCACACTATACACAGTTTGAAAAGTGTAAAATAACTCTATTTGCCCCTCACCTTTGGAGAAGACAGTGGTCCTTGGAGTGACATCCAGGTCCAGTGAAGGGCTGAAGGGAAAGGCCCAGAGCTGTGACAGCCGGGCCAGGAACAGCAGGAGAAGCAGCAGGAGCAGGGCGGGCTGGGCTGATTTCTGCTCTGCCATGGTGGTATATAACACACAGACCTGGCCTCAAATGCACTCGATTGGTTTATAACGCACCCAAAAAATCTGAATGTGAGAAGTGTGTGTTTGTGCGTGTGTGTGTGTGTGTGTGTGTGTGTGTGTGTGTGTTTGTGTGTGTCTTCAGTCCCAGCAGCGAGTAGATGCAGTCCCTTTGATTATCCTCCAGCTGAGAACACACGCTGTGCGGAAAAAGAGAAAAACAATATTAAAGAAATGATGTTGCATACCAAACCACACGCTGGAGCAGGAGTTCACAGAGATCAATTGATAACAAAATGGACCATCGCAGAACAAGCACACTGTATGTCAGTAGTAGTAATCTTTATGTTGTAAAGCAGTGATGGAAGACAAACTCAGATCCTTCAATAAGGTAAATGTACCAAAACACCAATGTTAACATATGCACATTGCAAGTAAAAGCTCTTCATTCAAAACCCTATCTATGTAGAAGTAAATACACTCAACAAAAATATAAACGCAACACTTTTGTTTTTGCTCCCATTTTTCATGAGATGGACTTAAAGATCTAAAATTCATTCCAGATACACAATATTACCATTTCTCTCAAACATTGTTCACAAATCTGTCTAAATGTGTGATAGTGAGCACTTCTGCTTTGCTGAGATAATCTATCCCACCTCACCGGTGTGCCACATCAAGATGCTGATCTGACATCATGATTAGTGCACAGGTGTGCCTTAGACTGTCCACAATAAAAGGCCACCCTGAAATGTGCAGTTTTGTCTCACAGCAAAATGAGGATTGAGGGAGCATGCAATTGGCATGCTGACAGCAGGAATGTCAACCAGATCTGTTGCTCGTGCATTGAATGTTCATTTCTCCACCATAAGCCGTCTCCAAAGGTGTTTCAGAGAATATGGCAGTACATCCAACCGGCCTCACAACCGCAGACCACGTGTAACCACACCAGCCCAGGACCTCCACATCCAGCAGGTTCACCTCCAAGATCGTCTGAGACCAGCCACTGAGACAGCTGCTGAAACAATTAGTTTGCATAACCAAACAATTTCTGCACAAACTGTCAGAAACCGTCTCAGGGAAGCTCAACTGCATGCTTGTCGTCCTCATCGGGGTGTTGACCTGACTCCAGCTCGTCGCCGTAACAGACTTGAGTGGGCAAATGCTCACATTCGATGGCGTCTGGCACGTTGGAGAGGTGTTCTCTTTACGGATGAATCTCGGTTTACATTGTTCAGGGCAGATGGCAGATAGCGTGTGTGGCGTTGTGTGGGTGAGCGCTTTGCTGATGTCAATGTTGTGGATCTTGGCCCATGGTGGTGGTGGGGTTATGGTATGGGCAGGCAACTGTTATGGACGAAGAACACAGGTGCATTTTATTGATGGCATTTTGAATGCACAGAGATACCGTGATGAGATCCTGAGGCCCATTGTTGTGCCATACATCCATGAACATCACCTCACGTTTCAGCAAGATAATGCACGGCCCCATGTTGCAAGGATCTGTACACAATTCTTGGAAGCTGAAAATGTCCCAGTTCTTGCATGGCCAGCATACTCACCGGACATGTCACCCATTGAGCATGTTTGGGATGTGCTTGACCGGCGTATACGACAGCGTGCACCACTTCCCACTAATATCCAGCAACTTCGCACAGCCATTGAAGAGGAGTGGACCAACATTCCACAGGCCACAAGTGACAATCTGATAAACTCTATGCGAAGAAGATGTGTTGCACTGCATGAGGCAAATGGTGCTCACACCAGATACTGACTGGTTCTGAGTCCCCAGACCCCCAATAAAGCAAAAAATGCACATTTCAGAGTGGCCTTTTATTGTGGACAGTCTAAGGCACACCTGTGCACTAATCATGATGTCAGATCAGCATCTTGATGTGGCACACCTGTGAGGTGGGATGGATTATCTCAGCAAAGCAGAAGTGCTCACTATCACACATTTAGACAGATTTGTGAACAATGTTTGAGAGAAATGGTAATATTGTGTATCTGGAATGAATTTTAGATCTTTAAGTCCATCTCATGAAAAATGGGAGCAAAAACAAAAGTCTTGCGTTTATATTTTTGTTGAGTGTAGGTATCTACAGAAACATGTACTGCTGCAGCTGGTTGAGAGATGAAGTTACAGTTTTAGTTAATTTATACACTCGTGGCTTGATTAGTCCAGAGGTTGCCAATCTAGGGGTTGGGACCCTTCAGTCGGTCAGAAAAATAGAACCGAGGGGTCATGAGATGATTGGTGGGATTGCGAAAATTAAAAACAACATTTTGCATTTTTTGAAAGTAGAAGAAAGTAGCAGAAAATATGAAGTAAAATACAAGAACCACAACATTGTAGGCTACTTTCAGAGACACAGACACTTACAGGCTACTTATAGAGACTTCTACTTGTGATCTGCATAAATGTCCCTAATGTTTAACAGAAAAAGAAACCAAAGACGACTTATGTGTAGCCTACTTGAACTTTGCTGAAGATTATGTGCCTGAACTTCTTGCATGAGCAGAAAATGACCTGCTAATATGCACCATCACTCTCTGATTACAACCAGTTAGCCCAAGTGAACTAGTAAGGTGCCATTACATAAAAAAGCCCCCAATTTAAAAAAAAAGTTTTGTGTGTTAAATACTTCCCCTGCTGTGATGTGATATTGCAACACACACTTTTCCATCTCTTAATTAGCTGTGTGCACACTGGAGCAGCATGACGGATAATCTTAGAGATTAGGCCCCTTGCCATCAGAAAAATCTCCGTCTGGCTGCTTCTGTCACTGATCAAAAGGGTCAACAACACTGAGAATCTAGCTTTGCGTCGTTGTGACAATGGAGAATTCCCGCCATAATCTCCAAGGCAACTGCTGCTAATCACTCGCAATGACGCTAACGACCTCTCCGCTAGCAGTTTGGGTGCTAACCTTTCGAAAACCAAACGCATAATATGAAATAAAGTAAGAAATGAGAAAGGAAAGGAGTTAGTGTGAGAGTGCAGGGATCCCCTGACTTTGCGTTTATATCCAGAGCTATTCCCTGAGGCCGGCTTTTTGAACAGTGTAATCTCCACGCTTTCTGCTTCACAAAACCTAGCATTGTGTGTTACCTATAACTCCCTCTGAACAGTCCAAGTAAGAGAAGTTTCAAGCCTTGATTCACTTAAGAACGTTAGAGTTGCCTTTAGGTAAGTCATCTTCTTGGCGTATTCCCAAGGTGAAGAATGAAATGACTGCAGTTTAAATTGTGAGCACATGGTATTTTATTATTATCCTTTGGTGAATTTCTCAAACAGTGCTTTTGAACATTTTCCAGAAAACTGAACATTATGTAACAGACAAGACTTCTTTCTCAAATGTATTGTTAATGATGGTTTCTGATAATCCTACAAAGAAAGAACAAAAGTAAAACTCCCGTCTAGACAATTTTATTTTGCGAGGATCTTGCATATTTCAGCTCAGTTGGGGCCCAAACTTTTATCCTTTCTTGTCTATAAAGTTATACTTTTCAATAAAGCCCCTAATCTCCAAAACAAGACATTTGTTTCTTTTAAAAAGACTCACATTAATAGTTAAGGTGTCATCCAACACCAGACAGCTGGAATCCCTTGTGATACTGACGGTTGACAGAAGTTAGGATTTGTCTCATGCTTTTTGAAGGTCTCAATTCTATGACTAAAAAGAAAAGGCTTACGTTGCACCATACGAAAGCAGTCTTAAGAGATAACTCCGTCGATTTTAACATTGTCTGAGTCATAATGATGATACCAGTTTTTTTAAACAGAATCAAAATCGATGCAGCTGAACTAGAGACATCATCTTCCTTATTTCACTCACTCTTCTTCCAAGGCACCTACATTACCCACAATGCAACATCACCACCAACAGTTGCTTCAGAGTTTCAGGTGTGTTATGCTATTAGTGGCTAGTATAGCCTCAGGCCAATATAGCATCAAGCAGAGATGGAGAGCGGGTTACGCAAGGCTGGCCAGCTCACTTCTTTCTAAATCCATAAGATTTTTTCAAACTCATAGCCTCAAGCCCTAACTGACTCAAACTGTTTCAAGAGTCATCACTGGAGCAACAAAATAGTCCCTGAAGTCCTAATTTAAACTGAAGGCAGAGCAACAGTGGAAGGTAAGGATGGGTATCGAGAACCAATACTAAATTGGTACTGCATGGTTCCTAACTGGTCTGTACTGAAATATTAATAAACTCGCTGACAGAACATAATGCTATTGGCATTTGACGTGAAAGGTTGACTCAGCGATTCTGGAGAAAGCTGCTCGTCAAAATCAGTGAATATCTCCTCATGATCTGCTGCTTAAACTGTGTGATGTGCGCTGAAAAAGAAATCCAGTCTTATAACACGACCTAGACTCTGTAAACAGGCATGTTATGTGGGCCCCAATTTTTTACATACCCTTTGTTTACATGCCCCTTTACAGAACTTAGTCTGTATTAACACCATATTTTTTTTCAGCACACACAGTACATACAGATAGTGGACCGTGAAAGACCTATTCAATGATTTTGACAAAAAAGTGATTTTGGCAACATCTCTAGTGCAAGGTGAGTCTTGTTTGATGATGGCTATCCCACACTTTGGTCAGCACCTTCAAAACCATTGTCTGCCAAAACCTTATAGCAGAACAGAGGACATGAGACGGGCATGCTGGTTAGGAGCCCTTTGGTGTGGGTTTTTTCCCTCAGCTGCTGCCCCCATGAAACGCACAAGCAAACACTAACACACCATTGTTTCAACACGTCTGCGTTCGCACTGTATGTAATGTTCTAGTGGAGCTGGCTAACACAGTGATGACAAGGTGGCAGTTGCAATGGGAAGCTCCAGGGAAGGGGGGGGGGACAGGCAAACACATCTGTCCCGGCATTGGCACGACCGATGTGTGTCACACATGAAGGTTCAAGGCAGGAAATCGAACTAAACAGCAGGCGGTTTGTATAACACCTTATAGGTTACTGAGCAAAGACTGGCACTTTCTTACTGTTTATTGATCCATAGAGCTGGGCTTTGCAACACATCTCCTGGGACATGTTTTGCCTAATGTCAATGATGGACTCTTGTGCTCATCAGAATTCACTTCAGTAAAGTCACTACTGGTCAACAAAGTATGAAAATCTTAGCTGGATTATGATGGAGCTGTTTTTGAATATGTCTCAAACACCTCCTAGCCTGACATTTCTGCCCATAGATCGATAAAAACAAGTGAGCCGTTCCTTGCATTTCATTTAAACTGATACCACTTAAAATGCCAAACGCACTGCCACACTGTAGATTAGGTTTGTGCTAAAGCCACCAACCCGACTGAATGAACACACTCTATTAAGGGGGTTATGCACAATGCAGCAGGCTATATTTGAATGTGATATATATACATTTCCCTTTTTCCCCCTCGTTTCTTTATCTAAGACTACTGGGAATTGGCAAAGGAGCTGAGCCATAAATGAGATTACTCGCACATTAGAGGAAGAATGAGTGGGTTCACCCTGTGGGCTACATTCACTGCCATGTCGATGCGGAGAAATCTTTAGACAAATGTTTTCAGAGAAGCGTGAAATTACGATTGTGATTCTTCAATTGCGTCTTAAAATGTATAGAAGTTATGTAAGAATTGATATTCTCTGTGTGGGTCTATCTGATTAATAGGACAATGAGAATATGTTATGCTGTCTTGGACTCAACCGGGATATGTTTTCAGGAACTTTAGTCACTCAAATAATCTTTTTCTTCTGCTATTATTAAATTCATCCATACATAAAATGTGACAGCAGATTAGAGGTCAAATCACATACGATGGAGCACCTACCAGAACCACATCTAATTGAGATCTGTCCACATTTTGATGAAATAAAATAATTTTTAGTTAAAAATGATCTAACTAATGAACTAATTAATATATGACTGGGTAACTTTAGTGCCCACTTGAATGAGAGACATTGGAGAGATGAGAAGAACCACTTCAGTCATCTGTACCACTCTCTAGCTACTCTTGGGTTGCCAGGTTGTGGCTTGTGTAGCCTACATTCTCTTTGATTAGTCTTATGGAAGATCTTCAATTCCACTATGAAGTCCCTTCTAATGGGTTGTTTGAATGTATTAATATTTACAGCAGCAGACTTCATGGATCACAAGTACCCATTTAATAATTACTTCCTTTTACAGCAGATAAAGCAGCCGACTCACTTTCGCTGACGCCTTTTTTTTGAAAAATGAGAAATGACTGTAGCCTAGTACTTAAGCAGGATTTTGAAGTATGTGTAGATTACTTCATTAATTACACATCTGCTGCTCAATTTGAGAGGGAGATATTAACTTCTCCTTTTTTTTTTTACACACAGTGCAAGTGCTCAAAAATATTCCACTTCTTACAGTTTCAATACCCAAAAGTGTATTAATTATAAATATAGGCCAGCTCTTCATGGACACTGAAATACTGTCAACACATAACAGCAGCAGCAGCAGCAGCAGCAGCAATAATCCAATGATCCGATATATAATATATTATGACACTCTCAAAGGGTCCATTGGGCACAACAAGTATTGGCTACTGTCACTGAAATTACTGTATTTTTGCCCAAGAAATATATTGAATCCAGGCTTTTTAATTGTAATGGAGTTTCTCCAATTTCGCTCACAACTATAGCCAAATAGATCTTTCCCAGACTGGCATACCCAGACTGTAGGCTTTTAACTGCTTATGTCTGAAAAATGATTCATTTACCAATGGCCCATTAAGAGCATTTAAACCTTTTTGCTTTATAACAAAGTGGCACCAAGTGTATATGCATCTATTGAACACAACGACTCTTTGTATGTCCATTTAAAAGCAAGGACACATTGTCAAATTTACGTTTAAATTGTTAATTTTAATTTACTTAACTTTTTCTATTTTTTTAAGCAAACCCCAGGCTATAGGACTAGAGACTAATGTTTAGAGTCACTACCAATATGTCTTCCTAAAGTTAGCACAGCTCAAAAACAGACAGGAACCACATTATAGCTTACATGATTTTGTATTATTGCCTACCTTTGACTTTGTGAACAATGCAGTCAGCGCGTTAGAATAAGCCGATCCAGGGTCGTGTTAATAGCCATATGGACACAAATGTAGAGGGGAAAAACACTATCCGTACAATCCCGGACATAAAACCATCGCTACATTTAACTTCCACTGATAGAGATCTAAGTGAAAACTTGTCTTAGATCGTCCATAAGCAGCCTGCGTGAGCAAACATCCGCCCATGTGCACCTGTCCGACCTGGACTGCAGCAGCACAACCCCGCACTCACTTCACTCACCTTCACCGGAGTGAGTCCGAGAGAGAGAGAGAGAGAGAGAGAGAGAGAGAGAGAGAGAGAGAGAGAGAGAGAGAGAGAGTGAGTGTGTGTGTGTGTGTGTGTGTGTGTGTGTGTGTGTGTGTATAGGGAAAGTGTAGAATAACATTTACGCACAGTAGGTTTTAAAAGGTAAAAGTGTGTAAGCGTTAAAGCGCTAAATACGGACTCACCTGCTGTTCCCTGGACACCACACACAGATAGTCCTAGTCCCTTTATCCGCGGCCAAACACTGATCTGAACACTGCTGCTGCCGCCGCTGCTGCAGTTACCAATGCACACACACAAGCGAGCCTCCCCCACTCACTGTCATACACACACACACACACACACACACACACACACACACACACACACACACACACACACACACACACACACACACACACACACACACACACACACACACACACACACACACACACACACACACACTGAATTCGCAGCCTATATAAGTCAAATTGACACATCTTTTTACGACCATATAGTTTCCTGCTGCAGGAATTTAATTAATACAATTTTTTTTTCAGACATTGAGAGAAATAGCTCTCAAATATGGTTTCATGAAGTAGTATTTATATATTATAGAACTATATTATTTTAAATATATGGATATGTGTTTTAAAAGTTCTGTAAGTTACTACTGCCCATCTTGACCCAGACACTTACTGAGGCTTTTTCAATTCAATTAGTTTGAAATACAACTTAATTAATGACTGGAAATAGGAACTAAGTAGAATGCTGTTATTTCGAAATATGTCACTGTATAAGTCCACATAGAAAACTGAGCGTGCTTTACCAATATGTCTTTAAGCATATTATAGAAATGTTATTGTTTCTTAAGATTCCCTTAAGATTCCCTAAACATTGTACAAACAGCTTGAAAAGCATTGAAGCTTTATTTGAAGTGTAAATGTGAAGTCTGGATTGTGTCAATGTGATCTGTGTTTCGTGACTGACCTCTGCTGGAAAAGAGAGAGAAATACAGAAACTTCAAGGTACTTGTCTTTTTCCTGTTCTTATTTCACCATTCATGTTAAAGGAAAAGGGTCAAAATTACATTGGCTACATATAATCAACCCTATATAAAATCTTAAACTTAAAAGTTTCTAAACATAGCTGTCTGATAAATGTAGTTGAAGAAAAATTACAATATTTCCCCCTGATATGTTAGTGAGATAATAATTCTGTTTGCGTTCTTTGCAACGATTTGAGCTTTGAGAATGGTGTAGAGGAGGATGCTACCTGGTTACTTGTCTTTGAATTACTTTATGACTTTTATAGCATCCTTAGTTTTCTGTATAACTTTTGCAAATCTCACATTTACTTATTTAAGGTGTGATTTGAGCTTTGTGTAAAGAGAAGCAACAAAGTCCAAGGAGCCCAATAGGTAATTACAAAAATGCATAAGTGTGGGCTTCAAAATGCAGGCCTGCATGAAGTACTCATTCAAAATGGCCCTTTTTCAGAATAATTTAAATAATAGTATTGTATTATAACAATTTATTACTTTAACCAACTGTAAAGGTGGGGCTGATTTGAATTATTTATATATTGGTAAAAACAAATATAGGGGAGTAAAATGAACAATAGACCTATTTGCGTCTGAATTGTAGTAAAGATGGAGTAGCTGAAAATAAAATACTTGTATAAAGTAAAAAAAATTCTATAATTTCATGTTATTGTATGACGATGTTGTTATGTGCAGCACTTTGATTCTGAAATGTGCTATATAAATAAAGTTTCCTTGCTTTGCCCAAAAGTATCTCAAAACTGAATTTAAGTACAGTACTTGAGTAAATGTACTTAGTTACTTTCCACAACTGCTGAGGAGGCTTCTTCCACCATCGTGTGTAATAAGTCAAAGCATCCGGTTTGACTGGCAGAAAAGCCTTTAGAAAGACTGATGTATTGATAGATGCAACACAATAGACTGCATACATAAAACACAAATGTTATTGATGCTAAATTAATAATAGCAAATAATTCAAAAAATGCAATTAATCAGACATCTTATATCTTAACATTTCAAGTCGTTTATTGAGGTGAATAAGTGTGTCAGTTCAACAGTAAACCTATAGGTTTGGATCCAGTCCATTTCGATTTGTGAATTTGGAACGTTTCAAGTAGGCTATAAGGAAGGAGCTGCACGGTATAAGCTTGTACACATTGTCTGGACCATGACATCATAATAAGAGTAGCATACGTTTACCCGTTTTTCTGTTTATAACAAGTTCCAAATATTTCCAAAATAGACCACATTTGTATGTTCACAGTGATGTAAAAAAAAAGAAGAAAAAAATTGAAATATTGTTTCACTTTTCAAATGGCAGAAATCACAGGTAAACATCTTTGCAACACTCACAAAAGACTGACTAGTCCCACTGCAGAACTAGGGGCGTGTCACGGAGGAAACTGCCTGACTGGTTTAGACCAATAGAAACGGAGCACAAGAGACCGCTGACCAATCAGATTCAGCGGCGAGGCTGCACCGGCTACGGGAGTATAAAGTGCCCCGCCTAGCTAAAATCATCACTCACTCCTTACGCTGGATTCATAAAGATCAAGCTGTGAGATTAGGTGTCTCTTCCTCTTCTTTTAACCAACCTCCTTCAGACTTCACCGTTTCAGCAAACATGGTGAGTTTAAACATTTTTTTAGGTATATTTTGATTTTCTTAATCACTTGTCATGCGCCAAATTAAGCCAAATCAAAGCTCTTGGGCGTGTCTTCACGTTGCGGCCTAGTCTGCTCATGTAACTGTTGTGCGGAAAAAATGCGACACAACCTGCGATAAAAAAGTTCAAATATAAGACCATTAACTAAACTGCGTTAACAATGTTTTTTTTTTTTTTTTTTACTGTACTTTTCATGAATAAAGCGTAATTCATTCGGGTCCATATTGGACTTCAGGCGGTGCTGCCAGTTTCCAGTATTGTCCGGACAAAGGCCTGGCTTTGATGACACTGCAACCAGTCAATGGGGCCTCTTTATACTTAATCTATCATGTTATAAGTTATGCATAGGCTATTTACTTTTCATGTACAGATGTGTTTGGCTGGCTTTGTCCATAACATACCCTCCTACTTGGGAAAGTGTAATTTATAGCCTACACACTTTCATTACATACAGTATGTGAATTATCAGCCTCACTATTACATTTTCATTTCTTAAAGGGTTATTGTTCTTATCAGTGGCCTTACCGGTGACCTTAGGAATAATGTTTGTTATAAAAGAGCATTTTCTTTCTCCTAAGATCTAAAATTGTCTCTATATCAGTCTTCAACATGTGACGAGAAGCCTTCAGCATCTGATCATATCTATTACACCCAGGGGACTCCTAAAGATAGCTTCTTAGTCAATAAAGTCTATTTGCTTTTGGTATCATTTTCTTAACACCAATGATTTGTTGTGCTTTCTCCACAGCGCGAGTGTATCTCGGTGCACGTTGGTCAGGCCGGCGTCCAGATTGGCAATGCATGCTGGGAGCTGTACTGCCTGGAGCATGGGATCCAGCCGGACGGACAGATGCCCAGTGACAAGACCATCGGAGGAGGAGACGATTCCTTCAACACCTTCTTCAGCGAGACCGGGGCCGGAAAGCACGTCCCCAGGGCTGTGTTTGTGGATCTGGAGCCCACTGTCATCGGTAAACTATATTTAAACATAGGCCTAGATGCTGTTGTTCAATACTCTGGAAAACTAGTATAAAATAGTAAAACATCAATATATGATATGAAAGTTGGGTGTCTAAATAAGCTTTGACAAAAATTTGATTGAAAATAAATGTTCATAAATATTATAAAACTTAGTTTTCAAGTTTCAAAAGAGCTTTTCTACTGTCCCACTGTTTGACAGGACTATGTGGGCGTGGCCGTATCAAACTGTCTCTGTGGCAACAGTCATTGTTGTCAGTCAGAGTTCGGCCAGAGAACTGCCATGATTGGTTCAAAATTCTTATTGTCTAATAAGAACCAGAGCATAGCCTACCTCATTAAAACCAAACATCTGTTTATCAAACTTAAATGATAATATCCTTATTTTGGATTGTTAAATATGCCTTATTCTTTACAGATGCTAACTATCAACTAACTTTTGTGGATTTGGGTCTACAGGGGCTTTAAAGTTTGTTTGCGTAATATCAAATTCTCAAGTTATTTCTGATTGAATATGTCTCTTCAGATGAAGTGCGCACTGGGACCTATCGCCAGCTGTTCCACCCTGAGCAGATGATCACTGGTAAGGAGGATGCTGCCAACAACTACGCCCGCGGACACTACACCATCGGCAAAGAGATCATCGACATAGTGCTGGACAGGATCCGCAAACTGGTGGGTAACTTCATACCAGGACGGATCAATAAAAGTCTTATAAGGAACTTTTAAATGTTTATGGAACAGTCAAATTGTTCCTCTAATGGTCATAAATGACCTGTAACAGCAAACGAGACCATCAGTGAATTATTAATGCATCGCAAGGGTCCGATTTCCCGGGATCTCAGACAAATCGATTTACATCAGGCTGACAGGAACATCCTGTTTTTCCCAGAACACTTTTAAATACAAAGTGCTTAACAGGGCAGATTAAAAATGTATGCAAACAAATCAAAGTAAAAACAGCAAGGAATTCTTAGAAGTTCTTATAACCAGGATAAAAGTATGTTCATAACGTACAAACAAAATCTAAGTAAAACTACAATACTTTAAAACAAAGTTCAAAAGTAAAAACCATAAACTGATTTTTTTTAACTGAAATTTTAAAGAATTTAGGGATCATAAATGACATCATAAATGTATTTTATATATAATCCCTCTCTCTCTCTCTCCCTCTCTCTCTCTCTCTCTCTCTCTCACCCCAGGCCGACCAGTGCACAGGCCTTCAAGGTTTCCTGGTGTTCCACAGCTTTGGCGGAGGCACCGGCTCTGGTTTCACCTCCCTGCTGATGGAGCGTCTGTCCGTCGACTACGGCAAGAAATCCAAACTTGAGTTCTCAGTCTACCCAGCTCCCCAGGTGTCCACCGCTGTGGTGGAGCCCTACAACTCCATCCTGACCACCCACACCACCTTAGAGCACTCTGACTGTGCCTTCATGGTCGACAACGAAGCCATTTACGATATCTGTTGCCGAAATCTCGATATCGAGCGTCCCAGCTACACCAACCTAAACAGGCTTATCAGTCAGATCGTGTCCTCCATCACTGCCTCCCTTCGTTTCGACGGTGCCCTCAATGTTGATCTGACGGAGTTCCAGACCAACTTGGTGCCATATCCCCGTATCCACTTCCCCCTGGCCACATACGCCCCTGTCATCTCAGCTGAGAAGGCTTACCACGAGCAGCTAACCGTGTCCGAAATCACCAACGCTTGCTTCGAGCCCGCCAATCAATTGGTTAAATGCGACCCTCGCCACGGCAAATACATGGCTTGCTGCCTCTTGTATCGTGGCGACGTGGTGCCCAAAGATGTGAACGCCGCCATTGCTAGCATCAAAACCAAGCGCTCCATCCAGTTTGTTGATTGGTGCCCCACTGGTTTCAAAGTTGGCATTAACTACCAGCCACCCACTGTAGTTCCTGGTGGAGACTTGGCTAAAGTACAGAGGGCTGTGTGTATGTTGAGCAACACCACTGCTATTGCAGAGGCCTGGGCCCGTCTCGACCACAAGTTTGATCTGATGTATGCCAAGCGTGCGTTCGTTCACTGGTACGTGGGTGAGGGTATGGAGGAGGGAGAGTTCTCTGAGGCCAGAGAGGACATGGCCGCTCTGGAGAAAGATTACGAAGAGGTCGGAGCTGATAGTGTGGGAGAGGGAGAGGAGGAAGACGAAGGGGAGGAGTATTAAACAAACAAGCATGCATTAACCATCATGTATTAATCTCTTAAACTGTGTCTGTGCCATTTTATTCATGTGAACAATTAAAAGTCTGTTCCTTCACTGCACTTTTTTCTCTCAAGTCATTTCACTTACATTTACATATAAATATGCAAGATTATAGCCATTATAATTTCCAACTTTAATCCCTTTGGCAGGTTGATGTTAGATATATAAATTACACACGTGACACAACACAATCAATAACAAATAGCCTAGGCTATAACGATAAAATAGTACAATAAAAAATGTTGCTCATGACAAACAATTCATCTAACACATCTGGAGTATTAATAAAGTATTGTTTAGACTAATTCAAATAAATGGAGAGTAAAAAATGTACTACATTTTCCTAGTTATTGATAGTGAGTGGAACTGGAAGCTGATATGGCTACAACCGCCTAGTAACCCTGTGTTAAAAGCGTGGGGCCACTGATTCACTGATTCTGTTAACACTTTGACACAAGGTGGCGTGGCGCTACAGCTCCAATCTCTCTATGTGTGTGACTGTGTGGGCGTGTGCACCAGCTGGGAGAGGGAGACCCTTTCAAATCCTCCTCCACCCACCACCGTCTAGAAGTGAACGATTCACTTTAGTTTTCATGACGCGGCGGCGGACGGGTCTCTTCCCAGTTACTGAGACTAGCAGAGGAGCTAACCAGTCAGCTAGCACCCACCGACCGGCTGTTTGCTCCGGTTAACGGCTATATTATCGGTACGTAACGTTTCATTACCTTATTGTGGATATGTGTGAAGCTAGTTAAAAAACACGCTGTAGGCTATCTCTATATGGTTCGTAAGCGTTATCGTTAACCAGCTAGCTAATATTAGCTTTTAACTATTGCTAGCTAATGCTTATCATTAGCCTTCTCCAGTCCCCATAATAGGCTATATTTTTAAACATGAAAGATTATATAGATCTTATCGGCTGATTTGGGCAAAGGCACCCCAACACAACCCACTACAGAACATGTAAATTGTGTGTTGGTCTTTTTTTAAATAAGAAATACAAATCAGTAACCTGAAGGTAAAACATATATAGCTCGCTAACCAGCTGGTAAATCGTTTGATTATGTTTCGTTTTCTAATCCAACTATCGCCACCTGTTCCTCAGCCTGTTTCTAAGGTGTGATAAGCAGCATAGTTAAAACTCATTTTTTTTTAATTATTTACTCACTGAATTTCATTTAGTCACGCCCTGATTGCTTATTTTACTACACGATAACATGTTTTTAAATCTAAATATGTGTAACAGGTGATGCATGTAACGAAGAAACAATTTTTTCCTCTTCTTGTAATTGGTATCTAGATCAGGGGTCACTATCTCAGTCGCCATCTGCAGCATATTATTTTGAAGGGTTCTTGTAGACTGGTAATACATGTCATCAATCTTTCAAAATGACAAGATATGCGCAGTAGGATTTTCCATTATTTAAAGTAGTTAAATTTTACTTTTTCACTGGACCCAAAAACACAAAATTGTCTCCATAACCCAAAGTAATAGATGTTGTATTTATCTACAGTCTTTGTTATGTAAAATTGGTGGCAAAAAAATATCTTCATTCTTACTTGCCTAGAGCTAAAGGAATTATGTTTTATTTTATGATTTATGTAATTTATTTAGTGAGAAGAGACCTACAAGTGTAAACAAGACAACTCACAAGACAGGACAATAAGGAAGTATGTTTGAGTGAGAGTTACAGTATACAATTGGTTAGTTCCTGCCTGGAAACGTGTCCGCAGGTGTAAACGTCTCCACGCCTCTTGAGTCTGCTTTCACTTAAGAGGATGTGGCTCGCTGGCTCGTGGTTTCATGATATTTTTAGATTTTAGTCTGGCTCTTTTCTCTGTTATCAAGTGGGCCTTTTCTGATTTAGTGAGATGTGTTACGGTGATAGTCATCCCCCCACACACTGCTTGGATCTGATAGTAACAGAACTGGAAAGATTTCTGTTGCTCTCCAAAGGGTGGGTTGCTGCTATTATTGCAAAGCTGGCTATCTCTCAACCAGATCCCTGTATGATTACTTTGGTTTTGCTGCCTCGCTTAGACACTCACCACATTGTTGCCGACTACATGGAAAGTTTCACACCGCCTTGGGACACTGTTATTGTGAGATATTATATGACTTTCTCCACTGGGGATACGAGACCGGCTGTTTGGACTATATTTAGTGCAAGTTCTAGCTTGTGGCAGACAGTCAAGTGTGAATTCAGAAACCTGTATGTGTTATTAAGGGAATTATTTTTTCTTAAAGCTTTTCTTAAAGCGAGTGAGAGATAAAATAAGATGAAAATGTAACCTTGATAGTAAAAGAAAAACCTCAATTTGACAAAAGATGGTAATTTCACAATGAGATGTGTGGCATGCAGAGAACATTACATTTGCTTTTTAAACCAGCACTTTCCACAGTCTGTGTTTACAATGTTGTGTGGACTGTGGAGGAGTTCAAACACTTTCAGAAGACAGTGTGGAATATCACACCTAAGGACAATAACACTTTAGAAGAATAGATTGAGTATTGTATGACTCTCTCAGCTTTTTATGGGGACACACAGGAGCAGTGAGGGCTGACTGTGGGAAAAATAACCATGGAAAATTACAGTATCACACACACACACACACACTGCTGGGCGTGGGCCAGGGGGAGAAGGAACAGTGACCCGTGGCCTAGCTAACTTTAATGAGTACTTACTGTTACCATTGCTATGGAAATGGCTCCTTTTGGTCGGCTCCAACTCTCAGACATGGCAGGCAGCTATGTATTATTTTAGTTCTAGTATCTCCAGATAATGCTCAGGTCATGTATTTAACACTGTCGCTGCATCTACATGAGTTAAGCCATCGGTGATCGCGCATGAATTTTATACCTTCAGCTGTACGCCCAGGTTTTTTTTTTAGTAGTAGATTAAACTACCTAAACATTTCTTGGCCGTTTATTGGGATTTTTCTGAGCTCCTGCGCCAGTGTCGGGGGCAAGACTAGTTTGTAAACGCTGCCATACTGAGAAATACAGAGAGAGTTTTGTGGAGCTGATGGGCTTAATCAACTTTGTTTCAACTCGTTTGCCGATGGCTTGAATGTAACCGACATCCATTTATGTGAAAAAGTTACACACTAGAGCTTTAAGGAGCATAAGCACAGAACTTTTCACTCTTATCAACACCTAATGTATTTCTCCTCCCCTCCCCTGTGTTATTTCCTCCAGGCTATGACGCGGTGGTGGTGTCCCTGTGTCTGTCCAGGGCCGTGAGATGACCACAGCTGTGTGTAGAGGAGCGAGCGCAGCCCAGTGACCCAGACATTAGAATGGGCAGGAGAGTCCGGTGCTGCTGCTGGCCCGGCCTCTTCTCCACTGCTCTGCTCTATGGCTCTCTGGCCCTCTTCATCTCCATCCTGCACAACGTCTTCCTGCTCTACTACGTCCAGACCTTCGTGTCCGTCTACAAGATCGATAAGGTGTCTTTCTGGGTGGGAGAGGTGAGTGACCATAGAAAGCTTGAGTCTTTACAGCTGTGTTGGTTTAAAACACGTTATCTAGAGTTTGAGTTGTAGTCCAGCCAGGCTTGAAAATGGCGACGTGCTATTTTTCAGTTCTGACCTGATTCCGGTATCTTGGTTTTTGGATATCTGCCGATACCGATACTTTCCTAGTTTTATAATTCTAAAACTGTTTTGTTGGTGTTGATTGTAATTTCAGCAATTGTAATTTAAAAGAGACAAAAATATACAAAACCGTGCATGATTCACTGACAGTAAACCAAAGGTAGCTAGTGTATTGCCCAGCTGTACTTTAAACATAATGAAAATAATACATTTGCCTGATGATGATTGGATTATTCAAATAGCTGCTGAAGTCATATTCTATTTAGATCATGTCATCTCATTTGAGTTCTTCTAGTTCTTAGAAGTTTATTATTCAGTCATGGATTTGTTCATTTGTTATAATCCTTTATTTGTTGATGTTTATGAATAATTATTGTCTTTTTCTCTGCTGCTCCACAGACAGTTTTCCTGATATGGAACAGTCTGAACGACCCTCTGTTCGGCTGGCTGAGTGATCGCTCCTTCCTCAGCTCCCCTCAGTAAGTCTCTCCATCCTGACGTATCTTTTACTTACCTGATGTGATAAGTAATGTTTCCTTCCACCTAATTTAACTGCCTACAAGGATTCCCTAAGTAAGGCTACAACAGATATTAGTCTACAAGGATTGTAAATTCCAATCAAGTTTATATTAGCTATTTTTTTGCAAATCAGATCAAAGGCCATATTTTTCAAAATATATATTTTGACAAGTTGAAGATGTTATAATTAATTGTCATTTCTATTGACAAGATACAATTACCTGGGCTTTAGCCTTTAGCCAAATGATGTTGCAGATGTACAAGGAATAAAATCTAGGTTTGTTTCAGTTACACATCCTCTTTTTAAAAGAGTGAATCAACGGTCTCTTTTTCTACTCTGCCTGTGACTTCCTTGTTCCTGTGATGTGTATCAGCCTCTCTCTTTCACAATGTTACATAATTTCAACAAAAAAAAATAGTTTTGCACCTCAAAGACATTCCCCTATAATATATTTCAATTGGACACAGACTGTATCTTTGTGTGAAATGATTCTGACATTTAGGAATTCATCTCCTTTACATCCCCACGCCCTATAAAGTCAACAGAGGGAGGATGGTCAAACATTGGGATGCCATCTGTGTTTGCATTTCATCATGATTTCGCAAACGTTAACACTGTTTTAATAGGGAGGTGACGGAACCAATTTGTTCTGTTTGAACTATTATACCTGAGGGTTATAACTAAGCTCCCTTTAACCAGATTACATGGGTGGTGTACTGTTCCCTTTTTTTATGTTTGTCCTTGTTTGTTCATGGTGTTTACCAATTCTCAATTTCATTTGGGAAGTTAAACAGCCATGCTCAGGTGTTAATAAATCTTCCACTAAGAAAACAGACGCTGTATATAAACAATGACTGTCTCCATGGAGACCGTTTGATTCGGCAAAGCTCATAAAATAATTATATCATAATGAATCAAAACAAAATTGCACAGCAACATGAAACCAAACGTAAGTCTAGAATATGTTTGTAAACCAAACTGTGAGCCGTGCAGTTATAAACAACAACATTGAAACAGTAACTTTTAAGATAGCTTTCTAACTTCAAACTGTGTTCTCAGGAATCAAATTGTTATGTTAGGAAATTTGTTTAATTACTTATGAGAATATATCTTATGAAATATGCACTAATCTGACACACACCCAAAGTTACATAGTGCACCTTTCATTTGTTTGTCAGGAAAATCGACATTCAACAAACAAATTCAAACACTGACCGATGCCATGGAGACCGTTTGATTTAACCACGCCCACACAGTCCTCTTGTCAAACGATCTAAACCGTAAAAAAGCTTTATAGTTTTATAATTTCATGAACATTTATTTTCCACCAGCTTTTAGTAAAAGGTAGCCTGGGAATCCAGACCCATTTCTAGAACGTTATAGGATCTGGCCACGATCACTAGACCTTCTCAAGGGGCGGCACCTATTCATATATTTCCCAACTTTGATGTCATAAATAGATTTTTTTTTTTTTTACTTTATTAGATGCAAATTAATTTTTTCTTGTGTTGCTTTTTCTCCTGTCTGTCCTCCTAGATTGGGCCCTCAGATCACGACTCCAGAGGTGGTGCTCTGGCGCCTGAAGGCCCTCTCCACCAATGGCCCCCTGTTTGCCCTCTCCTTCCTGGGCTTCTGGGTGGCGTGGGCCAACCCGGGCCTCCAGTTCCTGCTGTGCCTGTGTCTGTACGACGGCTTCCTCACCATGGTGGACCTGCACCACAGCGCCCTGCTGGCAGACCTGGCCGTCTCCACCAGCGACCGCAACCGCCTCAACTTCCACTGCTCTGTCTTCAGCGCCCTGGGATCCTTCTCTGTGTTTCTGTCCTATTCGTTCTGGGACAAGGAAGATTTTTACTCTTTCCGGCTCTTCTGCGTTGCTCTGGCGGCGTTTTCCATAGTGGGATTTTTCCTAGTGTCGCGGTTGTTACGAGATCGTTTCCAAAAGGAGGTTCTTCTGAGACAGGATGAGGCGCAGACACTCAAAGAGTAAGGCTTGTATTTTATTTTATTTTTTTATTAGGATCATGTACAAAATACATTAAACTCAAACAATTCGAAGAGATGGTTTTGTACCACATTTATGTTCAAGCTAATTTCCAACTCTATTCTCCGAGGAGGTGAACAGAAACATATTACATCCAAAGTTAGCTGGAGAGCTAAGCTAATGTTCACAACACTGGACACTTTACTACCTTTTCTTTTCCTCATGGGAGAAAATCTGTTCTCTTTCTGGCACTCGGTTGTGGTTTGGTTTAATCAAAGCTCACACTGATAAACAGTCAAGATGGTAGAGTGTAAGAGCTCTTGAAAAGCTTCCATAAACACTTCATTTGACTTAGTCAAGCAGGTGGTGTACTCCTATAACAATATCATAATAATGATAAATACTAATGTGGACCACACAGCTGACCAACAATGCTTATTTTCACTTTTTCCATTACAAACTGTACAAACAAAATAATTTAATACACAATTTCAAAAATAAATAAGAAAGAAAGTACTTTAGTGCACTTGTAAACCAATTAGGGGTTTATTTGAAACGAGGACTAATTATGGAATTGATTACTCACACCCAGGCCTGCCCACACAAATGGCTGGGCCCCTGAAAACCTCCAGTCAATGGGCCCCCCTTACCCATTACTCCTATCAACAATGAGTGTGAGTGCGCTCATCCCTCAATAAACACATACATGTATTTGTAGAGAGACTAACTATCTTATCAACCAGGGACTTGCAGGGACAGTTGGGGGAGCAAGGGCTAATTATTATTTTAAAATAGTAGCACATTTCTGACTTAGCCCAGCATACCTACCTACCAATTTATTTTGATTCCCTTACACTCACACAATTGTTTAACAGATCAACAGATCTCTACAAAATAATTAGTTCACACAGAGACATTGTTCTTCTTTAGTATTCACTAAAGCAAACAGTTATTTCACAATTTGCACGTTTTCTATGCTACTAGTTTCTGGTATAAGATACATTTACACTAATTGACTGCACCAAATATTGCACTTTTTTGTATTTCTGCACATGACATTAAATCATTTGAAATCTTTTGGTGGTATTGTTGAAACAAATAACACTTAAAAAACTACATCAACAACAAATTCTTCACACAAATGAAACAAGGCGATTCTCTACATGAATAACCAAACCAACCTGCCCTTCAAAACTATAAAGTTGGCCTATGTTTGGTTGCAACATTTAGGCTTAGTTCATTCTGCTCTCATCAGTACAACAACACTGAAATCATTACAAAAAAGTTCTTAATCTTTGAACTCAAATCTGTACCTTCATTTATTTCCAACTTATTTGTGCCTTGTGTATTTCTTTGCATAAAGAACTTTTTAGGTCTATTTTTATTTTTATATACAGTACAGAAAGCACCTTGGTGACCTTGGTGGATACGGCAATAATTAAAACAGGATGATGCTGCTCGTCAGCTTCATTGTGGTAGGACCCGGCTGGTTGGTCAATTGGCCAGGTTTGTGAAAAACTGGTCAGACCTGGCTGGTCGTGTCAACCTGAAGACTTACGTCAAAGCCTTTAGAAGTTATAGTCCCCAAAGGGAAATTCTTTATCACAAAAATGTACTTTATGGGGAGAGACACTTTAAACCTGTTTGTAGACTCAGGACAATGACATGAAAGAGTAACTAGCATGTCCTGTTTATAAGAATGTAGAAGAACTACAAAAGGTACCCAACCTGTTTTTTTCATGGGGTCCAAATACTTTTCACAACGACACCCAGACACAAGTAGCAGGTAGGCCTACATGTGTTTTCCGTGAGCAGGAACGACTCAGGAAATATAATCCAGACAACTGTTTAATATCAAAACCCAATCTTGTCACCATTTGGCACACAAAGGGTTTATAGGATGGATTATGTTTGAAACAGTTACACTCCGCTGTGCTCAATCTGAAACATGTTGAACATTTCTGCTTTTCTACTGCTTTTTAAATGGCCTTAAGCGGAGCCGCGGCTCTGTGTAAACACCCAACTTTGAATAGATATTGACATAAATATCTAAAAACCTAAAAATAAAGTTTAGCTTAGTTAGGTTCTTGGCTTCCAAAGACCATGGGCCGCCCCCCAAGTGGCTGGGCCCTAGAAAGCCTTCCCACTTTCTACCCCATATGGGCGGCCCTGCTCACACCCATTCCTAGTTCAGACGTTGAAGTTGTGGATTTCTTTTTTCTCAATCTCATCTTTCTCTCTTTTATTCCTTTCTGCCCTCTCTCAGTCTGAATGTGGGCCACGCTCCTCTCACCCAACCAGAGAAACCTGTCACCATCAGACAGTACCTGAAGCAGCTCTCCAGGCACAAGAATTTCCAGTGGTTTGTGTCCATGAACCTTATTCAGGTAAAATACCAATCACATTGAATGTGCTACATGTGCTAGTAAAGATTAGGACATTTGAACATAGGTCAGATCATTTCGCACAAAATGAATGTGATTCTTATCCCAGCAGCTATATAGATGTAGTCAGCATTGATTCATATATTAAATATTTAACAATTTAAAAACGAAAACTCTTTTTAACTCTATTGACTCTAGACACTCCCACAGCTGTCCAAATATGTTTCATCAGTTCTTATCGTTATGTAACCTTATAAGTGAATCATTTGTCCATTACTATTATGTTGTCACAGTGTGATTATCTGGAGAGATAAATGCTTCCACTTTGTATAGCCCAGAGTCAAACAACTATATTATAGGGCTTTAAAGTGAATACATCATACAACACACCCTGTCTTCAGACCCTTACAAATATTAACAATCTCTAATTCATTCCCCATTCCCCAAGGGGTACAAAGATTTTAAATATTTGTTTAACTTCCCCTGAGTTTCAAACCCCATACTTCCATACTATTTAGTATGCCAGAAAAAGATTTAGGATTTCCCAATACATGCACGTCAATTGTAGTATGCTAAAAATACACAAATACCCCACTAACTCTAATAGCATTTTGGAGAATTCGTCTTTATTCTTAACATCTCTCAACATAATGAAAAAAATCTTCCTTATTTGATTTTTTTTCTCCTGTGGCCCTAAAGCTATTCTGTACTTTAGTATGTAGTGTAGTAAAAAGAAAAAGTATGTGATTTGGAATGCAGGGTTCATTTTCTGGGTTCCATTGTGTGTTTGTGTCACTGCGCCCCCTGCAGGTGTTTCACTGCCATTTCAACAGCAACTTCTTCCCTCTCTTCCTGGAGCATCTGCTGTCGGACAACATCTCTGCCTACACAGGTTCAATCCTACTCGGTGAGAAAACGGGGGGAAAAACTTGCACATTCAACTCTGCCTAATCCATGTTAGCCAGTGCCTAGAACTAGCTTTAAATTACATAGAAGAAGCATGACATACAGGAATGTTTTTATATTCATAATTATCCAATAATTGCATGAATATGTGGATGCAGCATTTTTGGTTCCACTCTTCTCCAAACATCCCTTTTTTTCAAAAAAATATATCTCCTGACTTTTTAGGTACAGATATAATTGAGGCTAAACTATATATTATTATTTTTATATTATTTGCTATTTGTCCCTTTTGTTTTTTTACTCCCATTTCTTTCAGAATGACCTTCCTTCCTTGCTTGTATAGCCTTTTTTAACACCCCTCTGCTTTTGCTCCCACGCAGGCATCTCTTACGTTGCCCCCCACCTGAACAACTTGTATTTCCTGACACTGTGCCAGCGTTACGGTGTTTACGAGGTTATCCGCTGGCTATTTATGCTCAAACTGGGACTTAGTGTGGCTATGCTGCTGGCAGGGGCTGACCACATTTATCTGCTGTGCATCTTCATTGCTAGGTATGGCCACGCACACACGTCAGCACACACATCAGGCATCCGATGTGTGACCGCTTGTACTTTGCTTGTTTAAAAAAGATATCCATTTTAAAGGTGCAGTCAGCAATTCTGGAGACTGGAGAATATCTCCTCACTATCTGCTACCTGTCCTTACTGAAAAAATCCAGTGTTAATACACAGCCTAGGCTCTGTAAACAGGCTTGTTGCTAGCTTCAGTGGGCCCCTTCCTTAACAGTACTCACAGGTAGTGGATTGTGAGGAGATACACACTGAATTTAACAAAAAAGTGATTGTTTTTTCAAAAAACATTCTCCAGAATCGCTGACTCCCCTTTTAGTATAAGTCAACGTTTTATGCATGTTGTATCCAAATATTGTTTGAACCGTTTTCTTTGCTACAAGACTTGTTTATATCCTGGGAAAATATAAAGTTTGTCACTCAGAATGAGCTCAAAATCTCACCCACAATCATTTGCCTGAAGTTGCTTTCAAATGTGTACAGCAGCCACCCACTGACCTACTATCAATAGCCACTCAATTTGAATAAAACTAAATTCCCTCCATCCAAAAATAACTACCAAAAACAAAGATGGATCTCTCTACTCTTCCTGGCTGGGCAGACAAACACTAGATTCTGTGTTGCAAAGTACAATAGTTGTTTATTTAGAAAATGTTCTTGAGGCCAAATTTATAACCCTTAAAGGGATTTTGTACCTTTTTGAAGTTTTACATATTTTCACTTGGTAATCTTATCCGATTGTGGATGTCAAACAAACATGCAGTTCTTATCTCCGCAACTGAGCCCTGATGGGAGAGTGTGTTAGTCGTGCTTGTGATAGTTGTGTATGTGTGTGAATGCTTTGGTTCTCAAACCTTCAGGATTAGCCGATACAAAAACATACCAACCACTACTGATGAAGTTGTAACACTAACAGCAACACCTACACAAACCATATTAGCTCTAAACATGTATTTCTCAATGGAAACTAGCCTTTGCAAATAGCAAAATGGTGCCATTATACAATATGAACAACAGTTTTTTACAAACTGTATCACATCTGACCCTTCCTGTGTGAATGTAACATGGCCTCTCCTCCTCCCAGTAACCGGGTGTTCACAGAGGGAACCTGTAAGCTTCTGAAGCTGGTGGTTTCTGATCTGGTGGATGAAGACTTTGTGGTCAATCGTCGTCAGCAGGCCGCTTCAGCGCTGCTCTTTGGGATGGTCGCTCTGATGACCAAACCGGGACAGACATTCGCCCCGCTCATCGGCACATGGCTGCTCTGTGCTTATACAGGTTTGTTTGTTCGTTAAGGATCCTTATTTTATTTCTAAAGGAGTATATCAACATTTTGGGAGAAGAAAAAAACAAATGCTAGTACAGAGCTAAATATGATTTTGAGTGGTTCTTCTTGAGGTCTTTACTTCTATCTTTACATTAGGACAATGCAACGTGCATGTGAATTTATATCATGAAACTGCAGTCAAACAGAAACATTTTTTAACTTCCTTTTTTCGCTTACATAATAATCAAAATAAAGAATAATGAACATTAGTAACTGATGGGTCACTGAGTTCTCTATGGAGGAAGTGAACGTAATGACCTGGTTTCATATTCTGCTCCAACCACTGCTTTCTCACTTTCGATATATTCTTTAATTATGTATCACTTCAACTGTGTAGTATAGTGCCATTGAGCATATGTCAATGTCCTGATTGTTTATCTCAGGCATTGAGATCTGTCTGTCTGTTTGTTAATGTAAACAGAATAGCCCTTTGTGATAAATAAAGTGAACTGAACTAAACTGATTTCTCTTGTCCAGGTTATGATATATTTGAGAGGGGACCGGTGAAGGACTCTCTGGTGTCCGTGCCTGACGTTGCCTCTGACCCGGGGACGCCGCCCCTCCGCCTGGGCTGCTTCTACATGTTGGTGTTTGTGCCAATCACCTGTGCCCTGCTCCAGCTAGTAGCCTGGTCCCGCTTCACTCTACACGGCCGAAAACTGCAAGGAATCAAGACCCTGAGGCAAGGGGCTCAGCACAACCACCTCATCGATGTCAAGGCCATATGAACTGGATAGAGCTGTCAGAAAACTGCACACAGACACTTTTAAATAGTCAGTTTTTTTTTGTAAACGTTTGATAAAAACGTAGAGGAATAGTCAAAAGCCTTTTGTGATGCTTTCGCCCTGCAGCCAAAAAACCCTGTGTGCACAAATATATGAACCACTACACAACATGTGGCTTCATGGACAGAGGGGGGGGGAAGCACAATGGGTTTGTCAAATAAGGAAATAACTAAAATGTAACTTGCCTTATTTTTTATACATATTATTATTTACATATATTTATATTTGAACAGATGACCAAATGATGAAGCAGAACCAATCAGTCCTTTTTTGGATATAGACTAAGCTTTTCATGGTGAGCGCCAAAGATGTGGTTGACATCTTTTACAAAAAAAAAAAAGTGTTTGTAGCATAAAGCATACTGTTAATTCTGGACGCTCTAGCTGCTAACTACTTGCTCTCTCCGCCTGTACCATCTGCCTGGTTCTAAATAGAGAAGAGGTTCAACACAAAGCCACAGTTCAGATATCTAACAATGTTATTATAACACAATTAAGAAAAATGTGCTATTGACACTGCATGGAACCTGCACCTCAGAGCCTAAATAATTCTTTAACATTTCCACAGATAAGCCCTGCCAGTTTTGATGTTGTTGACAACTGTATTTTTGGATTTGTCCCAGTTGTGATGTTTTTGCACAAAGCTGCCATTCGTCTGCTGTACTTCTTAACATTCTGGTTGTGACACTTTATGTACTGTGATTATGAAAAAAATTATGAAATGATGCTGGTAACTTTCATCGGCTTACTTTTGTAATTTTTCAGATTATTCTAAGAACATGTGGCATTACAACAAATAAACTTATGTTTGAAAACAGCTATTTTTATGCTTTGTTTTTGATATACAGAGTCATGCTACTGAGGACTGACCCTTTATGGGGGGGGGTGTTGTAACTTTGACAAACTTTATAAGAAGAATGGTCTGTTAATGTATAAGGAAGATTACTTAAACATCCCCACAACGGATGGTAAAAAATTGAGATTTCTCTTTGCCTGGGATTAAAAATGTCAACCCAAAATTCTTGTTCCATGTGCCGATGCAAAAGCAGGGAAGTGAAAAGCAGATCCTGAAACTCAATGGCATTTCTCACAACCTCCCAATGATACACTAACCAGTTTCAGTTATGTTCCCGAATAGACTATATTAAGCAAATATGGACCAAAATATGTTGTGCACATAAAATACATTTATATGCAGGTTAGGAGAGCATGTGAAGGTTGAAATGTTCATTGCATAGGCCTACTCTCTCTGCGTGTATTCTAAAAAAAAATTTCAGTTTTAAAAGCTTAAATACTTCCTGAACACTTGCATTCTTAATATCTCTAAAGTGTGACGGCGAATATGCCAACGAGGAAGTTTAACAGACTTTTAGAAATAATGTATCGTTGAACAGCGCCAACTCTTCACACTGTGCGAAGCCGGAAGTAGCAGGAGGTCATGCTCTCGTAAAGTTTTCACTCTGTGGCGTAAAGCGCATGCGCATGGTTTCTGCAGGCATTGTTTTAGCCTAAATATTGACTGGATTTCCATTTATTTTATTCTGCGGTTAGCTCCTAAATACTGTGTTTGAAAAATAACTACTTTGTGTTAACTTCAAAGGACTAACTATAACAATAAACAATACTGCCCACGCGCTATATAAATAGTTTCAACGTAGCGCCAGCACTACCTACAACTACCCAGCATGCACCACGCGTTATGTTCAAATGTTTGTTAAATCTATCGTTTAGAGCTTTCCACCGAAACATTTCAAATTTGTTGATTGGGTATTAGATAGTTTTTGTGTGTTTAAATGCAGCACATGCGTTGTGTTGATGTGTTGAATGTAGCTCTGCAGAAGTACCGTCACTGTAAATAGTATGTCTGGGAATCAGATCCTCTACTCGGACTACATACGGGCAGTACACTCATGGTTCTCTTCAGATCGCATAAATCTTTCGCCTTTTACTAAAGATTTCCGTGGGGAGGACCAATATGAGTTCGATTCAATTTTTTGATGCCCTGCTCCGGCGGGTCTTCCTGACTTGTTAAATGTAACTACAGGCTGAACGTAGACCCTAGAACAGATCCAGCGATTAAATGTATCAATTTATGTATGTCTGGTTTGCTTTGGCCTTCATGTTGCTAAAAGTATCTCGTTGAGTCTATCGTTAAGGTCAAAACTGTAGGACACACTCACTACTATCATTTTTAACCCTTGTGCCCCCTTCGAATTTACTATACACTCACCACCATCGTGCCCAAAATGTCCACGCTCACAAAAAGTGCTATTAAATCATCACACATCAATATTTTTTTCAGATTTTTTTTGCATAAATCTCTTAAACCACATCTCACCGACTCAGAACTACCAAACATTCAATCGTTTTCAGGATTTCAACCCTTTAAATGCCAGTTTAAGCATTTGCATTATTTCAATATTTCATACCAAAAAAACAAAAAATTAATAATTTTCCATATAATAAATAGTAGGGGGATGTGAGAGGGTGCTTTATGTTACATCTGGCACTACATAAAAAATACTAATGCAATCAAATCAAATTGGTTGCTAATCTTTGACATATCCCATACTCTAATCACCACATCCCCCTACTATTTATTATATGGAAATAATTATTTTTTTGTGTTTTTTGGTATGAAATGTTGAAATAATGGGGGATGTGGTGATTAGAGTATGGGATATGTCAAAGATTAGCAACCAATTTGATTTGATTGCATTAGTATCTTTTATGTAGTGCCCGATGTAACATAAAGCACCCTCTCACATCCCCCTACTATTTATTATATGGAAAATTATTAATTTTTTGTTTTTTTGGTATGAAATATTGAAATAATGCAAATGCTTAAACTGGCATTTAAAGGGTTGAAATCCTGAAAACGATTGAATGTTTGGTAGTTCTGAGTCGGTGAGATGTGGTTTAAGAGATTTATGCAAAAAAAATCTGAAAAAAATATTGATGTGTGATGATTTAATAGCACTTTTTGTGAGCGTGGACATTTTGGGCACGATGGTGGTGAGTGTATAGTAAATTCGAAGGGGGCACAAGGGTTAAAAATGATAGTAGTGAGTGTGTCCTACAGTTTTGACCTTAACGATAGACTCAACGAGATACTTTTAGCAACATGAAGGCCAAAGCAAACCAGACATACATAAATTGATACATTTAATCGCTGGATCTGTTCTAGGGTCTACGTTCAGCCTGTAGTTACATTTAACAAGTCAGGAAGACCCGCCGGAGCAGGGCATCAAAAAATTGAATCGAACTCATATTGGTCCTCCCCACGGAAATCTTTAGTAAAAGGCGAAAGATTTATGCGATCTGAAGAGAACCATGAGTGTACTGCCACTTTTCAGTCCGAGTAGAGAATATGATTCCCAGACATACTGTTTACAGTGACGGTACTTCTGCAGAGCTACATTCATCACATCAACACAACGCATGTGCTGCATTTAAACACACAAAAACTATCTAATACCCAATCAACAAATTTGAAATGTTTCGGTGGAAAGCTCTAAACGATAGATTCAACAAACATTTGAACATAACGCGCGGTGCATGCTGGGTAGTTGTAGGTAGTGCTGGCGCTACGTTGAAACTATTTATATAGCGCGTGGGCAGTATTGTTTATTGTTATAGTTAGTCCTTTGAAGTTAACACAAAGTAGTTATTTTTCAAACACAGTATTTAGGAGCTAACCGCAGAATAAAATAAATGGAAATCCAGTCAATAGTTAGGCTAAAACAGAAAACAATGCCTGCAGAAACCATGCGCATGCGCTTTACGCCACAGAGTGAAAACTTTACGAGAGCATGACCTCCTGCTACTTCCGGCTTCGCACAGTGTGAAGAGTTGGCGCTGTTCGACGATACATTATTTCTAAAAGTCTGTTAAACTTCCTCGTTGGCATATTCGCCGTCACACTTTAGAGATATTAAGAATGCAAGTGTCCAGGAAGTATTTAAGCTTTTAAAACTGAACAAAGTTTAGAATACACGCAGAGAGAGTAGGCCTATGCAATGAACGCCAGATCAATTTGCGGACAGAGATATTTTATTTTAGACCTACGCAAAATAATGTAGCCTATAGGCTACATAATTTTTTAAATGTTTGAATATGCCCTTTCAGGCAGTCTACCAATAAAGCAATTGGAGAAGGACATTTACACTTTTGATAAATGGGTTCAATTTATAACAACTCCTGTCGACCTGTCCACACTTAGGGGCCACTCACACTAGGGCCGCGGCCCCGTGCCCGAGCTCATTTGCATGCTAAAGTCTAGAACGTTTGGCTGGTGTGACCACGCCATCCGTATTCCAGCACGGAACAGCCCCTTGGCCACTGCACACTTGAGAGAGGTGTGCCGTGGCCAAAGTAGGCCTACAGATGCTAATGAGATGACACGCGCACAAGCGGCGTTCCTGACGTGAATTTATTAAGGATGCTCCGTTAACGTCCGCTGCCTTACTATTGCCCACCACTTGGACTTGTAGCTACATAAAATGTGTGAGAATTAACGTGTGTGTAGGCCTAGGTGTGGGCTAATAAAAGAGGGAGAGAGCTAAATAGGTGAGCGCAGAAAGCAAAGCAAAAAGGTTTTCGTGTTTACTCACATTCGTTAGATGATTTTTTTCTTTTTCCTCCCGTCAGCTGTCACAGCAGGACTCCGCGGCCCGTTGATAAGGAAACAGTAGCCTACACTAGCTATAAGGTTTAACAAGAAACTTTTTAAAGACACTTAAAAAAATTATCTCTGCAGAATGTATCAACTTTTTCATTGTTCTTCGATGTCTTAGTTGTTGTATCAACGTTACAGTGCATGCAAGCACAATACAAGTCGAGTAAACAGAAACCACATTTAAAAATGATTGTAGTGAGTATTTCCCGGAGCCACTTCCTCTACTCAGATCATGGAGCAGCAGTACACTCATGGTTCTCTTCAGATCGCATAAATCTTTCGCCTTTTACTAAAGATTTCCGTGGGGAGGACCAGCATGAGTTCCCTCTAATTTTTTGACGCCCTGCCTCGGCGGGGCTTCCTAATATGTTAAACATAAAACTGCCAAAATGTCTTTGAAAGTTAGTCTACCACGATTTAATTCCGTGCTAAATCTTATTTCTTAGAGTTTTACACTTTTTATCCCAGTTCAAATCTCCATATAAAATAATCTAAAAATAATGTAGGGGAAGGTGGGGTGATTTGTGCATTTTGGAAGTTGCAAAACCCCTTGTTTCTAGAAAACCGTGGAAGAAATTGGAAATGTGACCACATATTTAAGAAGAGCCATCCATTTGACTCATCCTGTAAAGAAGGGAGACACAAGGAATAAGATATAAGCACATTTAAGCTCAAAAAACTGTGTTTTGCCTTTCAAAGTAAAATTTCCATGATCAAGGTTTTTTGATTATTGTGTCTGAACAATTATAGACACGTTTGAAAACATTTGACACATGTTTTAGTGCTTTGGTATGCTACACTTTGAGTCTATATAGTTAGCACAATGTCAACCCTAAATTGCTGCATCATGCCTATTATCCAAAATTCTGGGGATGGGGTGATTTGTGCGCAAGGGCCTGGGTGAGTTATAAGTAAGTAAGTAAGTAAAATGTATTTATAAAAGCACATTTATGACAGTTTGCACTGTCCAAAGTGCTGTACATAGTGCATTCAGTAGGTAAACAATGAAGGTAAAATAACAATAACCAAAATAAAAGACGTAAAGCCCATACATCCACATAAACACAGATAGTAGTGCAGAGGTAAGTAAGTAGTGCAGAGGTTAATGGGGAGGAAACACCAGGGTGTACATATGGGTTTTGAGCCTTGATTTAAAGGCAGAAATGTAGGGGGAATCACATTTGTCAGGTGGCAGTTGGTTCCACAAGCACGGAGCAACTAGTGCAAAGTACATTTCTGAGAGTTGTGCCAGTGGCATGGCTGTATACGCTGGTCACCAAAAGAAAGTGATAGTCTACAGTAGCTCAGGAGAGAGTGACATCTCAATTCCACTTAACGACACCACTGATGAGAGTTCAGATGGCCAGAAAGATGATGATGGTGACTTTGTCATTGTGACACAATGACGCACAAATCACCCCACTACGTGGGGTGATTTGTGCGACAAGACAACTTTTTTTCCGAAAGCTATATTTCTTAAACAGTTTATTCCAGATCCAAAGTTTCTATTGCCAGGGATGCACAACATCCTGAAATATATGTACATATTTGAGTTGGAGACATAACTGTCAAGGCCTCACTTTAAAATCACTTTGAGTAAAAAGTTGCACAAATCACCCCACCTTCCCCTACTCGCATTTCTGAAAAATGCATGGTTGATTGTATTACACATGAAGATCCAGCAGAGAGCGTACCACGCATTCGCCGAATATGGTAAAGAAGCACCCAGTTTACAGCGGTAATAAAGGCACCACACCACCTATAGACCTCATTGAGTTTATTGACATTTACTCCCATACATAGACGTCGATTACGGGGGGGATGGGGGGTACATGTATCCCCACTTTTCGTCAAGACTCATTTTGTCCCCCCCCGCTTTTTAAGCCGGACATGGAGTGCGTCCAGCCGTATTAAAACACAGCGTCAAGGTCTCTCTCTCTCTCTCTCTCTGTGCGCGCGCGACCGTGATTGGCCGCCGCCTATCCTTGTTTCGCACTACTAGATTGGATGGATGCGTGTTGTGAATTGAGAACTGTCGGCTCATGGTGTGAGCCTCTCGCCTCTCTTTTTCGCCTTCTCTCTGTTTAAACCTAAACAGATAAGCGTAGAAGCGGCACTAGTAGGCTTAGACCGTAAACATTTTTTAAATAGCACAACAGCAGTGGATGGTCTACCAACGACAAAACAGTGAACATGCTCCGAAGTTTCCGCTAGTTCCTCTATGCCCACTAATGACTGTAAATGCAGCAGACACAAACAGCAGCTTGTGTCGCGGCACATGGATAGGCCTACTGACGATGTTCAGTGACGTGCGGTCAGGGTAGGCAAGGTAGGCAGTGCCTACCCTGGCGCCGTGTGCAAAAAAATAAAAATAAAATAAAATATTTTTTTTATTTAATAAACTTATATTTGTATTATTACTGTTAATTATTTCGATCTTTACATGTAATCCGCGATTACTTTAAAAAAGTGTAGACGTTTTGATTAGAATGGTGGCAGTTGGTAAGTTACGCCAAAGAAATATTGTGCTTTTGCTGTTTCCCATTCATTGTGTGCGGCAAAGAATCAGTGCTTTTGCGCCTATTCATTGTGGACGGCAAGAAAAAAAAGTTTTCGCGCATGCGCACTTGATTCTGTATTATTTAACATGTACGCAAATAAGCGAAATTCTTTGTGCTTTTTTTACGTAAATGGTATGCCACATAAGCCTTTACGTTACATATCATCACACGTCGCGTTACACCCGCGGATTTTTAAGTCAACATTGCAGCTGCCATGTCCGTGCCTTTCTTTATAGGTCCATGGTCCGTGCCCGCAGATATTTCAGACTGGAGGAATTTTAACAAAATGGATTATAATTTAAAAAGGAACAGAACGAATAGCAAGAGAACGGCCTGCGCCAGCCTTGGACGGTGTACAGCAGCAACAGGGACAAACAATGTTCGAGCATTTCAAACGGACAGGTAGCCTACATGAACGGAAGGATGCTAGCTAGCTGTGCTGTCAGTCAGACTGTCACTGAATTACTATCGTCTTGCTTATTTCTACAGCCAGGGAGTCAGATTGGTGAGTCAGAAACTTTTTTGGGGTTTATTTAACAATAAAGTTTGATGAATTGATACCGAGTGCAATCCATTCTGCATTTTATATTCAATTGAGCAGTTGTGTTTTCATTGTTACTGACGGACAAACCTAAACTCTGCAATGTGGATAAATGGTTACATTCTGATGCTGGACAGGTCCATGGGGCATATGCTACTGGTACTTTATCTATTAAGATAAAGTTTATGGAGTGGAGTTGCCATCAGTTATGCTGTAGTCCTACATAATGATGAATGCTGTCTTTTATTTCTAAGTTGAATAGAAGTAGTAGCCTACCGGTAGTTTGAATCGGCGAAGGTTTGACTTGTTGCCTTACGTTTTTTCGGCCCTCGGTGTGAGGGACGGGTCCGTTAATTCGATGGATGCGATGTTTAATCATTTAGACCAAACTACAGTAGGCTATGGGCAAACCTGAAGTCACCATCGTTACATTTCATATACGTCGTGTGTGTGTGTGTGTGTGTGTGTGTGTGTGTGTGTGTGTGTGTGTGTGTGTGTGTGTGTGTGTGTGTGTGTGTGTGTGTGTGTGTGAGTGAGAGAGAGAGAAAGGGAGGAACTTATTTGAAATCGGCCGTGTGTGCCTGTTTGTTGTTTATTGTTTTTGATTTAACAATATATAGGTTTAGAGAAATCTGGCTTTCAGAACTCAGTGCCCACCCACTCACTGACCTCACCGCACGTCACTGACGATGTTGTTTATCAAGAAGTAATTGAAGCTGATGCTACTATCAGATTGCTCAATCGGAACTACCTTCCCAAGCTCCTTTTTTTTAAGTCATGTTTGGTTGGGCTACGGGGAGCAGCTAGTGGCTCATATGTCCGCTGCTTTTTGAAAATGCTTTTTTCATCAAATGTGTCAGACATCAGTGTTTTGTATACATTTTATTCATTAGTGAGCGGGTATGCCGTCTTTCAGAACCGTTCATTACCTGCACTAAAGAGAAAAAAAGATGTTTCCTCATTGTCCCCCCCACTTTTGAAAATGCACTCCAGGATACCTGTTTGTCCCCCCCACTTGTTTAGCCAAATCGACGTCCATGCTCCCATATCTTGTCCAATAGTCATAATGGTTTCATATATTAAAGCGGCTACGAGTAACATTTAAATATCTTTTAAACAGCCTCATGTTTCCTCTCATAATCATAAATTACCTTTAACAGCAAACGAGACCATCAGTGCAAAGAAAGACGTTTTTATATAGTTTTTATTACTGCATTTGATCTGGTCGTACACCCAGTCCGATTTTCGGTTCACGCGTGCATGCTCTATGGTCACATATCCGTATTGGTCACAGATTTCAGTGTGGCGCAGGAACGTGAATTGAGAAGCCTATCCCTCCAGGTGAGGGAAGGGGAGCGGGAGCCTTGTTTGAGACAGTTATTTGTCGTCATTATGACTGATAACGGAGCTGAACCATCAAAGAAAGAAAAGAAAATGCAATGAAGAAAAGCTAAAAGGGAGAGTGATAGTCGGGCGGGAGGGCGTTGCCAAGCAACGTATAAACAATTTCACGCAGCGAAACTAGACTGCAGTGTTTACTCCTAAATGAATGAGCGGTAGCCTACTAAAACAAAGTTTACTTTGCCTCACCAGCATCATCAGATGACCATTATTCATATGAAATAGTCATTATTTACAACAACACATTACCTCATCGTGATCCATACTAACTAACTGCCATCTCTCGTTCATTCGCTTTGTGTGAGGACACGGGGACTCGTTCAGCTCCGTGAGAGGTGACAATGCATCAACTCATTGCAATCAGGTGTGTTTAGCACTTACTGGCATTAGTTGATGCTGTCACCCATACACTCACGGAGCCAAAAAGAGTCCGGTGCCCTCACACTTTCAACACACGGACACGCCACGCACCATATTGCTTCCTGATTATTTGACTCTTGCACTCCCGGGACGAGCTACAAAACAGCTTCACGACAGCGAGAAGCCCCTGACTGCGGCCCGCAGCCAACGTTGAGGGGGAGGAGACATTGAGGGGGCCGGCACATTGAGGGGGGGGGAGCCTAAGACCACATTGAGGGGGACGGCGCTCAGTCTCTCACATTCACTCCTCAAGCAGGCTAATGCTAGCGCTATGTTAAGCTAGCGGGAGCCCACGCTGTTAATTAAATACAAACACATGGCACGGGAGTGTTGTGACTGGCTATCTTTCTTGCAGGGTACCTATTATAATGTTAAACGTAGCCTATACTACTTGCTGTAGTTTGGTCTGACTTTGGCAGTTGGCATTGTTACATCCGTAGTAATACCAAAATAAGAGTCCTTGTTACATCCAGTTTAGCAATATCAAAATAAGAGTCCTGCATGGAGCAGTAGCATACAGGGAATGGGCCCTTTTTGTGCCAGCGATCACACCATTTTTGATCAAAGATGTGGTTTTACTTCATATTTTTAACTAAAATCAATATTCTTATGATTGCCATAAATATTTAAGACATAGTTAAACAAACAGTATATATTTTTTATAAGCTTAAAGGAATACATACCATAAAGGTGTGACAGAAACTAGGGTAACAGGGTTGAAAATGGTAACGGGGTTGAAGGGGACATATACAAATTAGAGTTTATTTTAGACTCAAATTGCTTTCAACATGCATTAGGTAAAAACAATTCTAATAATTAATTTTAATGAATAGATAACTTCACGATCACAGTACCGGATTGGTGGAATGACTCGAATAAATTTTGTGAAACAACATTTTATCAAGCTGACCTGGCATATTAAATACCCCTTTCTTGTGAAGAGTGAAGACCCATAGCTATTATGGATTGTATCCACAGAATATACATGCTGTTACAGCCATCCTGTTCTTTACCTTGAATATGTGTGTATTAATTATTAGTAATATTAATTGAATTATTCGATGGCAAGGGGCGTGTTTTGGGCCGCAAATTCGCCTGAGAATGGCAGCCGGTGTCAGTCTGGCAAGGTCACAATCAAGTGCAGACACTGTGGAAACATAAGTTTGACCGCTTTAATTTAAATGTTTGTTTTCCAGCACCTTAACACCGTATATTAAACACCACAGTTAATGCCCAGGAGGCATCGCTTCGCCTTGCTGTGCATACATGTATCCATGATCAGTTAAAGCCTCAAAGTGTTATATGCCTGGAAAATCCTGTCCTTGTTCAGGAAGGAAATCTTTTCAGTAAGGGTTCACAAGTGTCATCTATAGTCTACTTACAGCAATGTGTGTCTGGAAATATTGTAAAAAATGCAATTAATCATTTAACAATTCAAACATCTTTATTTTAAGATACTTTTGTTATTGAGTCACATTTTAGGTCAGCCCTGAAACACTACAGCTTGTGAAAATAAACAATATTAACGGTTTTAATAGATGCAATTGTGCAATTGTCCCTTTGTTGCTGTTAAAATAGACTCATCCATAGTGAATTATGTGAGGTGACTATGGCAAGAGAGAGTATAAGGTAAAAATAAGGACAATATGTGTTCTTTGATTGTTCTACACTTTATTGATTAGTTATCTTTTCTGTTAATAGTTTACTATGTATTTTTTGTAGTTGTTATTTTTACATTGTTCTGTTGAATAATAAGACTGTTGTTAGGGCTGCTGTGATTGGTGTAACTTAATGTGCGTCACACCTGTAGCATTTAGTTATGTCTAATTGAGGTATATTTTTAAGCCTTGAATGTGGTCACATTGCATCTGTTAAGGTCATACCTTGGGGTCACAGTGACCCCTTCATAGTTCCCCATATCTTATTTTGACTCTTACTTAATTCATAGGCAGCTGGGCCTGCAACCGTCACAGACAGACAGGTACAGGAGTTCTCTTTAGCACATGTCACATTGTTTACAGTGCACACTTAATCATTGTACATACATATATACTTGCTTTTGTAAGTATAGATCTCATTGCTGACCCTTGGGAGACACAACACTAATTTAACACTCACAGGATCATCTATGTCCTCATAAGTGAACTGTTACAAGATAGCAAAAGCAATCAACATAGTAGGAAGGGATGTCCATTGTTAACCTGTTGACCTTTAAGAAGATATTTAACCGGTTAATACTATAGGTTAAACATAAAATTATCTAAATGTTTCTTATATCCGGTTATTATTCCAAGTAGGGCCTATGCTACTGCTGCATGCAGGACTCTTATTTTGATATCACTAAACCGGATGTAAGAATGCGTTCTTCATGCAAATAAAGTCGTTTAGGCTATGCTTAACTTTATAATAGGTCGATGGTACGCAGCAAGAAAGATAGCAAGTCATAATACTCCCGTGCCATCTCTCTGTTACATTTAATAAAGAGCGTGGGCTACCGCTAGCTTAACGGCTGCAGCGGACCTCTACGAGTGAATGTGTGAGAAAGAGACGGACAAGCAGACAGCGAGCGCCTGCTCAAGCTCCCCCCCCTCAATGTCTCCTCCCCCTCAACGTCTCCTCCCCCTCAACGTCCGTCTGCGGGCCGCAGTCAGGGGTACTTGACGACAGCTGGCGTCGTAATAATACTACCGCTTTTGTTCAAAGGTGTCGCCAACGTGCCGACTTACTCGTAGTAGCTTTAACCTTTTAAAAATACTATCCTCTGCTCCTTTGCACTGCCTATCATGAACTTAAAATAACCTTATAATAATGATGCAATATATGCCTTAAATGTCACCACACAGTCAACTTTGCCTTTTTAATTCTACACGTTTGTTTAATTGATATTTTTTTTTTTAGTTTTTCTGTTCTGTAATGTTAAAATGATTCACCAGCATGACACTGTTTCCACTCCAGACCTCAGTCCAGTGAGGTTCCATAATAAGAATGTTTCAAAGATCCAGAATACACTGGGAAGTTACGGTTAAAGTCAGACTTCCCATTTTTGTGGCTTTTAGTGCATGTAATGTATCATCTGTTGACTCTATTTGGTAGAAGAGAAACACACACACACACACACACACACACACACACACACACACACACACACACACACACACACACACACACACACACACACACGCAGTAGAGAGAACAGGAAATGTGTTTGTGGTAGGCGAGCAGAAACAATACATTTAAGCAGCTGTTAGAGCTCCTTAGATACAGAGCTGCTTCAAGGTTGTCTGACAGATGACGGGAAACCTTTGGAAACAAAATCAGGCAAGTAGAACCATAATATCCCACACACTGACCCTCCTTGCTATGAGAGTATGGGATGAGATTTCTCTCATTATTTGACATGTTTTTTAGCTTGAAAATAATGAATTCTTATTCATTTAAATTTTATCGGCTCACCCTTCCTTTTGTAAAATGATACTGAATTAACAAATTCATCATGTTGTGAGTTAAATCTAACTTGGAAATGAGTCATAGTGCTAAGTAAAGATTTTTTTTATTTTTGTTGTTGTTAGTTAACATTTCATTTTCTGTATTTTGTTTTATTTTGCATTTTTATATGAATTTTACAACACCTCCTTTGAAGAGCTTTATTATTGGCATCTATTGTAGTAGACAGTATTGTCAGATTTCACTGCGTTAGAATAAGTCAAAGTAATTCACAGCTGTTAAAATGTTAAATATAAATGTTGTGATTTCAAATTATGGCTACAACAACCGAAAATAACTCGATTGCACTCTCACATCTTGCTGTGTCTTTTTTTTTATTGTATGCGCTGCAGGTCACAACAAAGTGAGTGTTTGCATGGATACAAGAACAACGCAGTCCGATAAGGGCAAACACTGAGATTGCCAGGAGGCGTAGGATTGGGTGACTGAGGCAAGGTTGGTGCCGGCTTCCTGTTATGTGGTAAAGCAGTTTGTGTTCAGTCGGCTGCTGCTTGAGGTCTGTCAGAAAGCTTGGGTTTGAAATTGTCTTGCTGCAAGTGGAAGTAGCTTCCTGTCTATCCCTTTGCACACACACACACACACACACACACACACACACACACACACACACACGCACACACACACACACCTCCGCACACCTCCGACCTGCATCAACTTTTCTTACCTCCGCCAACCTCCGACCTGCATCAACTTTTCTTGTGAATCAGAATTCTTACAAACTGCCAAAGATATAAATATCTCTATGTATTTGTGATCTATCTATCTATCTATCTATCTATCTATCTATCTATCTATCTATCTATCTATCTATCTATCTATCTATCTATCTATCTATCTATCTATCTACCATGTGTGTAAATTACTGTAACTGAGACAGTGACATTTGCATTCGCTTTTTCGAAAAAGCCACACCAAAAACCAACTTCCCATTTCCTCTATCCCCACAGAGATGTCTACACAGAGTCTGTGTTAACACAGCGAGGCCTCAGTCAGTCAGCATGGAGCTGGTGTCTGTGCAGCACGACTTTGAATACACGGCCAAGGACGGTCGCACCGTGTCCATCAAGCCCAACGAGAACTACATCCTGGTGTCCAAAACCAATGAACACTGGTGGCACGTCCGCAAAGATCTGCACACCAAGCCCTTTTTCATACCCGCACAGTATGTGAAACAGCTCCCAACGCTTACCCAAGACTCTCCTGGGCCTAATAAGTTGGATTTACAGGAGTGTGTGACTAACAGTGAGCCAATGCAAAAGGCTAATGTAACGGCAGTTATTCGTGGAACCAGTAAGGCGGGTTCAAATCCCACACACAGGTTCTCGACTTTTGGTTTATGCGAGGACTTGCCCCTTGTAAAGCCGTGTGAGCCTCCGAGAGAAGAAGTACAGACAACAAGAATTCTGGATCATTTAAGTAAACACAACACAACAGAAGAAATGATATTGACGTCAGCACCTCCCAACACTGATTGCGTTTACGCAAAACCTCACAACTTGGTCAAGAGGCCAAAGGTCAAAAACAGACCAAAGAAGCAGTCGAAAAAGCCACCGCGAGACGTAGATGTAGTAGAACAGCAACAGACTGTTCTACAAGATGAGGATATACACTTCCCTTCTCCCCCTCATTCGCCCATATACGACACCATACCGGAGATACACATTCCAAACGTTGACGTTCCCGAGCCACCTGCTCCCGATTTTTCAGAGGAGACGTCAACGTTTGAGCAGCAGGATTTAAGTCAAACTGAAGAAGCAACTTTTTCTGCTAATGATGCATCTCACACTGAAGAGGTAAGGATTTTCATTCATTGCAATATTACAGTTTTCATTCATCATTCTGTATTAGAAAGGTGGGGCCAGTGATTCTGGAGAACGGTTGTTGACAAATTCACTTTTTGTCAAAATCAGTGAATATATTCTCTGCTATCTGTACTGTGTGCACCCTGAAAAAAAATCAAAGGGGGCCCACCACAGCTAGAACATGCTAGTTTACAGAGGCTAGGCTGTGTATTAACACAAGTTCTTTTTTTCAGTGCAACGCAGTACGGACACCTGTGACTCCACCTTTACAGTAATATCTCCCTCAAGCGTAAGGTCAAAATGTGTCACTGTGTCTTGTAGCCAGCAGAGGGCGCAGTTTTATCATTTTACTATGTCTGCTACAGTTCAGTGATTGGGGAAGTTTCCATGTTTGGATAAGATAAGATGAGATAAGATAAAGGAACTTAATTGTCCATCATATTACATGAAATTCAAATTTGTCATTGACATTTTGGCACTCTAAAAACAAACAGTGAGAAAAGACTGAAATACTAATACATAAATGTTTAAAAATATATATATTTTGGGCAGCACATGGACTCGGGGGGTTTTCGGGGTTATTTCATTATGTCTATGTTTAGTATAGCCTAGCTGTAGCAGAGAAATCAAAATAGTTATTATAGTCCCTTGCATACCCTTTGTCTACATGCTGTTTACAGAGCCTAGGCTGTGTAGACTGCATTGGTCCAAGTAGAGTGAATTTACTCAATATAGGTCAAGTTGCATTAAAACGGTTTACTTGAATAAACATATCAGGTTGTATGTTTAAAATATTGAGCAGAAAGAAATCGTAGCTGTCCTCAACCCTGCTGGAGTAAAAGTATATAGAAGTAGCAGGAAATGGAAAGAGTTGAATAAATATTTCATAACTGCTTTTATGGGAAGGGTGATGTAATCCTGATTTTAATTGGGCTTTTCTTTGAATATAAAACCCGCAAACACAGCAGACACATCCTCATAGAAACAAGCAGCAACAGGATCTAACGCTGGCACGATTCCACATAAACTTAGAAAGGATTACAGAAGTTAATCCACTTTAATAACACCTGTTTTAATGACTCTCAAAGCGCTTTTCTTCCAATGAATAAAGAAATACCTGAGGGGTGAAATAATAGTCGCTGGTTTCTTTGAATGAGGTTTTAAATACATATACATATGTGTCATCTGTCTGGTTTCACCATAGTGGACCGGTCCTGCTTTAAAGATGTCACATTATGTCTGTGGGAGAAAGCGGGTCATCCACTAATCATAGGGTTGGCGGTTCAATTCGTGGTCTATTATGTCTGTTATGTTCTTTAATTGTACAATTAAGAAAAAAAGAAAATAGTTTACTCTATACCGCTTGGTTTTTCCTTACACATTTTACTGTTTAGAGTTCAGAATGTATTTATTAGTGTGAATGCTGGAAGTGTTTAGGGTAAGGGTTAGGGTTAAATATTGTTAATCTTATTTTTAAAATCCTTTTACTTTATTGCACCGTGGGTCGGAGATAAATGTATATTTTCAGTTCCTCTCTATGTCTGGCACATATTGCAGAAATAGACAAAAAAGTTGACTGGTTTTGTTTAGACTTTGACTAGTCTTCCAGCCCAAGGGCGCCTCAAGTACCATCACACGTGACATCATGTGAGGCATCTATTTCGTGCTGCTTCCTCTGTAGGCAAAAAAAAGTTATTAATTTTTTTTTAATAGGCCTAAATGTTTTGATTTTTCTAACATAGCCGATGCCTCAGATTTATAAACTTGTTTTTTGTAAAATCCGGTGAGTTCCTCTTTAAGAAGGCCTACACCACTCTAGTAAATCTACGCAATTACTTTTCACTACTGATAAGGACCGTTTCATTTGATTAGATTTTAGTCACCTTGGGACTGAATTACTTTTTAGCAGAGGAAGGTCCTGACTTGGAAAACCATAAACCTACTAGTTGGGTTCACGGTATCCGTGCCAGCTCATCAGCATATGAATGGCCCAGGCCGTGCCCTCTATGCCCGCTCAATGGGCGAGAAGAGGTGGGTTTTTTTTCTCTCTTTTTTTCTTTACTTTCTTGGATACCCCAGCTGATTCAAAGACCTCAGTTTTAGTCAGCGAGTATTTCTGCGGGTGTGGAGTGACTTTTTTTGACCAGGTGTGTATGAATTTAAAATGTTAGTTGGACTAATGTTGTGTAGTGTGCGCTCGCAAGTGACAATCCCTGCGTTCCAATACGTTCCATCTGCCTACCAAGTAGACTATCCCAGAAAAGGATTAAGGATGTCCCAATTAAACACAATTCAAATGCACATGCCAAAATACCGGTATGTCCTAAATTATCCTAATACATCCAATTGCATTTTGCAGTATGGTAACCAGCATGCTTTAGTATGCAGTAAGTAAGTAATTAGAAAAAGTATGTGATTTGGAACGCATTGGTTGTTTTAGGAGGAGCGGAGGAGCGTTGGGCGTGTAAGTAACCTACGTGAATAGTCTCTATACATCTTTACAAGCAACCCCCCGTTGCTTGTAAAGATATCATGCCATTTGAGAACAGGTTACAAACAGGTCGTGTCGGCTTCTGCACGAGTGGACAGGAAAGAGTTAAATGCGAGCGCTGCCAGCCACTCCCAAACCCTCCAGCTGCTTCGCTACCTGGTTTCTCCGGCACCGGTGACGATCCTAGACGGCTGGGGGGAATTGTGATTATACGCGCACGATGAAACATTGGCGAATATATTGCTCGCGTCGTGGTAGTAATAGCGCACTTTACTTTCGGATGTAAGTTTTTTTGTTGAACGTTAACGACACACAACTAGTAGTTTCAGGTAAGTTTCACGGGATTTTACACCTGTTGCAGGGCTGCTACGTCAGATTGGAAAAGAGAAAAACAATGTTTCTACTGTTAAGTCTTCTAATGGCTGCAGTCTCTCTCAGTATATAGTCAGTGATTGTGTGTGCGCGCATCATTACACTCAAGTTACCAGCACTATATGTTGCTTTATTGCCAGGTTTTCTATTACTTTAACACGAGAACAACACATAACTCCTTTATTTAGGCTAAATTACTCGTTATAATGTGTTTCTGTAGGGGGGAAGGCATGAATGAGTCCCCCGCACTTTTTAACATGACTGTGGACGTGCCAGGACCCCTCAAGTGCAGTAATTCTCACCCCCTCAATGGAGGGCCATCTCCATGGTGATGTGAGGGGGCCTGGCCTGACTCCCAATCAAGAAGCAGGGTCTTTGGAAGCTCGTATATAGTGCGGGGCTTTTTAGTGCCAGCCATGCCTTGCAGTTGGCTTTGTGTGCGCGCGCATATGTAATGTGCAGAACTTACAATTAGCTCTAAAATGTAGGTCATCTCACACAATGGAAGGCTGCTGTTTGGTCTCCAATTGGATTTTAGGTTTGATTAGTGGATGATTAATACAGTTGGGATTGGGAATACATAGATTAGTGGTTAGTTTTGACTTGAGTTAATTGATGTTCTTCTAATTACTATAGTGTAGAGGATGTTGTAGTCTTTGTTGTAGCTGTTAATGGCACCAGTGTCTCGAGTCGTTAGGCATGCCATGAACATTGAACACAACATGTCAAATGTGTCTTCGTCACTTAGTTTAGATAATTGCCACAAGGCGTCCAATTTCCATTTATCTCAAAGAAAAGTGACCCCTATGTTGAGGCCTTCCAACATATACAAATGAAAAAGTTAGGAAATCTTAAAATTTCAAGACGACTATCTTCCTTAGATTTTGTAGTTCTGTGGCCAACTAAAACTCTTTTAAGGAAAACTGTCTACATTTGAGCCAACTGATGATCTTTTGTCGAGATGACTTATCATTCATAAGTTATGTACTGTATGTTCAAGTTTTCGAATTCTAAATACTAAGACTTCCAAATAGTCAAAATTGTGCCAACTTGTTATATTTTGTCCACAAGGTTTTTCAGAAAGTTTAAAGTCTGGATAAACATTTTTAACCAACTTGGTTTCGTTCATATCACTATGACAGAGAGAGAGAGAGAGAGAGAGAGAGCACCTCGCCTAAAGGAATCGCTGTAATTCCTGCTGCTCTCTGAGAAAGACCAAAATCAAATGCCAAAGAACTGCTCCAACAGGTAGTGTGAGAGTGTCCCGTCAGATGCCTACTTACATACAGTAGATGCCTGCTGCCTGACAGAGCACATGTGTCCATCAAGCATTGTAGAACAGCAGGTGCTGCTGGGAACAGAGATGTGTTTTGCCTTGAAAAAAAAATAAAAGTCAGCATGCCTGTTATTAATATTGTGTCAGTTTTAGCATTGATAAGTAGCCGGGGTGTCACATACTGTAGGTGTGTGCATTTTTTTTTCATTTGAACTGTATGTTCTGTATGTAACTCATGTTAGATGAGACAGTAGAGAGTTGGTGCATCTTGTGTGTAAACGTCACATTTAAGGTACCGGAGGCAAGTGTCCAGTTTTTGATAAATAATCTGGAAACCTCAAATGGGTTTTATTTAGAAGTGTTTTCAGAATCCTCAAAGACTCCTCAAACCAATCGTCCTAAAATAAATTTGAACCTTTTATTCCAGTGTTGGCTTTATTTCCGTTCCAGGTATATCCAGGCATATCACCTTGCTCATATTTTAAACAGAAGCAAATTATTACATTATTTTGTATGAAAGAGAAAATAATGGAACAACAAAAAGAGCAAACACTGACTATGAAAAGTTCTATTTTTAGTTGGGGAAGCCAGAAGATGTGTCATTTATGGCTAACAGTTTTGCTTGGATTAGTTTAACAGTCACAACTTGAAAAAAGTTGTGCAACGGACTGAATATTGTTTTAGTCCAGAGGCTTAGAAGAGTCATTGACGGGGGCGCCTTTAGCTCAGTTGGTAAGGCATCCCCCTCCCAGGCCGGGCCCATCAGCAGACCCGGGTTCGATTCCCGCCCGCGGTCGTTCTCTGCATGTCACTCCCCTCTCTGCCCCATTTCACCTCTGTCTCTCTGCACTATCAATAAAGCATAAAAATGCCCAAAAAATATCTTAAAAAAAAGAAGAAAAAAAAGAAGAGTCATTGAGGAATCTCTAAAATACCTCAAGTACAGATGGTTGTGTTGTCGAGCGAGTTTCTAGGTTTTTGTTCAAATATTGCTGGGTATTTACTTTCGAGGAAAAAAATATATCCAGCTCTGTAACTCTAAATGGGACTAAGGCAGCAACAAAAGACATAGTTTAGAAATATGCCAATAGACAATATGATTACTGGGTTTAGGGGTTGGAGAAATAGTCCACATAGCCAGCATGCAAATCAGAGAAAGCAGAAAGTTTGCATTTTTTTCTAGACCTTCACTACATCTTTCATCTCGTGGAGACACTCTCATAGACGTCCTCCACTATTGATCTACTGAGTGATGTGAAGATAATATAAAGGAAACCTCAGCGGGTCTTCGTCTAGAGTTGCATGAGTCATACGCACGGTCTGTTGTGTCGTTACTATCTGCAAAATGTTTCTGTCAATTGTAATGGCGTGCTAAATAACAAAAATGCCATTGCACAGTAGATACTACCTCGAATACAAAGGTGCAGCATGACTATTCTTACTTCCTAGAACTAAAAATCACTGCTGAAGGCCTTGAATATTTTAGATAAATTGTTTTGAGATTCGGTGCCAAATTGTCAAAATTGGCTGTGCACTGTTGATATCCACTTGCAATTAAATGTCATATAAAGGTGCCATCTTTCCTAGAGAGTGGGGTTTCCATTTGCAGTTGCCTCAGATAGACATTGCAACAACTAGTGGTAAAGTATCTCCCCGACCCCTCCTACACAGAGAACACTTGACTTATAGAATATGTTTGGGAGGAATCTGTCAGGAACGGGCTATATCAGCAAGTTTTGTACGTGGGCATGCAGACCTGCAGAAAGATAAAAACATGATAAGCAAAATGGATTTCACATTGGGCTATCTTCTAGAGTTGAACCTGGATTCTGGGCCAGGGGGGAGTGTGATGTAAGAGGGGGGGGAGGTGCAGCCAAATTGATTGAATAGCCCGACTGTGTGCTCTGTGGCGTGATTTGGGCCCCAATTTGGCTCTCCATTGTCTGATTGGATGAGTGCTAATGTGGTTAAGTAATAGGGCAGATTGCTGCTTCATGCATTGCTGAGGAGAGAGGGAAAGAGAGAGAGAGAGTTGTCTGTGCTAAAAGGTTCTTCCTGCCCTAAATCCTGCTGGAAAACAATGCAAAGGCTTTAAACCCAGTTGTTAAAGCTATAGTGCGTAACTTTTTCATATGAATGAATGTCGGTTATATTTGAGTTGACACAAAGTTGATTAAGCTTATTAGCTCCACAAAGCTCTCTCTGTATTTCTAAGTATGTTTGTTTACAAACTGGTTACAGCCACCGACACTGTAGCAGGAGCTCATCAAAATCCCAAGTAGCGCTCAAGAAATGTTTCAGTTGTTGATTCTACTGCTAAGTAAAAACCTGGACATATAGCAGAAGGTATAAAATCCATGCACTATCACCAAAGGTTTACCTCATGTAGATTAGCCGACAGTGTTGGAATTCCTCGGGGGGGGGGGGGGGGGCAGAAGTTACGCACTATAGCTTTAAAAAAGTCTTAATCTGCAGAACATATGTAAAACAAGCTAAATACAAATAGTTTTTCATAGCAGGCAAAACATCTGTGTCATGTGAAATATAACCTCTCTAGATCATATCTCCAAAATCGTTTTCAATGTGTTTCTCAAGCACATTTGAATATCAGACTATCTTCTGTCCAGACACTAAAACCTGTACTGTTTAGGATGTTCCAGGAAGCACTGGTTGACCACAGCAGTGACACACTTAGAAAGGAAATCGACACACTGCACCCACTAGCAGCCACAGACCTGAACTCGAGATTGACCCAAGCCCCAGAAAACTGCCGTCTGTCTGCACACTGGCTAATGTAGTACCACGCATAAGGAAGTGTAGATTAAATTATTGCCTCTTAAAAAAGCAGACTTCCCGTTTCGAGCTTTCACCCTGGTTTTTAACAACACAGTGTCTCATCGCAGGAACCTCGCAAAAGCATCTCTACTATAGCGCCTATTATTGTGGGACATTATTGCTTCCTTTTTTACCCCCATTATTGGGTGCATGACCTACTGTTAAAAGGTCAGATATACAGTACACTTCAAAGCATTTTAAGAGCACATATTGTAGTTTTTTAGTACCATTTGTAGTTCTTTAACGTCTTCTTAAGTGTATCCCTTGACTTTAAAGGTGTGTAGTGGTGGGCACACGGGCAGGAAGTAGGTTAATGTTGCTCCCTTTGTGTGTGTGTGTGTGTGTGTGTGTGTGTGTGTGTGTGTGTGTGTGTGTGTGTGTGTGTGTGTGTGTGTGTGTGTGTGTGTGTGTGTGTGTGTGTGTGTGTGTGTGTGTGTGTGTGTGTGTGTGTGTGTGTCTGACCCTCTTTTCTCTGTCATGTTTTCATTGTGTCTCTCTTGCTGTTGGCTCTTAGCGCACACAGACAGTTACCCTCTACCCCCCTATCCTGTGCACAGGAATTCATGCAGACAGACAGACACACATGCACACACACACACACACACATGTTCACGCACACACATCTCACCCAGTCCACACACACACGCACACAGTCCCTTCCTGCTGCTATTGTAACAGAGCTCACAGTTCTCCTTTCTATCTGGGCTGCAACTGTCACAACTGCTGCTGGTGCGAGCGGAAGGTGTGTGTGTGTGTGTGTGTGTGTGTGTGTCGCGAGGGTGTGTTCACGAATGTGCCTTTCGCTGCTCTCCCATCACAAGCTGACTGAACCACTCAGCACTCTCGAATAGCTTTTTTTCCTAAAGCTTTTGTTTTAGGTCCATTTGTCCATTTGGATATATGGCTACTGCTCTGAAATAGCAAGGACTCAGCCATGGTGGACATGTACTCCAGGGTTTGGTCTGGTCATAAAGCAGAGCGGGGCTTGACTCTGCCTGTGGGTCCTCAGGTAGGTGATCCTGAGCATATATTTTAATGCCACAATCATAAAAGCTTGGTCAGTGTCCGTGGTCAGCGTAGGCCTATACTCTTTATAGTGTTGTAGGTTGTGATAGCAGTCTCGTTTCCTGCTTTGCTTAAACACTCTACCTCTACTCCTCTCGGGTCTTCTTAAATAGTGTATGCAGTGAGTGCTGTATGCTGAATGTTGTTGCTGTTGATGTATTAGATTTTGAGCTTGTTAAATTGGCATGGCACTCAAAAATTTAAATGTTTTAATTTTTTATCCGAAAAAACAGCAGCAATAAAAACGGCATTTGTAGGTGTTGGTTCGAACTTGATAGTTTTGTTTGTTGTCATTTGCTGTCAGTGTGTATTGCAGTCAGTTCCTTGTAACCACACATGCAACTCTTTATTTCACAACAACCTCACAACAGAACAGTATGATGTGTAATGTCAGACTGATATACGCTATGCAGCTGCGTCAAAATATAAGGGGGACTGATTGTTTAATAACCAAACAATGTTCCCCTTTTATCAAGTTGGTGTTAAACAGACATGTTTTCTGTCATTTGGACAGTTTATTTTGGAGGAAAGATGATAGTGTTCAGTTATACGTACAATGCAAATATCAAAACTAGAGCACAGAACCAGTGTTAAACAAAGTATTCAGATCCTTCACATAAGTAGAGGCAGCAAAACATTCATTTAGGAATACTTTCAAGAGTACTGCAGAATTCAAAGTTAAAACATACAAGATTTTTCTGTAAAATGGAGTATAAAAAGCAAAATTACTCCTCCTGCAGAAAAATGCCCAATTTCAGTGATATTTATGCATGGCAATATTATGCATGTTATCAATACGTGATCAACATTTTGCTGGTCGAGGTGGAACTATAGTTTTAACTTCTTTATATAAAGTTAGATGGTTCTCAACCTAAGCGGTCAGGCCCCTTCTAAGAGTCACGTGTTATATCTGAAAGGTTGTGAGCTACTCAATTAGATAGGAAATAGCAATATGCTGCTTTTGTACTGTTATCTAATCACTTTTATTGTGACATAATGATTTATTTTACCACATTAAAGGTTTCATAATTATTGAAATGGAATAATCTGATGAGTTTAGATGGATCACATTGATATCGTTTCCTACAGGTCTAACAAGCCAAGACAGATGAAAACTGGTTACATCTATGACAATATATTGTATTTTATATCAATCAATCAATCTATCCCAGCTTTGAGCATCATAGCGTTTGTTGATCTGCCAGGACTTGTTTCCTTTTCATTGCGTGTATGGGATGGGGACATTCCAGTGGAGCTATTTCAGAGATCAATGAGGCAGCTCTTTCATTTCCTCTGTCTGCCTCTGTTTGTCTGTTTGGAATCAATCTGTGTTCGGGGCCGGGGTCACTATCTGGTTCCCTGCATTGATTTGCTCTTGGTGTTAACGCGATCAATTGCGAAGCAGAGTCAGCAAAGTGATAACATTGAATAGACAAATAAATAAATAAATTATAAACAACAACAGCAGTTGATCATTAAATCAATATGTGAAAATCCCCTCGTCACCTTTCCATAATATATAAGATGTATATGATTCATCAATTTGTTTTCAACTTTTTATCGCCTGAGTTCCTCAGCCAAAGTATTCAGATGCTTTACTCAAGTGAAAGTAGCAATGCCCCTTTGTAAAAATAGCATATTACATGTAAAAGTAGCATTTTGCTGTTTCGGTCATTTGAGGTGGAGCAATGTTTAACTCCTTTATATACCACCCCAGTTGCATGAAGACATATAAAGAAGTTCTTATTAAAAGAAAATTAGACTGAAATGATTCATTTATGGACCAAAATAACTTGATAAGAAAAATGTTGAGAACTAAATGCCTAATATCTTCGTATCATGTGTGAAAAAGGAATAGTAAAAATACAAAACATACCTCTAAAAGGAAGTGGGTTAGAGGTACAGTATATATTTTAATAATATTTTAAAAAATCCTCAAGTTGATTACAAGTATCTCTAAATTTGACTGTAATGTACTTAGTTACTGTCCACCGCTGCCTATTTATTTCCTTACCATGCGTCTTCTGCACAGTGATAAACAACAGATACAGTTGCGGACACACACAGGTCTCAGGTCTTGGTAAATATAGATCATATTAAGACTAGCTAAGAAACACACAAGAGAGGTGTAGTTAAGAGCGCATTCTCTCTATATGTGCTGTCATGGCTGTGTTTAAAAGACTGTGCAGGGCGGTTAATGTAAATCCCAGGAGCCTCGCGATCAGGAGGAATAACAATAACAGTGGAGCTCAGGTGAGAACAACTTAAAGGGATGGTTCAGTATTTTTGAAGTGGGGTTGTATGAGGTACTTATGCATAGTTAGTGTTTTACCTTATGGAGATGGCGGTCAGTGCAGTCACTATAAGGAGTTAGGGGGAGATGTTGCTGTAGAAGAAGTCAGCGTTGTACTGTTGCAGACAGGGCCAGAAGAAACACATTTTTTCCCCACATATACTATATAAATGCTAACCTAAAACATAAATATCTCTTGAATTGTACACTAAACTCCTTAAAGTGAATGCACTGACCGCTATCTCCATAATGGTAACGGACTAACTATGCCTAAATAGCCCCTACAATCCTACTTAAAAAAATACTGCACTATCCCTTTAAAGAAATATCACAATGTTTTTGTTTTGCCAGGAGTCATTTCAAGTGTGAACGTGACCTGATGATTTTTAATGGCGTCACAGTTTCAGAGCACTGAGTTAGGACAGAGGCCGCCTTTCTTCACAGTTTCACTCCTACATTTTATGTTCTTTAAGCAAATGAGTTGTGACGACCGGGGCTATTTTGCATTTGCATGTTTGTGCCATTACATACAGGCAGCCAGTTGAATCATGTGCAGTTCTACTCATGGAGGTAATATAATATGGAGGATGCTACAGCTCCCTTGTAAACAGATGATAGAAACTTAAGATTGTGTTTTTATATGGAGCAATAAGAAGTTCCAAAGGGGTTTTTATTTGTTATAGGGCTCTGTTGTTGGGCAGGATAATGCCTGGTAATAATGGTGAAGTTTAACCTACTTTTTAGTCATGTGCAGATGGCCTGCGATCAGATGCTATCATTGGTGTTGCTGTTTATCTTTTTCTGTTAAATATTAGGTTTTGCTTAGCGGCAAATTGTCTCTTTTTAGTCTTAGGATAAGGGCATGACCTCTGGGCATTGTTTTGACATGTTGTGAGCAATAGGCTTTTGAGTGTGGGTGTCTTTATACACAATACAATGAGACTAGAATTAGGTAGTAGTCATTATTGTGGGTGGAACACCTTTGTGTGGTGTTTTTCTTTTCTTTTCTTCAGCTGTAGGCTACTTCCTGTGTGCTCTAGTTCTCTGTAGGATGCGGAAGGCTGACTTACTAAGAGCTATACTGAGAACAGTGGGCCGAATGCGGCTGGCACTTGACACTACTGCCTGACGAAACTTTTATCATACCATTAAAGGTGGTGCAGTGGGTAAAAGGGAACTGGCGTTTTTTTTTTTTAGAACAGACTCGGTAGAAATGGAATATATAAGTATGTTTTAATTAGTGTATAATTGCTTGAAAAAAAAAATAACCTTAGAATTAGCCTTTTTATATCTACATAGAAGCGGGGTATATATGTTGCACCACCATGTTTCCACAGTAGCACAGAACAGAAAAAACCTTAGACGTTTTTATATATAGTGGGTGTCTGCTGAAAATGCACCTGTTGGAAGAAGAAGTGCTATAGAATAAATAACTAAACACCTCTTCACCTCATCACTTGATATTGTGGAAAAAACTTGAGGCAGTAGTGGATGATGCCATCTTTATTAACCAGCTTCTTGTCCTTGAAGGCCACCGTAGCTTCTGTAAATTCTCCCAAAGTGAGATTTCAGCATGTCTCGTTGACATCAAGATTTTTCACAGCCAAACAGTTGTTTACACAAAACCATGCACATTGTTCCAGCATTAACTTTGGTTCTTGTTCTGAAGAGGAACCTGTCATTGACTTTCTATGTCTAAATGATTTTGTCCTTTTCACAGGTCCAGGATCCAAATCTGCGGTCGGCCGTTTACGTCAATGTAGCTCAACTTCGCAAGAGCATCGGCGAGTCTCCTCCCTTGGCCCCTCCGCCCTTCTCTCCCCCCTGTCCCGACCCAGAGGGATGGGAGGTGCACCTTGACCAGGACAGTGGACAGGAGTACTTCTACCACCCAGTCACGGGCCAGACCACCTGGGACAACCCTTATCTATACTCCCCCACAGACCAGGGTAGGATAATAGGCTATTTTCTTTCCCAACAAGGGGCTGTTTTTTGCCCTTGTGAAATATTTTTTGGGGTAATTTTGGATCAAAATATAAGACATTTTAAAGAGCCTTTTAATACCACATGTTTAATTTAATGTAATCCTAACTGCACTACCTTACAAGTTTAAAGGATATAATGGAGGATCAGTATTTATTCCATGCCCCTTGACATTGATTGATCAAGTTTTGTTACATGCAAAAGACCACACATTCAAATGACAAAAATTGTATTAGTAGCCTACTAGACTAGTAAAGTACACTACTATAGTACATATTAAACTACGGACGACCATGTCCATTTTCAACTTCAAAATTAATTCTTTATTTTAGGGGGGCATAAGAGCCCCCGTCAAATTTCAGGTGCAACTTTATGTTTTTCATAGAGCATTTTGACCCTAGCCCGTGCAAATTTTCCTTTTTTTCAGACCCTGACCCGTTCCCTGTCGAGGACCATCGTACCCCCTCTCCTGCTCAGTCTCCGGCCCTCTCTCCGTCCACCGCCTCCCCCACGGCCTGGACCTCGGACTGGGAGCAGTTAGTGGATGAACCGAGCGGCCGGCTTTACTTCTACAACGCCATGTCCGGAGAGACGTCTTGGGAGCCCCCCGAGCCGCTCAGCCCTTACCCCCCTCTGATGACGGAGCCCATGAGTGTGCACCGGTTTCATGAGGACGGGCCGGTAAGGACAGGCCTGCTGTTCTGGCTGGCTGCTCTACTTAGCCCCCCCCTCCCCCCCATCTCTCTACTGTCTCCTGTTTTAGCTTCACCCAAGGGAAAACTGTAAATACAGTCTGCTTTTAATGGAATTAAATCTCCCCACACCACCACCACCTACATAGCAGACGCCGGAACTCATTTCATTAGGAGAAGCTCACAGCGGCACCCAACAGTGGTGTCCCTAGCGTCAAAAGAACTTATACATTTGTCCTAATTTTGAATTTGAGATAATGGAGAGATTATCTGGAAATGTTCAAATGCTTCACTTCATTGGAATATTTAGAAGCAAATTGTTCCAGTCAACACATTAGGAAAAACTCACAGACACCCAACAACTGAACAAAAAGTAGAATTTACAAAGAAAATAGAAAGTCTAGCCCTAGAAGAATAAATCAAAAATATACACATCAATTATACACTATTGATGTCCACTTATACATTTATACTTACATACTCATTTCACATCAGCCATTCACTTAAACGATACACATGGCTTATGTAAGTGCCCTTTAAAAACAATAAAATATGGTTTAAAACACTGAAAAATTGCATGATGTAGCACATGCATAGCCAACCACAGATTTCAGAGACTTCAGCTAACTGTTACATTCAATGATTTCAAAGGCATTTGTACTCATTTTGAATTAATTTTAGAAATGTTCATTAGAATGTCTCGAGACAAATTATTCCCCATATTAGATGATTTCCAGCTGCTTTTCTTCACAACTCAAGCAAAAAGTGACCTACTTTCTGCCCCTATGATGGGGTTTTATTTGTGGAGCTGGAGAAAAGCTTTTAGTGGGCCAAGTAACAATCCTTCTTTGAGGCCATGAAAAACGCTGTGGCTTATTTGTCAAAGTCAACGGGAAAGTCATTGAGCGCTCTATCGAGGTCACACTGGGAAACCATTCAACATTAGTCAGTTGGATGGGGCAACATTTCCACACAAAAACTGAATTGAGGCAAAGACAGCGGTCAGTGTCAGAGCTATTGATTACTGCAATTAGTTTCCAACCAGTAGGCAGGGACACCCTAAGAGATGATTGAAGCAGTAGTCTCTCAAATACTAAGATTAAAGAGCAGACCCCAATCTCATGTCTTGAATATGAAGCTACTGCCAGCATCCAACTAGCTTAGCTTAGCATAACGTCTGTGAAAGGGACTTGCCTATAGCTTTGTAAAGGTCACAAAAAACACAAATTGCTATTTTTTATTTTTTATCCAACGGAGAGGGGTTACCAAAGGAGCATTTGACATCTAGAATCTTACCATTACACCTCTACATCCTCCAGATAAGTACACAGTGTACCTTTAAAGTTAACATGTGTTTTAATGCATGCTATGTCCCCATCCTTCCATCCACAGCCCCCTCTACCTGAGGAGGACTACCCAGCGGAGGACTACCCTTCAGAGGACTACCCCACTGTGGACCTTCCCGAGGCCTATGAGGAGCTCCCCCATGCCACGAGCCCTCCTCCCACCCTGCCTAAAGAGTTCACCCTCAGCCACGTGAGCCGCACCATCATCCCCAGAGCCAACCTGGACCGCAGCACCCCGTCAGGCTGGAACCTCAACGTGGAGCCCAGCGGGACATGGGTGTTCACCAGGGAACACTCCACAGAGCAGGTAGCTCCACCTGAATGATTGCAACTGGGATTTAAGTCCACAAAGATCCTGAATACAGTTAAGATAGTATTTGTTTGGGGGCGCGACGCTGGTGTGTACCATTGAAAGGCAAAATTCCTTGTCGCAGCGGACTTGGGTTTGACTCTGGTTGTTGACTGCATTTCTTCCCCCTCTCCCTCCTCATTTTAAGTCTTTGCTTAAAATATATATATTTTTTAATATATTTTTGTCCTTTCTAAACTCCCATGCTCAAAGCGGGGTCAAAAAGCTGTTTCTAATAGAGGGGCGTTTCTCCTCGGAGGCACTCATGGCTTTGTACTTGGAGGTTGCACATGAAAAGTGACATATTTGAAATATTTCTGTGGAAAAAGGAATAAAGTCTAAAACCTCCATGCAGCTGTAATTCTGCTTTTGTGACTCAAAACGGAGCTAGACAGAAAAGTTCAGATTCCTGCTCATTTTCTCACCTCCACAAACACCTCACCAGTCACTGAGGGAAGTGGTCGTGATTGTGGAATTATCGGTTTGGAAAGTTTCCGAAAACGTCAAATCCAGCTGCCGACACTCTAAATTTGGGGCATTGGAAAGATGTGGTTAGAGGGGGGTTTCAGGAGCTGTTCAGCCATTTGACACACACACACACACACACACACACACACACACACACACACACACACACACACACACACACACACACACACACACACACCCCCCCACACACACACACTTTGTTTGAAGTATGCTGTTGCCCTTACAATTTAGACCACATAGGGAACAAAAAACTTACCAGTTTCTCAAACAGTAGTTTTTTATATCCTCTTTAAACCATAATAAACAGCATTTATGTCACCTTCACCTGACACTCTTGTTATTCTCTTATCATTTGTACACAATAGTATTGTATTGTACAGAGTTATCAGCGCAGTAGATTAGTCTATTCTTTCTTTGAAATCAGTCAACATGCTCAGGGAAAATACTTCTAGTTCAACTTCTTGAGGGTAACAAAAGTGAGGTTTTATCACATTTTAACTAGGTATTGTTTGTTGTGTAACAGTGGGTCAAGTCAGTGGATGAACGAGGGCAGACCTACTACTATCTGAGAGATGGCTCCAGGTCACAGTGGAACCTGCCAGAGGTAAAGATCCGCCATGAAAAACCAGTTTACACTTTGTTTGTGAAAGCTATTAAAATATGTACAGTACATTAATCAGGAAATTAATCCAAATGTACACTTGTCTGGTTGTGTCATCCCTCAAGATTTCAAATATTTGAATTTAAACTAAAGTATGTTTTGGCCCCTCTAGGCACCTGTAGCTCATGGCATGTCCAGGTTGGAAAATGGTATCGATGCAGAGAACGTGTCGATCATCAAAAACTGGAGACACTCGATTGGACCGGGACAGCTCGCCTCAGCCCAGGATGACGGGGTACGGACTCACTCACTCACTCACTCACTCACTCACTCACTGGGGAAAAGTGGAATTGATCACCCAGGGTCCAAAACATTGAGTTGTGGGGGCCTTCAAAAAGCCTGAAAAAAAAATTAAGTGACTAAATTAGTTTAGTGAATATTTTTTAATTTGTAATCTTTTTAAAACATGAAGTCTGTCTGTGCGCACTCTCACTCCGAATTGCCCAAAATGGTTTAGTCCAGCCAAGGCGAGACAAGGCAAATGTATTCATACAAAGAGGCGATTTAAAGTGCTTTACATAAGACATTAAAAAGAGAGACGAAATAAACAAGATAAATAACAAAGAGGTATAGGATTTCAATTTCAAACTGTGCAAATGTAAGTCCATATAACAGAATATTATTACCTTTTAACTTGGTGTGCACAGTTCTCTGTGACTAGCCTAATAAACACTACAGATGCATGTGAAAGTGTTTTACTATGGATCAATGGAGAAATGGGCCCCATGGAGACTGCTTATATACAGGCTCTGAATCTACCGTCGGGTATACTGTAAATAAAGTTACCCTACCTTGTGCTACGCCCCTGCATGCACAACATGTCATCAGCTGGGATAAACAGAAAGCTTCTGTCAGGCACAAGTAGTGAGTGTAAGTCCTGGTTTGACAAGTGGCACTCCCAGGTTTTTGTAACCCTTATTTAGCAAGGCAAAGCAGCCGTGGTGAGCTCTTATTTACAGTAATGAACTGGAGGTCAGAGCGGCAGAAAGAGGGCAACAATCCCACAATAACAAATACAAGTTAGAATCGGACAATAACAAAAACAAGAGCTTTTTTAATTCAAAGGCAGAGCTTAATAATGGTTGTAGATGTGTATTTAATGTTTTTGTCCCTATCTGTGGTGTGATTTGGCACATACTACCACCCAACATACATATTAGGTGATAGAATGGCCTAGGAGGAAAGAGGAGCCAACCAGTAACCGTGAGGTCGCTGGTTCGATCCCCGACATCGGACGGGGGGGGGGTGTTATTTGTAAAATTAGTGTTTGCTGTAAATAAATGTCCCTATCATCACCTTTTTCTTGTCCCTTTCCAGAGGTTCTACCCGACACACAGACGGAAAACATCAGACTACAGCAGCGACAGCTCCAGCACCGGGAACTCTCCTGAGACGCAGCACAACGTGAGTCTCATGTTACTACAGAATACCGGCTGAAGCTAGTTAAAGGTGGAGATAGTGATCCTGGAGAACGCTTATGGTAAAAATCAGTGACTATCTTCTCACAATTCCCCTACCTGTCTGTACTGTCGGTGGACTGAAAAAAATCTGGTGTGAATAATACATAGCCTAACCTCTGTAAACAGTCATGTTGCTTGCTATGGTTGTCTCCTTTGTTTATATACAAGTTTACTGAGTCTAGGCTGTGTATTAACAATGGATTTTTTTTTTTCAGCACACACACAGTACGGACAGGTAGCAGATCTTGAGGAGGTATTCACTGATTATGACAAAGTGATTTTTGCCTACAAACGTTCTCCAGAATCGTAACTCCACCTTTTAACCTTGTTTCTCCAGAATAAAGTGGACAGCTAGTGAACAATGAAGTGCTGTGATCTTCATCTACATCTGAATAGTTCTCTGTGTCTTTCTCTCTTGAAGGCCTTTGGGTTTAGACCCTGGAGGAACCCTTATTATCTGACCTCCAGGTGGCTGCGCTATAATGTGGGTTGTTAGTGTGAGCGTTCACCTGAGCTCGGTGCATAGATAGCAGCTTCTATCTATGACGGGCTAAAGTGTGACGCTAACTCACCTAAGGAACATTTGTCCGGACGTGTTTCACTGCCATGTTCATTCCTTGTGTCTCTTGTTAAGTGATGGATCTCCATTGCTTGAATGCGTGTTACAACCAAACTACCTTTCCTGATTTACCTTTTGTATTTATTCCAAGTGATGTGTATACCCTATAGGGAATTGAGGTCATATCCGTATTGAGATGGATTAGGCAAGGCAAGTTCATTTATTCGGCACAATTCAGACACAAGGCAATTCAAGGTGCTTTACAGGGGTAAAACAATACATAAAATAACAATTTAATTTAATTTAAGAGATACTAAAATCAAAGGAAAAATAAAAAAATTTACAGGTAAAAAGGCAAAAAGAAAAGTCTTCAGATTAGATTTAAAAGAGCGGAAATTTGCTGCAGAACTCAAATGTTCTAGTAGTGTGTTCCCAATGTGTGGAGTATAAAATACTGAAAGCTGCTTCTCCATGTTGAGTCTGGACTCTGGGGACTGAAAGTAGACCTGTCCCAGACAACCTGAGAGCTCTGGGTGGTTCTTAATACATCAGCAGACTGACAGATAGGGGTTAATCTGACATCAGTTTAAAGAAGGGACATATTTACATCTTTAATGGGCAAAATTCAAATGTCAATTGTTCAAATTTGTTCTCCCTCAAAGTGTCAGTGACATGACAAATGACAAAACACAACTGTACACTAATTGATTAGTCTAGTCTTATTCCACATGTCTGTTATAACAGATAACTAAATAAATGAAGAACACCAAAAGCAATAATCGACTGATCTTTCTCTGTAGCCAAAGCTTGATAATCTGAAACCTTATTCTTCTGTGCAGCAGAACTCCATTGTTGTCTAAAAACTATAAAAACACATCAGTGAGTCACCCTCTTCCCATGAAGACACACACACACACACACACACACACACACACACACACACACACACACACACACACACACACACACACACACACACACACACACACACACACACACACACACTGTGGTTTACATTGAGTCACTTCCTCATACACCATCCTGCTGCTGAAAATACTATAGTGCACCAAATCTTCAGCTAAAAATCAACTTATCGAGTGTGTGAGAAACTCTGTCAGAAGATTACCAAACCCGTTTAAATCAAATGTACTGGTAAAATTGGTATTTTCAGAATTTACCTTTATTACTAGGCATGAATGAGTTCAGTCAGAAAGTATTATGAAACGGACTTCTGCATCCATGGTTTTGGTCTTGTGGTGAACTTGTTAAAAATATAAAGCACTTAATCAGCCTTATCATTAAGGGTTTATTCTATATAATGATTTTAAAGTATGGCTGCAATTAACTACATTGGTCACAATTCAGCATTTAATCCAGATAGAGAATAAAAATCTTTAACTTCCCTGCCCCAACTGTGACTCCAAAACATTGATGGAGTATGAAATATGACTTTTTTAGGATATGACTTGTAATGATAATTTTGCACAAATTGGTATAGAAAAGTTTGCATGTGATTGCTGCATGCATGGCTTCGGTGCATTGATGAAGCCCGTGTTTCGAACTTGGTGAGCAGTATTGTGTGTCCCTCATATGGTCTCATCACTTCACACATTAGATAAGCCTTACAATGACAAGTAGTTTAACAAAATCTTTTTTACATTTTCAGGTGCAGAACTTGGAGAAAGCCGGAATTCTCAACAAAACTAAAGTGTGTGAGAATGGCAAGAAAGTGAGGTTAGTTAAAAAAAAAATAGGTATGACATTGTTGTATGACATGTTTCCTTTTTCCTTGAGAATGTTTTGGAGTCATTTGTCAGTGTCTGTTCCCCCTAAAGCCTGTCATTTTGTCATCTGTCATTCGCTTTGTTCTGCGCTTGTGTGATGTGGTATTTTACCGTTTCAGGAAAAACTGGAGCCAGACATGGACGGTTCTCCTGGGAGGAGTGCTGACGTTCCACAAAGACCCCAAGTCTGCTGCAACAGGCGCCTCGGTACGATCTACACAACAGAATAACTCGCATGATAAAGCACATCTATTTATGTTTTCTCAACACTGTTAACCCTAAAACAGGCAACGTGCACTGGGAGATACATACTCTGTAACATCCTGTAGGGGGCTTGCTGGAAGGTTTTCACTAATCTAGTTAGCATTTATCAAAAGACTTGTCTGTTATTAGCATCTAGGTGACATGACTTGGTTCAAGTTATCTTTCATTGTTTAGTCAGCCTGATCAGAAATCAACATGGACGCCAGTGGTGAGCGCAGCTTCCCAGGGTGTAATAATCATATATTAGACATACTTATTTTTGTTAAAATAACAATCTCAATTCATATATTGAATTAGGACATGTTCTTAACATGCTGATGAAGAAAAAAATCCATCTGTGTTTGTGGGTTTTTTAGCAGAATTTGAAATTATGTATCCCCGGAATGTTGCTGCTTAGGGGGTAGAAATTTGTCAATGTTCATTATTCTGAATTTTATTTAAACTTGAAAGCATTTGATAATGACTGCAGAACCATATATTATCATGAACAGTTTGCCCATTCAACATTATTACTGTATTTCACTTTTAAAATGATCTTTCTGTATACTTAGGGCAGTTTGCTGAAGCCCTATCCCTAACCGTTGGGGGAGGGAGTGCCTTCAGGCACAAAACCAACTTACTGCCCAGGGATGGCCAAAGCCACTGGCAGGGAAAGTAAGCTGCTGTTAATTAAATATATAATTTCCAGCTGGTGGCTGCTGGTGTTGTAGGGCACAGTGTACATCATGCCTGCATCCTTCAGAGGACCTCTGACGCACCTGTGCGCTTTTGAAAGGATCAGGGTGCAGTGCTAATACTCAATCCTGCTTAGTTACAGTTTGGCTGTCATCCATTCTTTCTTTGGCCTGCTTTCCACAAAGGGAGCCATTAAACTGGTACACAAGTAGGACACCGTGCCAGGTTCATGCACCGGCACCATAAAGTCCCTACATTCCTGTTGGGCCTCCATTTCACTGCCTTCGTGGACCACAAGCCGTATACTAAGCTGGTGGGTGTTACATTTGTCTGGCCCCGCCTCAGGAGTGATGTAAAGACCTGGGCTAGCTACAGTTTGGCTGTCAGCGTGTTCAAGGTACACATGATACCAAAGCCCCCTTGGCGCCGATTCTGGTCCCCGAGAGGCATTTGACCAGGTCAAAGGGACCTGGTGGGCCCCCTGGCTTCCTCCCGTAGGTTCACTGACCTCCTCACCTTGGTGGGCGCACCACCAGGTAGCGGACATTCCTCTGCATTCGCTGAGGTGGACTGGGGTTCCCCAGGTCATGGTGGCCGTTTTGGTATGCCAGCTGACCTCACCTTGTCAGAGGCCCACAGTTCACATCGAGCTGCATGGCTAAGGGTCCAACTGGGCTGCTGCCTCCTGTGGTTGTTGGCTGTTTGGCTCTCTGCCCCTAAGAGGACCTGCAGTTTTCATCTGCTGAATTGGTTTCAGACAGCCAGGTCCCGGGAAAGTTCCTTCAGGACGCTGGGTTCTGTGGATGGGGTCCATTGGACTTTTGCCCTGGGCACTCCAGCCCCTTCCTCAGGTCCCCCTGAGCCTCCCCTATGATGGGCCCTTCTGTGTCCTGGAGGCGGAGACCAAGAACTTTGTGGTGGACATGGGGGTAAGCTAGAGCGGGTCTTGGACGTCTCAAGCCTGCCCATCTGGATGTGGCTGATCCAGTTTGATGAAATAGATTGGTAAAACTGAATAAAATGTACTTAAAAAGTAGTATTTGTAATTTAAATGGACAAGATAAACAACAATTTATAATTTCTGTTCATCAAATTAAAAATTTATATTTTTACCATTTCGGCTTTTTTTACACCTTAATAGGGCAACGTATCCTGGGAGAACAACTCGTAAACCCAAAATATACAAAGTATAAAAAATTTGATGTGGAAATATTTTTCTTTGGTCTTGAAGAGATGAGTGATAACATGAAAATATTTTTAGAAACTCATTTTCCACTGTTGCCTGTTTAAGGGTTAAAACAGAATAGAAAATAGAGAAAAATAGAAACAGAAAAAGCTGATTAAAATGTGATAATCCATCAGACAATTTGCCTAGGCTTAGAGGAATAAAACAACAATAAATTGGGATAAAAAGATAAACATTTCTTAACACTTTCACAAATAAAACCATTTGGAGAAGTGGTTTAAAAGAAGTAATGGACTTGTCAGGGAGTTTCAAAATGTTACAGGAAATGTACAGGAAATGCCCAATCATTCTACCAGAAAAAAACTCCATCTGCAGATCTTAATTATCTAGTTGGTGTAAATACAGGACAGTACATAGGAAGTGTATGTAGGGGCGTGGCAGTCCAAACCTTTTAAATCTATTCTAAAATTGAACTAAATTGTATTTGAATGTTAGGGCTCATCCCACATTATAAAGAACTAACCTTCAAAGAACTAACTCAAAATTGCATTATGAACAACACCTCTAACTTCAAATACCTTCAAATCCAATCAGTCACAACACATAAGTTCAACCTCAAAGAGAAGCCCTGACACCCGAATGCTGCATTCAAGCTCACGTTTGCATTCTGTACATTTCTGAGAGGGCTTGCTACTGGGTGAGAAGTGACAGTCAACTTGAACTTTTTTTTCTTAAAAAAAAATCAAATCTATACATTGCAGACATTTTTTTCATAAACTCTCCACTTATGTATCACGTTACGTCCCTTATGAAAGAGCATAGTAACACAAATCTTTGTTGCCATGCGGGCTGTTGTTGTTGTGTGTCACCTTTTTTAAAAGCACAGACGAGCCCTACGGGGACAGCCACAGCTTTTGTGTTACCGCAAGCTTGTTCCATGGAATGTGGTGCAGTCAGTTTGGTTAACAGCTGTATCTATATATTCTTTTCTTCTCCACGCAGAGCAAGACCAATCAAATTGTCCCTGAGATCACGGTGGACCTACGGGGAGCTACGATTGGCAGGGCCTCTAAGGACAAATCCAGCAAAAAGAATGTATTAGAGGTGTGTGTGTGTGTGTGTGTGTGTGTGTGCGTGTTTGCGAGTGTGTGTTTTGGTTTGTTGACATGGGATTAAATGCGATGTGCGTCGTTCGCTGTGTTATCTTAAGCAAACACCAAGCGTGCCTTTTTTATTTTTAGCTCATTCAGTTCCCTTTGTATCAATGTGTTACTGATGCAGTGTATTATTGCCTCTCAGCTAAAACATGATCTCATCCATTATTAAGATGATTGTTGTTAATGATATAAATGTGATTGTGTCATGTCATTAACATCTCATTATGTCTCATTCAGTTAAAAGGGAAGAACGGTGTGGAGTTTCTGGTCCAGTACGACACAGAAAGCATCATCAACGACTGGCACAAGGTTTTAGTGGACACCATACGACAACTAGTAAGTCCATTCGTCGGCCATAACTAATCAGTGAACGTCCAAAAAATCTCCAGCTTTTCAAATCATTTAATTCTGTAATAGTTTGATATGTTTGGAAACAGTTTAGGTTTAGAGACAGTGGAGGAGAAATCATAATGTCTGTTAATAAAAACAAGAGAATGTAGCAGATTTATGCTTTTTAATAAAAAATTATGCAAGTTTACTTTAGGAATACCTTTTAAATATGTTGATTTACGTTGTACAATGGCATTCATTTAGGAAAAATTTCACCTTAAAGGTGCTGTAAGCGGGGGGCGCCTTTAGCTCAGTTGGTAAGGTGTCCCCCTCCCGGGCCGGGCCCAGCAGCAGACCCGGGTTTGATTCCCACCCGCGGTCGTTCTCTGTATGTCACTCCCCTCTCTGCTCCATTTCACCTCTGTCTCTCTGCACTATCCCCCCCCAATTTATATCTACAACTATCATTAAAAAATTATATATATATATATAACAACCCACCCCCACATTTCCAAACAAACCCCACCTAACACCAACAACCCCCCCCCCCCCCCCTCCCCTCAATACATACCCTCCCTCCCACAGGACCCCCCCCTTCTCCTACCCCCCCCATCCCCACAACCAACCACCCTCACTTCAACCCTAAATCCAAATTAACATATCCCACCCTATCCCCCAGATCATACACTCCACCACCATCTTCACCCCTCCCCATCCCCCTCACACCATCTGACCAAATAATTATTTTCTCACAACCACAACACAACTTTTTCTTCCTTTTTCTCTTATTCCCATATAATTATCCCCCACCCCCCCTCCAACCCATTTCCACCAACCTACATCCCACCTTCAATATTCACATATACCCAACACCCTCCAAGACACACAACTAGATTATCCACCTCCTATACTTCCACATACAACATCCACCACTCCAATATATAGAGATCACCTTCTTTGACACAGGGATATCCTTCCTTTTTTATTTTCAGTCTCTTTTTATTTTTTTCCTTATACAACCTGACTACTTTATATCAATCTTTTTAGTGTTTCCCATAAGATATAAAAGTTCTTTTATTTTTTTTTTTTTTTTATTTTTAATTTTTTATTATTTTTCTCTCCTTCACAAAAAATATTTTCAATTTTTTTAAAAAAATATAAATAAATAAAGCATAACAAAAAAATGCCCAAAAAAAAAAGGTGCTGTAAGCGGAATAGTTCTTTTAGCTTCCTGTCAGTTACTGCAGTTAGCAGTCCCCTAATGCACTGCGGTCTTCAAGCAGCGAGTTATCTAGCATCATCTCAGATCCATAAGTGTGATAAGGATGGACTAACAGAAATACAAATAATTTTAGCTTGTGTTTCTATATGGCTCTCTTTGTTTCGACAAATTATGATAAAATCTTATTTAGTTCTGGTTTAATTGCAATCGCTGTGCAGTCCATATTGTGCTCTTTGATTTACTCATGTTGTGCCTGTCCATCAGGAATACCAGGACCATCATTCAGAGGAGGAAGACAACGACTTGTATGACAAGATCGCCATCACAGAGCCAGAGAGGGTCGTTAGTATTGACAAGAAAAGACGTAAGTAAAAAAAAATAAAATCCATTTTCCCTGGTATAACGGTGGCATGTTGTAGTCATTTTGACCCGGTTTAGATAGTTCAAGCTACAATTACAATGTCCCTGAATGTAACATTTCCTTTTTGCTTTTCACAGCCTCCACCAAGCCGACTGTCACACCCTCGTCCAGTAACGCAGGAGAAAATGACCAGAAGAGGGTTAGAACCAAACTGATGAAGTTCCTCATGAAGCGACCCACGCTGCAGTCTGTCAAGGAGAAAGGCTACATCCGAGGTCAATACAAAGCAGCCATGAAATAGACACTGATTTGATTAGACGCTTATAAAAAATCAGCGTAGACTCTACCACGCTTTGAATACTCATGTTTGTCATTGTACACATATATTCAAACACAAGTTGTTTTCTGTTTTCCATTGCTCTTTTGGGCTCAGATCATTATTTATTATATTATAAACCTATTGCAGAAAGGCGGCATAAAGACAAATATTTTTTCATAATATGATGCACATTTTACAGTTATTCTGTCTATTGCATATACAAATTGGAACATATTCATTTATTTTGCACTAATTTAATATATTGTATTACTTTTAATTGCAGCTAATAACTTGAACTACTTCTTGTCTGTATTTTCACAATACTTCTGTGTACTTCTGCATTTCTCTCTATATTTTCTTCTACCTTATATTTTGACCAGCACGTACTTATTCAATTTGTCTTTTTCTTCTTCATAAAATGTCTTTCTCCAACAGTTTTATCTCTAATGGGGTGATGATACTGGTATAACAATGACTACTATTATTCCAAATAATAATCATTTTCTTACTCCCTGTAGACAATGTGTTTGGCTGCCATCTGGCCACACTGTGTGCACAAGAGAGGACCACGATTCCTAGTTTTGTGGAGAAATGTATCATAGCATTGGAAAAGAGAGGTAATCCATCGTGCTTGAATCATATTGAAGTATTTTTTTGCTGTTTGAAATAAGGAAACTGACTTCCTGATGTGTGTTGATGTTCAGGTTTGGACATCGATGGACTGTACAGAGTGAGCGGGAACCTCGCCACCATTCAGAGACTACGCTTCAAGGCCGATCATGGTAAACTAGAAAGCTCACCAGAAGAGTATTGAGAATGTGGTCGATTCACTGCATAGATTTACTGTGGACAACAGCGCCCACTGCTGTGCATTTATATCATGTGCATTGGACTGGACCAGAAGGCTGCATTAATTTTGTATTTTTACTTCAGGCAAAAAATAAACCAATGCTTTTTGCAGTCTTATACATTTGTATTTGAAATTAGACAGTAAGTCTTGAATCTGTTGTTTTTTACAGAGGAGCTGGACTTCGAGGACGGCCAGTGGGAAGACGCTCACGTCCTCACCGGAGCGCTCAAGTTGTTTTTCAGAGAACTTCCCGAGCCGCTTTTCCCCTTCAGCCACTTTCAGAAGTTCATCGCGGCCATCAGTAAGTTGATTTTCGAATCCAGGAATTTAATTTATATCACCTGTACTTAGCACTCACCTTTGTACATTTGGTCTAAGTCTAGCGAATGTATAAATGAATGTTCATTCAATTTAAAACTGATTATTATTATTATTATTTTATTTTTTTAGGAATTTCTGATTACCACTCAAAATTGTCTTGCATGGAAGAACTAGTCAGGACACTTCCTCCTTCAAATCATGACACCATGAAACTACTTTTTGGACATTTACGCAGGTACGCTTATTTTAGTTTGAATCATTTTTCATTTCTATGTCTGCCTGTTTCCATCACAGTTTGAGCACTTAAGTGACAGACAAAAGATGATGTAAGAACTTAATCTAATTAGGTTGAAGTGACCTCACCGTGTCCCATTCCTTTCTCCAACAGGCTCATTCAGTTCGGGGAGGACAATCGCATGACGGTGCAGAATGTGGCCATTGTGTTCGGCCCGACTTTGCTTCGGCCGGAGATGGAGTCGAACAACATTGCAATGCACATGATCTTTCAGAACCAGATAGTGGAGTTTGTTCTAAATGAATATGAGCACCTCTTCCTCTCCAGCTAAAGACAGTCACAAGCCTAGAGGACAATAACGTCTAAATGTGCTCAAGTTATTTGAAGTGCTAGATTTTTACCCTTTATTTGCATGCACATAAACAGCTTAAAGGTGGGGTCAGGGATTCTGGAGAACGCTTGTTGTCAAAATCACTTTAAGTCATAATCAGGGAATATATCCTCAAGTCCGTACTGTGGGCCCCATTTGTTTGCAAACCCCTTGTTTACATACCAGTTTACAAAACCTAGGCTGTGTATTAATGCTGGACATCTATTAAGTGCACACACAGTACGGACAGGTAGCGGATTGTTAGGAGTAATTCTCAGATTTTGACAACAAAAATTTTGACAAAAAATAATGGCTGACTCCACCTTCAAGTGCAAAACATCACAAAATGAATCTTCTCTTGTAAAATAAGTTAAAGGGCTCTTCAAGTTTTCTTTGCTGAGAATTATTTGTGGTTTAACCACCTGAAAAACCTAGATACAGGGATCTTCAATTGGTCTTTTCTGAGAATGTTTGAAGCATTTCTTAACCACTGTTCTGTCCCAGATTGACTCCATAGGAGGCTGAAACTGTTACAACTGTATTTGGCAGTATTTTTAGAAGGGAAACTGCTCCCTAAGGCTCCAACTGTCTTAATCTCACAAGTCACTTTAATTTTTAAATTTTGTTTGTTTCTGATTTCTCTTAATCACATTGAAACTAGAACCCAAGTCAAACCATGGCGTAAACGCATTAATGTCTTCTTTTATAAATGATCAACGTTGGCTCCCATCTTTATTTTTAGAAAGTTTTATGACGTTTAAATATTGGTATGAATTTGAAATTGCAGTAAAATCGCATATGGCAATAACTGAGATTGTATTTTAGCGTTGTGTCTTTGGTTTTACAGTTTCAGTTCTACTCATGAATCTTATTGTAATATAGAAATGTATAAATATTAATACAAACACCTCGCTGTGAGGTACAGTTGATGGTGGCATAGAATACTTGTGTAACTTTTAGCTTATTTCCTTTCTGAATTGTGAAATGCCATTGTTCAGTCGTGCTGTACTTTGAAACTGTATAATAACATAGAAATATAAACTATTCTGACCTTTTTTGACTGTTGGCAGTGGAAATAAGTCACAGCATGAATCCAAAAAGTGGATCCTAGAAGAGATATATGACCTGTAAATAGAGATAGATGGCATATTTATGCTGAAAGTTGTTGAGAATGCACAAGTTATACCATAATAAAAATAACTTTGTAAAAAAAAATGTACATCTGTTTATTTATTCCTGTCAGAAAAGTTAATGGAAACTTCCAACCTCATTACCTTCTACCAATGGTAATTCAAATAATTCATATGAACTACTTTAATTCACTTTATTAAGTTTCATAATTGTGATTGTTTTCATTTTAGAATTTGTGTTACTTATGGTTTAATATGTTTATAAATAGTACATATAAATACATATTTTATACAAATAAAAAGCTGTTGTATATACCACACATGTTTTAAACTATATGTGTTTGTTTTCATACACAAATGATGATTATTTTATATTTAAATATAATATAATTTAAATTATTTTACCATTTGTGTATTTTGCATATATTTATATAGTTTATTTTTCAAATATAAAAATATCTACTTAGCTATTTTATCTAATTGATCTATTTATTATTATTATTATTATTATTATTATTATTATTATTATTATTATTATTATTATTATTATTATTATGCGTTTGTATATATTTATTTCATAATTAAGATTTTATTTAGTGAAGTTTTGGTAAATCAGTGTTGTTATCGTCGGACCCATTTGAGGGTGTACTCCCTTCCGGAAGCTGTCAGCTGTGAACACTGCATCAGCTGCAATGAGTTTTGAGTGGCCCTGGCAGTACAATTTTCCTCCGTTTTTCACGTGAGTCAGCTTTCTGCTCCATATTTAGACCACGGTTATAAATAATGACTTAACTATTGCTTATTGGCCTCCGTGAATCTCGTTATTGATGTGAAAAGTGTTGATTTGCGGGAGCTAGCTTCATGCTAACCGGCTAACGGGCTAAACTGTACAGTTTGCTAGGGAAGTGAATTCACACAACTAAAGCTTTTGGATTATTTAAGTTCATTTGACAGCTTCAAATGTTTTTACTCAAATAATCGTTAAGGCTCGAGGACGTGAGAATATCAATAAATATCAACAGTTGGTTAATGTATGCTTGTGTGTTACAGTTTAGCTGTTTGATAGAAAAACACTCCCTCAACTACAGCTGTCGGCTCCAAAACACCAAAACAAAACTTACAACTTAACACATATCTAATCACAACTCACAATGTTAACTGTATTGATCTGTCGTAGCTCCATTTATTATTTGACACGGTTTACCAGGGTTATTAAAAAGTATTTTGATGTGTCCAATAATCTGAATTTTAGGCCTTGAAATGTAAAATTAAGAGTCATATTTTGACAGGTGAGGTCTCAATATTTTTTGGGATTATAAAGTTGGCCTTTTATAAAATTGCTCATGATTCATCCACGCTGTTATTGATCACATTCACATATCACCATATCATTAATTTTGAACCTGAATAAGTAAAATGACTTGCAAAATAATTTTGGGACTTCAATTTTATTTGGTATATTTACATTTTTACACTTTTACAATATTTTTTTCCCCTTATGTTTGTTCTTCTCTGTGACCAGGCTACAGCCCAATGCTGACACCAGACAGAAGCAGCTGGCGGCCTGGTGCTCTCTGGCGCTGTCCTACTGTCGACATCACAAGCTCTACACGCTGGACGTGATGGAAGCTCAGGAGAGCCCCGTCTTCAACAACAAGAAGATAGAACGTATCCTTACTGACAGTCCACCTTTGGCTCACTGTGGGCCAGCACTTTAATACGCTTTATTTGTACAGCATCTTTCATATGAGAAATGCAGCTCATAATGCTTTACTATAGGAATGACATGGCATGATGCACAGAGTCCTTTACAATTGAATAAGTCATTTTTACTTATTTTACTTAAGTCATCATCATAGGTAGTTTAAAAGTGTTATGGAGTACTATTGCATACACTGCATTCCAAATTATAAGGCAAATTAGATTTTCCCAGATTTTCCTAAATAGTCGATGCAAATCACAGTCAGTATCATTTTCAAGTCATCAACCGTTAGAGTACATTTTGAATTTTATTGAGCAAACCTCCCAATAATAAAAGTATTTTTATGCACTGTTCCAAATCATAATGCACAACAGAGTTTCAAAACATTTTATAGGTTGTAAACAACTAAAAATGGCCATTTGTTGAATTTGCAGCATTAGGAGGTCATATTTAGTGAAATCAAAAGCTATTTAAATCAAAAACATCTTAACAGGCCAAGTTACATGTCAACATAGGACCCCTTCTTTGATATCACCTTCACAATACTTGCATCCATTGAACTTGTGAGTTTTTGGAGAGTTTCTGCTTGAATGTCTTTGCAGAAGGCCAGAATAGCCTCCCATAGCTGCTGTTTTGATGTGAACTGCCTCCCAACCTCATAGATGTTTTGCCTGAGGATGCTCCAAAGGTTCTCAATAGGGTTGAGGTCAGGGGAAGATGGGGGGGGCCACACCATGAGTTTCTCTCCTTTTATGCCCAAAGCAGCCAGTGACACAGAGGTATTCTTTGCAGCATGAGATGGTGCATTGTCATGCATGAAGATGATTTTACTACGGAAGGCACTGTCCTTCTTTTTGTACCACGGAAGAAAGTGGTGAGTCAGAAACTCTACATACTTTGCCGAGGTCATTTTCACACCGTCAGGGACCCTAAAGGGGCCTACCAGCTCTCTCCCCATGATTCCGGCCCAAAACATGACTCCGCCACCTCCTGTCTGCCGTCGCAGCCTTGTTGGGACATTGTGGCCATTCACCAACCATCCACTACTCCATCCATCTGGACCATCCAGGGTTGCACGGCACTCATCAGTAAACAAGACTGTTTGAAGATGAGTCTTCATGTATTCCTGAGCCCACTGCAACTGTTTCAGCTTGTGAGCATTGTTTAGGGGTGGCTGAAAAATAGGTTTATGCACAACTGCAAACCTCTGGAGGATCCTACACCTTGAGGTTCGCGGGACTCCAGAGGCACCAGCGGCTTTAAATACCTATCTGCTGCTTTGTGATGGTATTTTAGCAGCTGCTCTCCTATTCCGATGAATTTGTCTGGCAGAAACCTTCCTCATATTACCTTAAACCGAACGAACCCGTCTGTGCTCTGAATCAGACACAAATCTCTTCACAGTACGATGATCACACTTAAGTTTTCGTGAAATATCTAATGTTTTCATACCTTGTCCAAGGTATTGCACTATTTGACGCTTTTAGGCAGCAGAGAGATCCTTTTTCTTTCCCATAGTGCTTGAAACCTGTGGCCTGCTTAATCATGTGGAACGTCCTTGTTAAGTAGATTTCCTTTGATTGGGCTTACTTAGCAAACTGATTATCACAGGTGTCTGATATTGATTTCAATGATCCAAAGCGCCCTGAGACACAATACCATCCATGAGTTTAAATTAAATACAACAAATTAAATGTTTATGACACTTAATTTCAATTTGCATAATCATTTGGAACCCAGTGTATGCTTTCGTAGTGACGTTGTAATCAATGTTGTGGATATTGATTGTACTTCTACATAGTTCTTTCTCCTGTTTTTTTCCCCTTAACTGAAATCCAGGGAAACTGTCGATTGAGGCGATTCAAATTGTGTTTGAGGAACTGAGGAAAAAAGGTAAATATGGTTCTGTCCAGATATATTTCACAGTGTTGAGATTAACAAAGCTTATCATAGCTTAATAAACATTTTCTTTCATTTTTTTTTTACCATTGTGTTGTCTGAACTCAGGTAACCTGGACTGGCTGGACAAGAACAAGGCGCGGTGTTTAGTCATGTGGAGACGGCCGGAGGAATGGGGAAAGCTAATGTACCAATGGGTGAGTAATAAAACTTCAGACGCGTGCCGTGCTGTCTGCGAGACTCAGCACATTTCTCGCTGATAACAGATAAATTAGTAAGAAGAAAATGTTCTTTTAATGCCATTTAATAAGAAGTACATTTGTCAGAGTATGTTGTTCAGTGTCATGGTATTTTTATTAGTGTATCTGAGATAGTCACACCATGAAACCAATAAGACTTACATGAAGGGGCTCTTATATACTGATACTGAGATATGGGACATATTATATCTACTGTTAACTAACTATAAAGAGAAAAATTAAGCATAACTGATGGTAACCGGGTCACAGTCTGCATTCTGCATTAAGATGGTGCCAGGTCACACGTGTGTCTTTAGCCTCGGATAATTTACAAGGCTTATCATAGGCATTTCCATGATGGTTATGTATCATACGTAATAGTGTTGCAAAACATCAAGTAAACAGTGGGCAGTGTTGATGATGGGTACTTGAGCTCATTAGGGCTACAGCAGACACAGACAGATACACACACACACACACACACACACACTCTCAAGCAAAGACAGTCTGCACACTTCTTGCACACTCTGTGGTTGTTATGTTCTCTTTGTTGCAACTCATCACTGACTAATGAAAACAGCACAAGTGTCACATTGTAAACACCTTTTTCCAATCAGGAAAAAAAAATCTTCTCTGAAAGTCATCAAAATGCTTTGTGTCTAATAAGCAATTCTGATATTTACTCAGTGTTGTCATTCCTGTCCCCGTTATGTTTTAGGTTTCCAAAAACGGGATGGTCAACACTGTTTTTACACTTTACGAGCTGTCCAACGGGGATGACACAGAAGGCGAAGGTACCGTACCAGGGAAAGGATATATGGGGCGGCTGTGGCAAAGTGGGTAGGGTGGTCGACTCTCAACTACAGAGTCGGTGGTTCGATCCCCCCCCCCCCCCCCTACATGTCAAAGTGTCCCTGAGCAAGACACTGAACCCTATATTGCTCCTGATAGTTAGCTCTGTGCATGAATGGTAATGTGGGAATGAGAACAGGTCTCCCTTGAAAAAGAGTTTAAGTTCTCAATGGGATTTACTTGTAAAAAATAAAAGGGTTAATATATGAATCAGCATTTTTTTAAAGGTTGTATTGTATTTTAAAGATTGTATTTAAAGAAATGTATAGCAAGGACCCTTGACACATTTGCTTGAAAACGTCTGTAGTAATAAATAATAGTAATATGATTCTTATTCTTCTACCTTCGTGTCCCTCCAGAGTTCCACGGTCTAGAGGAGTGGATGCTGCTGCGCTCGCTGCAGGCGCTACAGGCAGAAGGCAAAGCCGAGATCATCACCATGGACGACGGGAAGGGCGTCAAATTCTTCTGAAACAAACGGTGCTGGAATCTCTCTCTCTCACACTATAGTCTGGAGCCTCTTATATCTCAACCTGAACAGGGACGTTTTTTAAAAGAGATTTGGCCATTTAAGGCTACATACAGAGGATATGCTGTTGCCTTTTGGCTTTATCCAACTCCAAAGCCTTTTCTTATTTGAAGGGAACCTATGTCATTAATGGGGAAAGGGTGGGGGGGGTTAAGCATTCGAAGTTGACACTGTGTTTAAAGTTTGAGGTGACGTTTGTTGCCGTTTAAACATGCAAATGAGTCTTATTATCAGGGGACTAAATGTTATCATGTCTGAAATATACTTTGGGGAACTCTTTGTCCCCGTCCGCTGAAACTTTTACCTTTTTTCTTTTACTGTAAATATTTTCCATTTCCTGGGTTTAATCGACTCGGCTGTCGCTCTTAATGTTCCGAACCGGAGTGTCCCAAAGAAAAATCCCACAACACAATACCGCCGGGACCTTTTTTTTATTTTGAGAATAAATGCTTCCAGAAGAGGAACACGCCACACAGAGTCAAGGACCAAGTGTCCTGACCTCGACTACAAGCCCAGTTTAATAATAATAGTGGACTTTGTGTACAGATATGCTGTCAACCTCTTACTGTGCAGTAGCTACTGTGACACTCCTAATATCTCTCTTTGTGTACATCCAACCTCCTTTTTTTCATATCCCCGTAGGAAAATATATTAGAAATTTGCTAAATTTTTGCTTGTTTTCGTTTCTGTAAAAAAATGTCTTGACACACTGTTGAGTTGTTTGAAACATGAATGGATGAGTAAACAGCGCCCAACTGTGTGCACACGTGCAGATATGGACCCCTGCTATGGAGAGGTTATTCTACACTCTTCTGCCTACAGCTGTAATGCCTGACTGACTGACTGACTGACTGCATACAGCATGGTCCACATCAACAATATCAGCTGTTGTGTGTAAACAACTTGTGGGAATCCAGTGTGTGTGTATGTATGTGTGTGGGTGTGTGTGAGTGTGAGAGAGAGTGATAACACCCAGCTTATTCATTTGTGGGACAGGTGTTGCCATGTGTGGTCTTGGCCGATAAGGTTGTCCTATTTCAGCAGAAGCATAAAGTATCCCCTGTGTGGCTCCCCCTACAGGTTAGAAAGACACACTGTAATAGTGGGCTGCAAACAGTATTCTGTATACTGTATAAATATATTTTTTTTAAACTTTATTTCCACAAAGAAACAGTTTTACCATAACAACAACACAGTAGTGCAGAGAACATAACCCAAACAAACAAGAAAATTGAATAAATGACACATCATATGCATTACACAGCCCTTATTTTTAATTTTTCATTCTAACATTTTAGGACATGAAGATGCTGAAGTAAGGTTTCTGAATTGCAAATTTGCTGGCGTGTGGCTATATGGAATTTTACTAATAAAGAAATTATATTAATAATACACAGTTTTGACAAGAATATCATGTTCGAAAATACCAATTAGAATAGGCTATGATAAATATTAAATTTTAAGTTTATCTAATTTGCTGTGAAAAAGTAAGAAAGATTGTCATGCCAAAATGACTGGCTAAATGTACAATTCTAGAAAAGATGAGTTGTCATACAGTCTATGGTTGTCATGGCTGCATATCTCTGTCGCTCAGACTCATCACGTGACGATAGACTTCACAGAAGCAGAAACCTGTAGTGAAGTGACTCATCGTTTGTATCTTAATTCAGATAATCGAGGGAGAGTGAGATTGTGTCTGCGCTAATCAACGACAGACCAATAAGAAGAGGAGAAAACATCCTGTTATTCTGCTGTTTTTCTGCGTACTGCTTGTACAGTCAACACTGGCACGTGTGCAGCTTAATCAATACAAGGAACCGTGACATAAAGAAACTCCTTTTATTCAAGGTTTTCAAATGCAACACAGGCATTTTTATATCGCTTCAAATGTTACAAATTATCCCAAGCAGTATTCTAGAGAGAATAACTAGTTTGTCATAAAAACAAGAAGAATGAAACAAATGCAAATTTATTTTAAATTAATTCAAATTGAACTATTAAATGAGAGGGTTTAGTTTAATTTTAAGTAAATGTTTGAATGTAGAATTTTATATAATGAAAATGTTTTACAAAAAAATTCAACATATAGAAAACAAAAAGAACAAACAAATGAAGTTTATGGATTCTGTCTCGGAACACTATACCATTATTTCACACTGACAGTGCTACATAGACTAATTAATTTTTTAGGGACCTAAAGTTCGTTATGAACAATAAAAAAAATAAAGCGCATAAAATAGTAATCCAAAATGCATTCTAGCTAAATGATGGGGTTTCAATCAAAGTGTAGTCGTTTTGCAAAACCCTCCCTGTAATGACTCCCTCTGGACCGTCTTATTAGCGCGTGGAAGCTTTCCACGGAGGGGCGGAGTTGGGAACGCGAGCGCACAGGACGCAGCGCTCTGTTGATATAGGCAGCGCCGTCCTCTCAGCGGTGGTTATGGCTGAGGACTTGGTCCAGAGAGGAGACGAGGACTGCTCCAGCACCTTGGATTATTTGATACGGAACTATGCGTTAACCTGCATTTTGGGAATCTTTACTTTTACGCACACGACTGTGATGAGTAAGTAGCCACATTTTTTCTTACTTTTCTGTATTGTTCCTCTTTTAAATAGCCATGTTAAAACACATTTCCAGTGAGTGTTGACAGAAGCTACAGGTAGGCAATTGCAGCTCATATATTATAGATAGGCGTGTTTAATCTAGTCTCGTCGTGAACAAGACCGGTTGTTTTGCCGTCAACTTTTCGTTAAAAGCCACTGTCTCCATTGACATCATGGAAAAGTAACTTATATATTAAAGTAACGGTGCTCTATCTTTTACTATTGTCCCATTATAATGTCATTTTCCACATCCAGGCTCTGAATCAAAAGTCTGCTGAACTGAACCTGCTTCTAGTAGGATCATGTCCAACGCACAGGTTGAGATAGCAGGACGCGGTTTCCCAGGCGGCCTCTCCACCACCATGGATATCACCGACGATTGCTTAACCCGCGTGCCATCCGTGCTGAGGGCGCACGGTGCTTTGGGCGCACGTAGAAACTCTTACAACCTGCAGAAAATCAGCATGGACATAGATTCGCCTTTGTACAGCGGTGTCCTCTCCAAAGCCTTGTCTTGGTCCGCCGAGAATATCTTATCATTGCCCGAGTGTAGAGCCGAGGAGGAGGAAAAGAGCGAGGAATACCACTCTCCTCTGCCGCTGTCCCCGATCACAAGCCCGGGCACAAGCTCCAACAATAACACGCCCCCGTGCGCCCTGCAAAAGCAGCCCACAACAACAGGGTCCCACAGTAGCGGCTCTGAGAATGAACTTCAGAGCAGCAGCAAACAGATCAAAACATTGTCTCGCATCACGTTTGACACCCAGTGGTCCGAGCAAGAGGAGCGGGACGAGGTGGAGACCAAAGCGGTGGCGACCTCTCCGGAAGGACGGTACCTCAAGTTCAACATAGAGATCGGACGGGGCTCGTTCAAGACGGTCTATAAAGGACTGGACACGGAGACCACGGTGGAGGTGGCATGGTGCGAGCTACAGGTAAGGATGGCCATTTGAGCGGACAATGTGGATGATCAACACACATTTTTCATTTGTTGTTAAAGGTGCACTATGTAGTTTCAGGCGAGAGGGATTTGTTTCCAAGAGCAGAGCCTGCAGTTAGTTTACAAAACATATTTTCTCTACGTGTAAATCTTAGTATTGACTAGTTCTATCATCATGAATCAGAAGAAAATTAATTTGAGATGCCTGGAACCAAATGCAAGACATGAATATGTTTGTAAACAATGACAGTGAGACAGTGACTTGTCAGGTTGATTTTCTAACTTCGAACAGTGTTCAAGGGATCACATTTTCCTGTGAGGAAAGTGTGTTTATTCAGTAAAGACAATATACCTTACCAAATGTTCCCTTCTCTGACACACCCAAAGTGAGACAGTGCACCTTTAAGTAGCTGGACTATTGCTAATAAAGCCAATTATGATACACATTAAAGGTGGAGTCTTGTGCAGTGATATTCACTGATTTTGACAAAAAAGGGATTTTGACAACAAGCGTTCTCCAGAATCACTGACTCCACCTTTAAGTTCCAGTGAGTCATTGCAGATTAAACTAATTCCCTTTCTGTCATATTAGTCTCCAGCCAAAGTTGATCCTTACTCCAGTAGATCTCCCTTTCTCTTCCCAGTAACAAAACTAGGTCAGATGTACAAGGTTGATACTTTCTGATTGTTTCCTGCCCCACTCGGCTCCAACTCTCCTCTCATGGCCACTAGAGTTGATGTGAAGTAGCTTATCCATTCTATTTCTATTATTCTACCTTTTCTACCCCATTGACCTTGAGGTGGGCTGTGTTGTGACCCCAGTCGCCCAGTCAGTTCCATGCTATAGCACTCTGCCCTCCATGATCCCCTCTAATCCCTGTTTTCATTAACAACCGGTGACACCGAGCCGGAGCGAGATTCCTGAACGCCTCGTGTGCAAAAATTAGATCAACACAGAGGCAATAAGGCATTTTATATTCACCTCTGATGATCTACCATATGTGCCTGTGGATTAAAGGTGGAGTCAACAATTCTGGCGAACCCTTGTTGTCAAAATCAGTGAATATCTCCTCAAGATCTGCTACCTGTGTGTGTGTGTGTGTGTGTGTGTGTGTGTGTGTGTGTGTGTGTGTGTGTGTGTGTGTGTGTGTGTGTGTGTGTGTGTGTGTGTGTGTGTGTGTGTGTGTGTGTGTGTGTGTGTGTGTGTGTGTGTGTGTGTGTGTGTGTGCGTGCGTGTGTGTGTGTGTGTAAAATGAAAAGAAAATCGGCCTTGGCTCTGTAAACTAGCATGTTAACACAGGGAGCCCACAATAGCTGGCAACATGCCCATTTACAGGACCTAGGCTGTGTATTAACAGTGGATTTTTGTTCATCACTGTAGCCATAACAAGCACACACACAGTATGGACAGGTAGCGGATTGTGAGGAGATATTCACTGATTTTGACAAAGTGATTTTGACAACAAACGTGCTCCAAAATCACTGACTCCACCTTTAATTTCTAGTTTAATAGCTGCTTTTGAAACATTTCCACCTTGCCAGATAATACATCGTATCCGGCTCAGGGTCTGTCTTCACGTGCCCCATGTAAACAAACCATCTACAACTTCCACACACATACATTCTCTGTGCATCCACTCTGATGAAAGACCTCAACCTAAACCTGTCAGCACTCCCTTTAGAGCCCCCAAACAGCCCGGGCTAACAGCTGCCTGCCACTTCCCTGTGCTACCATGGTTTGATAGCACCATGGAGGATTTGAAGGTTTAAGCTCTAAGTCCACCCTTAACGTTTGCTGTTGCATGTGACATGCTTAGATATCGGTGACTGGCGGCCAGCGAAGCTACTTAGCGGCAAAGTTGTGCCCTTGTTCCCTCAATAACCTCTAATTAAATTCTGTGCCACTGACATCGGAGTACACAGCTTTACCAATAGTAAACAATATCCTATCCTAGTATGCATACTTAGTTAGATATTGCCACATTTGCATATTTTATCAAACATTTCTGGAAAAAAAGCGAAACGCAAAAACAGAATAATTCTAATGTAAGTAGTCTATATCTTTAATATGTTTTACCCTATTCACCTGCACTGTCTCACGTTGGGATCTTGCGACACATCACATGAAAGCACCTTCTTGCATTGCACACACACAGAGAGAGTCTTTGTGTGTTGCCTCTAAGCTCTGCGGGAGGCCTCTGCGAACAGACAGTCAGGGATTACACAAGGTGAAGTGAATCTGCTCTCTGAGGCTCAAGGCTCCAGCTATAGCAGGCTGGGACTGCTGCCTCTACAGCCCACTTGTCAAGCCCAGGCAACAGGTGTCTGTTTTGGGGGCGGGGGAAAGTAGATGGACAGGGACACTTCCAGGCTCACATCCAGTGTTTTTCCTGCATGGAGGAATTTTTTTTACGCCCCCCAGGGAGGTGATATTCAGCACTTAAGGAAAATCACCAGCAGTAAAATGATCAAAATTGAGAAGAAAAAAAGCTATTTAAAGCCTATCCAAATGTGTTACTAATTCAGCCCAATTCACCCCCTATTTCTTGCAATTATAGATAACTAAGTTTTTAACAGGTTACTTAGCAGAATTAACATTTTAACATAGAGTCAGTGATCTCTATGGTAACGCAGCATGGGTCAACATGTATTGCTATAAGTAATATAATTGTAAGAAACAAACAGCAAAAATCAGCAAGTAAGATAACACGGACTTCTTTTTTTTCATAAACAATTTTTATTGAAATTTTAATTTTTCTAACAAACATACAAAACATTTAGAACCCCACCCACCCCACACCCCAAACAATCCTTGGACAGATGACACATGAAATGACTTAAAAATTAAAAAAACATTGAAAACAGTTACAAAAGAGACAACTACATGCAGTGTGTAATATGACATCATCAAGAAAGTTCTAGAAAGCGATAACACAGACTTCTATCCTTTACTGTTGCACGTAGTCCTGACCCCCAAAAAGTGTTGCGACCAAAATATGTTTCGCGTATTCAACCCCCAAAGGCCCATGCTGAGCCAGGAAAAAACCCCGTCAGAGATGCCCACAGATGTCCCTCTATACCTGGTGCACTGTTGCGACACATTTGTGGACGTTTTACACCCTCCAGTCAAAACACAAGGGGATCTTAGGCCTTGACTTCTTAAACCATAGCCTTCCCTTTTAACTTTTTGTGGTGTGAATAAGTGTCATAATATTCTGTGGGCCGGGGGGGATTGTGTGATCATTATTGGAAACAACCTATGGCTATTTCATCTCTTTACTTTAGACATGAGCCCAGTTAAGCTTCCTTAATCGCCTTCTAATAAGCTTAAAAGTTGGCCATTGTTGATATGGTTACTGTTGTGATAAGTTAACCCTCAAAGAAAAATCACCACCCCCGACCTACCCGTGTGTGTGCCCTTGATTGCTTGAATGAACACACAAGCTGGCTGTTGGTGGCTAAACACAATCACCCTGTAATATTGACAGCAGCAGCAGCTGAAGGTGCGTCATTAGAAAGGCAGGTATTGTGGCAATGCCTTAAAGGGACAGTTCAGTGTTTTGTTTAAGTGCGGTTGTTTGAGGTACTTATGCACAGTTAGGCTGTTACCTTATGGAGATGGTGATCAGTGCAGTCATTATAATATATACGTTTCTGGGAGACAAAAGTTATATTTATCACGGATATAAATGCTAACCTAAAACATAAATATCAGTTCAATCATACACTAAATGTAGTATTTTTTTACTATTGATTTGCGGACTGCTACGCTGCACTGCACCGGCACACAGCCTCTTATTTTTGCACTTTTTTCCAAGCACATTTCGACCATGTATTACTATGACAACTTGTCCTAGATCAACATTTATGTATGTGTTTCTGCTGGCCCCCTCTGCAAAAGTACCATCTCCATAAGGTAACAGACTAACTAGGCATATTTACCTCGCACAACCCCACTTCAAAAATACTGCACTATCCCTTTAAGCTCTCTTAACTATGTATTCAGGCCCGTGATTGCAGGTTCAAATGTCAATCTGCTTTAGATGATTCATTCCTTTTACGGATAAATGTATTTAATTGGGCATAATTTGTCCGTAGACACTCAGAGCTGTTCTCCTGGCTTTACAACATATTGTCGGATTTATTGCTTCACTTGAACACAGGTCTATCAGGGCGGTGTCTGTTCGCTGGAACCTTTTGTACAAGCAGACAAAAACTAAACAATAAATTTTAGATTCTTCCATGACATGCGCAACACAAGAGCTCAACCAGGACAATATAGTACATTATACTGGGCTTACTTTATAAACTCCACATGGCTATTATTAGGGCTATTATACAACAGAAAATAACTGGAATATGAGCTTCCTTGAGCTTGTTTTAGCCGCATTTAAACACATATTCTTAAAGCAAATACTCACAATAAGGAAATACTTAACCTAGTATTTAGGCACTTTTATCGATTATTTGTTCATAGGGTAATGTGAGTACTCGAATATTGAAATGATTGAAAATGCCCATCCCTAGTATCCACCCGGGGTCCCACAAATGTTTTCTGGATGTATGCATATATTTATATTGCCACTAACACATGCATCTATTGTCGTGCTGCAAGAGACTGAACAATGCATCAACATTGAAAATATTATCAGCTAATATTAGCTTATCACACAGTGTGCCAGCAGCAGCAGTCCAATGTCGGTCGGCTGATAACAATAATAATGAAAATAATAAAAAGCAAACAAACTATGTATGTCAGCGCGGAAACGCCAAAGATACATTTGAGGTAAAATTAATAAAAGACTGGTGAGTTTATTCTAACACTGTAAAATGTTTAAAAGCTAATTTAAAGTTATCAACGTGTGGAACGATGAATGTCCTGCTGATATATTGACATCATTTTTTTAAAACTCTCAAATCGAATACATTAATACAATAGGCTACATTATACACAATACAACATATAGATAATTAGAGTGATAAAGTAAAATAAAATGGATATTCAGTCCCATTATCAGGCCAATTTTGATAAATATTTGACAGTGATTGAGATACTGAGGATATTGTAGCGTAGGTGGATCCCTAGTGGAATACATTTATTAATAACTCAAGCGCATTAAAGACATGTGACTGTAAGTTTAGAACTGTTTCTAAAAGCAGCTTGGCAAAAAAAAAGGCTCCCAGGTGGCAGATGCCTAGCAACCGTTGCCCCACCGACTGCTGGGTGACTCAGGTGCCATATAGGCAGCAACATAAACTGGCCTTAGAGGGAAATGCACCGATAAATAATGTATGAGCTATTGTATGGTCGCCCACCCACCCCCATTCACCTTACACTTAAGCAAACACAGTTTACAGCCCACGCTATTTACCTCAGTCATTGTCATTGCTGCTTTTACAAAATTAACTATCATGAAAAAGTGAACATCGCTCGTCGCACTGAATCGCACGTGTGAATATTGTAGAGCACAACAGACTGTGAGCGCGACAGCACAGCGAGCTACTTAGTAACTAATAGAAATGAGTGCACTCACTGGGGCACATGTCCTTTTTTTAGTGAGTCCCCTTTTTCAAAGGACATTGCTAGTTGTGGTTGCACAATACCTTTTTTCTCTGACCCGCATCGGGAACTCAGACACTTTTATAACACATAGATTTGTTTCCCTTTCAAACCTACAAAAAAAAAACATCACGCTCTATATAAACAGCTTCCCCACGCTCTACTTCACCACAGCCACCTGTTCGCTCAGCCCCTTATCCGGGTTTATTAGGGCCCGCGCTTAATGCAAGAGTGCGTTTTAAAAATACTGTAGCCAGCACCCACCAACACCAATTAGCCAATACCTTTAGATGCATAAATACAGGCTAGAGAGACAGTTTTTCTGCTGATTAATGACATACCAAGGCGTTAAAGGTTTGGTGCCCTGCTCCTTGTGTGGTCGTGGGTGTTAGTAGACGGTCACAAAACGTCTTAACTGCTGCACATAAAGCTCTCTAATGATAAAGTGCTTGAAGTGGGCTATTATTAATCAGTGGTGGTTGTTGCTTGAGCTAAATGCACAATCAAGGCTAACATAAAAACACAGTGGCTTTTAAACAGTTATGTACGTATGTGTGTGTGTGTGTGTGTGTGTGTGTGTGTGTGTGTAGAACTGGTATCAAAGGATCAAATGTGTGCTGTTGAGAAGATATAACGAAATACATTTTCTCTGTTTGTATCAAAGGTATTATTATATTACTACCTATTATTGGGTTTGAGCTTTGTCTGCTATGGTGCTACTGGTGCTTTAACTAAGTAGACAAAATAAACATTCCCACTGTCTGGTTCCAAATTTTCAAATGCAAAGTATTTGGATGGGGTTCAGTGTGGTGTTCTTGTTGTTGTTGTGAAAACGGGAGCCTCAGAAAATTACCATTTAAATACAGAACATTTTGCTCTGGGAACTTAACACCTGGCATTTGACAGTATTTTTCCAAACGTTTGTAGACTTAAAATTTATTGAATAATAAAAAAAATAATAATAATTTTTCCTATAATAACAAGTATTGTTCGTGTTAGATTGACTCTGTATGGTTAAAACACTCAAAGAAACAGAATTACCTAAGGACAACAACAGAAGGAGAAGGTGGTGGTGGTGGAAGATTTACATCACCTCCTAAGATTTGGGTTCACTGGGGAGAAAGAGTTGGAAACAGCACCGCTCACATTCAAGCTCAGAGAGTTTTTTTTAAAGCCCATATAATAGCACCAGGTTAAATTAAAGCTATAAAAACCCTATTAATGTCCTGCCACGCTGCTCTCTGCACTGTTTGTATTGTGAGCTATGAGGTTAAACACACCGAAGCATGAATCTAATTTGGCAGCGACCCTGGATTTGCCATTGCCTTTCTCTCTCTCTCTCTCTCTCTCTCTCTCTCTCTCTCTCTCTCTCTCTCTCTCTCTCTCTCTCTCTCTCGCTCTCTCTGTCTCTCTGTGTGTGTAACCTTTATCTGAATGTGGCTAGTGTTTCGGTGACATAACATAATGCTGTGGGCTCCCTATCAGTTCTTCTGCATCCAACATCAACACTGTCTTAGCCTCGCAGGGCCTTATGGTGCAGCCCAGATCCCCTTCTTATCAGGGCCCTGTCAATGTTCTCGGAAGTAGAAAGCTGAAGGAGGCCTCACCACGATAGCCTGCATTTACACATGGCAAACACGTCACTTTTGACGTGAGGGCTTGTTTGTTTGTTTGTTTGAATTACCTTCCGCAGCCAAGGCCACACTGTGTCACCTTATAAAACTTAATGTACTAAATGTGCGCTACGTTTTTTGGTGATTGCCGTGCAAGATACAGCCTGTCTGTATATCGTACAGTATGCACACGTAGCGCAGCAGCTAAGATAACAGCGTCTCATTGGCTGATGGTGATAGTATGTTAGTGTCTTATTTTTTAGGGTGGATACTGGGAGGTACATGCCAGGGCAGCATGGTGGCTCTGTGTTAAGGAGCCCGGAGCCTTTTGGTGGGGTTGTGTTTGCCTCTGTTGGGAAAGTGAATTGCTCATAGGTGTAGAGGTGAAAGTGAACAGGTTTTTTTTTATGGGTTTGAGCAACATGGTTAGACTGGTGTTTGTAGCCTGCCTCTAACCTAATGCATTATGGGAGATGAAGCAGATGCACCCATTGACCCTGACTGTGATAAGATGGTGCTGAAAATAGACTGATGGACGGTGCAAGCACGAGAGAACTATACTCAGAAGGTGCCAAAGAATCATATTGACTACATCGTTGTGTCTTTATTTTACTGCTGCTTGTTTCTCCATGATAAGTTATTTGTTACGAGGTGTATTTGTTACATGTTTGAACCAGTTTTTTTCATCAGCTACTAACAACTTATTAAATAATTCGGAAATATCTCTTGCAAAGCATAATTTATCCTTCTCCAAAGGTACATATACTGCACAGTAGGTAAAAGACAGAGCCTCACAAAGTGTTATATTCATTGGAAGTAATCAGATGTACAGTAAGCCTATTATTCATATAACTTATTAATCAGTTTAAAAGTTGGATCACCTCAGTACAATAATGGGGTGTTTAACGTTGTAGCTTAGATAATTGTGTGTTAGTCAGACTGCTGAGACTTACAAACACAGTAATCTGACTTTCTGTTTGTTCTTCTATGTTTTAATGTCTCCACAAACATCCAGAATATTCCGTAATGTCCGAAACACATACAGTATAAGCTCAAGATATTATCCACTTAAAAATCATAATTAAATCACGAAAAAAATCCTCTTTATGTTTATTGTAAAGTGTGTCAGCGGTAGAAAAAAAAAAATCTTAACACCCGAACTGCCGTGACACATACAGTAGCTCTGCCAGCCACAGACTGAGACTGGGAACACTTAATGGGGAAAAACACATTAGAAAATGCTTTTCCAGATGTTCTGACTGAGCTATTGTACTTTGACGTACACAAGTGTGCTGCTGGCAGAGCCCGAGTCTCCCGGCTGAGTCACTGCTTTTTTTTACTGGGATCCCTCTGAAGATCCATTATTTCTTTTTTCGTCCTGTGAGAGTTTCTTTGGTGAGTGGTCCAGGTTTGTTTTAAAGTTTTTCCAGCTTCCAGTAGTGGTGACGACCCATATTTTTTTTTTAAATACGATCGCAAGCTCTGATTGGTGTATTATTTAAGATGGAAAAATGCTTGTGACATGACACACCAGTGCTTTGGTAGATACTTTTAAAGTAACATCAATGTCCCTGTACTCTTAAGAGAATCTTTGGTGTTTACAATATTTGGATTGGCTCTGTCATATTTAAAAGGAGCTCGGCTAGGAATTTATAGTACAATAGTTTTTTGCCAGAAAATGAGTCACCTCTAGTGTACACTGGAGGCCTGTAATGGATCTACACTTCAACAATACAATTAGTGTTGGTCTTTAACCTGATTAGTCACCTATCTGTGTATATTTTTTTCCAATATATCTATCATGGGACTTACCCTTCTGTCTATCAATGCATATTAAAACTATATAAAACAATCTTTACACAGTGCAACCACAGCAGACTTGCAGGTTAAATGTGGATATTTCAGTTCAATATTGATTTAATGTCATCCTCATTTGATTGATCTGTCTACAGATGGGCAAGACACTTAACCTTAAATTGCTCCTGATAGTTAGCTGCTGCTATCGGTGTATGAATATATGTGTGTGAATGGGTTGAATATTTACAAAACAATGTAAAGTGCTTTGGGCCTGTGAAAAAAACAGGGAAGAAGGCTATAAATGGAGTCCATTTACCATTTGTTTGATGATTCTAGTGATTGCCTGATTGACTCACACTTGTGAACTTTTGCCCCGGACACTCCGAACTCGTACATACGTCGCCTTAAGAAAGAAATCGCTTGTGCACTTTGTAAAAACAACATCTCCCCCACACAGTGTTTTTAGTAACGACAGTGTGTGACGCTTGTTCCTTTTTAGCTGTAAACACGTGGACGGAGAGAGGCCCATAGAGTCGTGCTTCCTAAACAAACTAAAAGAGCTCACGTTTTAATAGCTTTCGGGGCTCTGAGGCCAGAGTTCAGGGGAAAAAAGACCACTCCATGTAACCTCTGGTCATTTCTGAACCAAACGTGTGTGTGTGTTGACGCGTGCACGACGGAGGTGTTAGTGGTGTAAATGTGCTCTGAGTTGCCATGTTAGTTTTCAGATGAATTGGCCATTTGTGTACAGTACTGGCTGACACTTCTATATAGCCGTAAAAAAAATTCTCAGTCAACAGATTGTGTTACCTCCCGGACTTTACCGTTAACTTTTAACCTCTACCTGTTTCAAGATCATGCTCTTATAAAATATTGTTTTTTGACTACATATTTATATTTGCTATCATTAGGTTGCTGCTCTCTCACCCCTGTATATTGTATTTTTATGTTTTTATCATCTCAATTATAAAAAACTGTCTGACACACCCAAAGTTACATAGTCCACCTTTAAGCCTTAAGAAAGAAATCTTTTCGTGCACTTCGAAAAACATTTTGCTCCCTACAGTTTTTTTTAGTCTGGACAGTGTGTGACGCTCAATAATATAAATTATTGTGCAGAACTGAGCTGTCCGTCAGTTAGTGGAGGATTCATACATCTTTCACGCTGTCTCCTTCCTGTGACCAGGGCAACCACTTGCATACCATCACTATGTTAAACTATATCCGGTGCTGTGCCACATGATAGCACATCCTTGTTTGTCATTGTAACATTATGCGACTGCTGCACCCTTTAACAGCAGCCGCAAGCAACAACAGTACACAACCACCAGTTACCTAACATACTGGTTGGACATGTAACAAGTGTATCACATTTCAAAACAGTTACATTTAAAGGTACAGTTAGTGATTCTGCAGAGAGCTTGGTGTCAAAATATTTTTTTTGTTAAAATCAGTGAATATCCCATCACGATCCACTACCTGTCCATACTGTGTGTGCGGCATACTGCAAAAAATGCAGTGTTGATACACAGCCTAGTCTCTGTAAACTGGTATGTAAACAAAGGGTATGACGAGAAAAGGGGCCCAGCGTAACTAGCAACATGTTAGTTTACAGAGCCTAGGCTGTGTATTAACAATAGTGACTTTTTACAAAAAGTGATTTTGACAAAAAAACATTCTCCAGAATCACTCACTGAACCTTTAAACCATCTGTAGAGTTCAAACAACCAGAAGACTTTGCAGGTATTTGAAATTCCAAGTCATATTTGAGGAAATGTATCAACCTTGTAAAAAGCAACATCAGATAAGAGATGAAAGCCTGAGGATTTCAGTGGGACTTTCTCTATCGCTCTCCTTTGTCAGATCTCTGTAAAATACGGCTTCACAACAAAGCTGGGAATATACTGCCTGGCTTGGAACGCCAGATGTGTGCAGCTTTCATCTTTAGGATTTTTTTTTTTTACACCAGTGGCCCCTTGCCTTACGGTCAAGAAACATTTAAGATGATTACCACCAACATTGAAAGATAAGAAGAATATACCTACAACTATAATGAATTGGTTTTAAATTGGTACACTTGATGTATTTTAAACACCATTCATTTATCTTAAGAACATCATTGACAGATCTTTAATAAGCAATATCTGAGAACAATGTTTGAGCATGTTTATGTTACAGTTGTTTTGTAATCTGGTGCATTAATATAAACAACTAACTGCAAAACAAATCTACCCACTGCTATGACAAATGTCAACTTACCTTAAATAACCTTACCTCACCTTACCTTTAACCCTTTCAAAAAGTGGTACCAATATTTCCAATTCAATTCTACTTTATTGTTCCCTTGGGGGAACTTGTATCGGGCCTACAAAACCTTTATCTTATATATATGGATAATGGATCTTCTTCAGGCCTGTAGAAACGTAATGAAATGAAACAAGCTTGAGGGCAAATAAGTTATGGGAGCCTTTGACCTAAAATTACCTCATTCAATTGTATTGTAGTTTTAAGCTACTGTTTGGCAAACTCACCTGAGTGACAGTCAAGTGAACTTATGCCTCTTTCACCTAACTCATCCTCAGAGCGACAGCTCACTTTTAAGAATCTCGGTGTTGTTTCCACCGCCGACCCTACCCTTACTGGTAGGGCGGGGTTTAGGCTGGACTGCGATAGCCGCCGCCAGAAAGTGGGTCAAACTATCGGACTGTAGAACTGTGGTCAAGCCAGCGGTCTCTTGTTTTTGCTTGGTCAAACCAGCCGCTTCTTTATTTATTCCCCCCGTGTTGAGAGCACAGAGACGGCTCGGTGCAACTGATAGAGACAGTGAGCGAGCAGCGCTGGCAGCTACGTGACATCGTAGCAGTGGGACACAGTGTAGCCAACTGATTCATTTAATGACGAGGAAAAACACCACACAATAAACAGTGCCGCGTCACATTTTCGCCAAAACTCTCTTCACTCTAGCCGAGGTGACTACAAACGGCGGAAATGATTCAAACCAGCCGCTTCTTTATTTATTCCCCCCGTGTTGTTGTGAGCGTGTATTTTACTACTATCTATGGCGTAAACACACAGAGACCGCTCGGCGCAACTCATAGACACAGTGAGCGAACAAACAGTGCTGGCTGCGGCAGCTACGTGACTATGGGACACAGTGTAACCAACTGATTAATTTATTGACGAGGAAAAACACCACACAATAAACAGTGCCGCGCTCACATTTTCGCCAAAACTCTCTTCACTCTAGCCGAGGTGACTACAAACGGCGGAAATGATTCAAACCAGCCGCTTCTTTATTTATTCCCCCCGTGTTGTTGTGAGCGTGTATTTTACTACTATCTATGGCGTAAACACACAGAGACCGCTCGGCGCAACTCATAGACACAGTGAGCGAACAAACAGTGCTGGCTGCGGCAGCTACGTGACTATGGGACACAGTGTAACCAACTGATTAATTTATTGACGAGGAAAAACACCACACAGAGCTGTGCTCACATTTTCGCCAAAACACAAGACTCTCTTCACTCTTGCCGAGATCTACACATGGCGGAAATGATTCTTTCGACCAATCAAATGACGGCAGTGTGTAGCTCCGCCTTCTCATGCATTTTCGGCCCGCTTTCAGGCGGCCAGTACCCTTACGGAGGAGTACTGAGATCGGGAGCGGCTCAGAGCGGTTAGGTGCGCTTAAACCGTACCCTACCCAACTTTTGGCAAATGAAAAGCCAAACTACCCGGACCGAACCGCTCCGATCCGACCCGCTCTACTCGGTGGAAACGAGGCATTATACAACCCTTCACAACAAGTATGTGCAAATACTACTGAGGCACCAGAATATCTAAGGAATAAGCCCATGAGGGACACACCTTTTAAAACCTCTCATATGTCATTATAACAAACCCGTTGAGGCATGTACAGTAGTATGTAGGTCGAAAGATAATTATCATAAACATTGGTAACACTTTATAATAACTATCCGTTGTAACTCGTTAATAGATCATTAGTAAATGATTATTAATGATTTGTTAAGTGTTTGTTAGCAGTTTGTTAAGGATTTATAACAATGGTATATAGTTAATTGCTTAATAATTGAATCAGTTCATCTGGGACGAGGCTGAAATAGGCTATAGACTATACACAGTGCATGGGCAACTGAGGGCAGCCCCATTTTCAAATATTTTTAAATTAACTCAATACACACCGTGCATGCCATGGACTTGAACGTGAAGTGATCAGTTAATCTCGGATTACCTCCCAGATGAACTGATTCAATTATTAAGCAATTAACTATATACCATTGTTATAAATCCTTAACAAACTGCTAACAAACACTTAACAAATCATTAATAATCATTAATTAAGAGTTTACTAATGATCTATTAACGAGTTACAATGGATAGTTATTATAAAGTGTTACCACAAATAATTAGGACTTAACTGTTGAGAGTTTGGTAGTTAAATATGCTATTGTAAATGTTTAGAGGAAGTCTGTGAACTACAAGGCTGCTGGTACAAAATGCTAGTGATTGCGAAGTGGTTGAGACATTTTGTGTTTCACAAAAAAATTATTTAGGTCCTTGTTAAACATGTAATATATGGCTTTTATGATCCCCAGAATGGCTCTTTGTCAGTATGGCAATAACATATTGTAGAAATGTAGTCAACAGGAGATGATACATCATTTTTATTTGTACATAAAAAGTTCCAGCGCAAAATACCAACAAATAGTGACATGAATTCATGCACAATGGAATATTCACAGTCCGATTTTTTTAAGCTTAGGTGATCAGAAAGGCTCTCTGTTGTGTTGTAAAGATGTCGGCACTGATTATTGTTTGCGGCTGCCACAGCTGCCTGAACCAGCTGACTAGGTGTAATCAAGTTTAAGAGCTGACAGGTTCATTTTGGCCCTTTACAGCAGTGACAGAGCATGACAGGCAGCTATGTCTGCAGTGCCTGACATATATACAGCCCCGGAATAAAAATTAAGAGACCGGTCTGCATTTTTCTTAAATCTTTATCTCTATATTACTTATTGAAATTGCTCTTATTGACAATATTTTTATTGTGAATTTGGTAGAAATGTTGTCAGTACTTTAGTTTATATTATAAAATCAAAATGTCTATTCTACTCCAACATATACAATTAAAGAGTAAAACAAGAGACACTGAACATTTGGAGTGGTTTCTTAATTTTTTCAATAATGGACCCTTAGTGTGTGTGCAGATTGTAAAACAGCTCAATATGCAATGAGTATTTATGAAAGAATCTCATATGACACGTTAATTGTTTATTCAATCCTCACACAACCAGTATACTGTGTGCCCCGTAAAAAAAAATCCCCTTTGTTCAGAACCCGTTTACAGAGGCTAGGCCGTGTATTAACACCAGATTTTTTCAGTGCACAGACAGTACGAACAGGTAGTGCATGAGGAGATATTCAATGATTTTGACAAAAGGTGATTTTGACAGCAAGCGTTCTCAAGAATCACTGAGTCCACTTTTAAGTGGGTGTTTTTTTCAAATCAAGTCTGATAAAATTTTGCTTAAGCTCAGATTCCAGCTTTGAGTCACATGAAGTCGACTTATTTTAAGCGTTTGTCGTCATCACAAGTTTGTCATCAATCATATTAGTGGACAATTTCATAAGAGAATTTGATTAAAGTTATTGTGTAGACCTGGCTGCTTTGCTGTATTTTGATCCGCTCTGTCCTACGGGTATCTTGTGATCTCTCTGTGGCTCTCTGAGTTAAATCCAGACTTCATTACATTTGTTCCAGTCACACACACTTTGCCTCTCATCAGATGTCTTTGCACTCAGTTAACGGTCTGTGTAACAACCCCTCCCCCCCATTCCACACACACACACATACACACACACGCACGCACACGCACACACGCGCACACACACACAAACCCCTTACAGCATTTTAGAGCTGCCTTTCCCATGCAGGGTTATTCGATCACATCGGGGTGAGGGCACACTCTCGCTCGTCTCCCGTTTAACTTCGACTCCTCAAAGGTCAACTGAGCAGTGTCACGGGGGTCAACCAGGTTCTTTAAACGCACCGTCGAGTGGTGCCATCGTTTATTAATTACTGTGATTGGTGTCGCATTAGCCTGAGAAATCCCCCTGAAAGTCATGGGCCTACATGTTGTTTTTTGTTGCCATATATAAGCAGAATTGCACCTCGCATTTTAAATGGCCGCCGTTAAGCAACTGTTGAATAATTCGTAGAAATTTCCGTTGGCACAATCGTCCAAGTGCAATTAGCGACAAGCTGCATTGACACAGTGATTATAAATGAGGTGGATAAGGCATGTAGCGTGTAAGGACAAGTTAGCAGTTACTATAATCGCTCAACATGTCAACTTGAAAGGCAGGAGGATTACTTTTTATAGAAGAGGCATTCAAAGACAATTCTCAAAGTGCACAGTAGTTCATAATAGAGGTTTGAGGGAGCCACCAAAAACAAACAGTAGGCAGGTTAAGAGATGTGAAGAACAAGAAGGTAAACATAGCAATTATGTAAGGTCTCTCTCCCCGCCCCGCCCATTTTAAATTAAATCAATCTTCAGCCTCTCAAACAAGGTGATGAGGCAATACGTCCTGAGAATACTCAAACACTTTCAAAGGGGGGAAAAACATGAAAGAAAAATGACCAAAAAGCTATTTTAGGCTATATCTTCCCTATTTTTAAATAGCTGGTCCACCAGACAACATTGACAAGCTGATTATCCAATTGCAAAATGTACTCCAAAAGTGCACTTAAGTCTGCAAATAAAAATAAATAAAGGAAAAATACGATACTTAAAAATTATGACTTTTAGCTGTGATAGGTCCGACTGTAAAATATATTTCATATCTAGGAAAAAAACATCAGATGGAAAAGGACCTGCACTGGCACAGGCCACTATTCCCCTAGTGACATACATGCGAGTTAAGAGTGTAATCCTGCATCTAGGTCTACTCGATATGGTGCAGGTAATTAGATCGGCGCCAGCAGTGAGGTCAGGTAGTTGGATAGAGTGAGAGCAGCAGCAGTCAAGAGGCGGGTTTTGAATCCTAAATCCTTATGAGATTAATGGCTCACCTCTCTCTGCCCCCTCTTTCTATATACTGCCCATGTTAAATTTTCCTTGGAAGGAGCACACTGCCACCTCAGTTCTCCACCTGCGAATGTCTAAATGCAACACTGTGTGCCAGTGTGAGCGCCTGTTTAGTGTTTACGCCAAGGTGCATGTCACTCAGTCAGTCAAGAAGACATAGGTATGTCTGGTATACCTACGTCTGGTATGTAGGCCTATAGTGTATGAGGTGGGGGGGGTCAGACTCTCTCTCCCTTTGACCTCAATCCCGGAGGTTTGGCAAACCGGTCGTCATGGTCACCGCCGTTGATTGACAGGCAGGTTTGTGTAATGCTGGATACGTGCAGGTTCTCTCCTGTCTGTCTATACACTCTGTCATCAATATAGGAGAGTGTCTGTGGGCTTTGTCTACAGGCTTCCTCACTGTCAGCTTATGGGATGTGGGAGTTGTGGCCTGTCAAGTGCACATTCAATAATAGGTCAAAAATAATTGAGGAGAAGAAGAGGTTAGCCCTATCATTGGGTCACTAACGGGTTCAAAATCTGATAGGTTTGCCAGATAAATATTATTATTTCCGGAAAGACACAACAAAGTTATTTTCCTGGCCTGAAGGCTTGCATTATTTTACATTTTTCTTAATGTCGCTTGTTAATGTATTAATCCACTATAGAAAATTGTCCCCAACAATTGAGTATTTACTTGTAATTGTCGCTTGAGCTTCAGCGCCCAGCTGTTTTGAGGGAAATTTACGAGTCTACTTTCTATATTCTTTTAATAAAACTAAACCTTTGTGTGACTTGTTTATAAAGATTGACATCTCCAGTAGGACGGAACAGACTTTGGGGACAGGATGTAGACTCTCTTGAGACACAGACTTACACATAATTAGTTTTGATGTTTTTTCTTGGGATTCGTTGACAGTAAACAGAATAAAGAAAAACACCAGCCTTATCATTTGAATAAATGATCAAAACCTAAATAACATCATTTTTAAGTCAATTTAATCATTTCAGCACTATTCATAGCTTAAAACTGCATTGAAAGTGCTTCTATAACCTTTCACACACATCCCTGCAGGCAATAAGAGGGGAATGATGACTTTATCCATTTGTTTCACATGCCCTACTTTTTTTTCACTTTCTCTGTACTTACACTCAACAAAAATATAAACGCAACACTTTTGTTTTTGCTCCCATTTTTCATGAGATGGACTTAAAGATCTAAAATTCATTCCAGATACACAATTGTACCATTTCTCTCAAACATTGTTCACAAATCTGTCTAAATGTGTGATAGTGAGCACTTCTGCTTTGCTGAGATAATCCATCCCACCTCACAGGTGTGCCACATCAAGATGCTGATCTGACATCATGATTAGTGCACAGGTGTGCCTTAGACTGTCCACAATAAAAGGCCACCCTGAAATGTGCATTTTTTTGCTTTATTGGGGGTCTGGGGACTCAGAACCAGTCAGTATCTGGTGTGACCACCATTTGCCTCATGCAGTGCAACACATCTTCTTTGCATAGAGTTTATCAGATTGTCAATTGTGGCCTGTGGAATGTTGGTCCACTCTTCAATGGCTGTGCGAAGTTGCTGGAGACGGCTTATGGTGGAGAAATGAACATTCAATGCACGAGCAACAGATCTGGTTGACATTCCTGCTGTCAGCAGTTTGCACGCTCCCTCAATGCTTGTGGCATCTGTGGCATTTTGCTGTGAGACAAAACTGCACATTTCAGGGTGGCCTTTTATTGTGGACAGTCTAAGGCACACCTGTGCACTAATCATGATGTCAGATCAGCATCTTGATGTGGCACACCTGTGAGGTGGGATGGATTATCTCAGCAAAGCAGAAGTGCTCACTATCACACATTTAGACAGATTTGTGAACAATGTTTGAGAGAAATGGTACAATTGTGTATCTGGACTGAATTTTAGATCTTTAAGTCCATCTCATGAAAAATGGGAGCAAAAACAAAAGTGTTGCGTTTATATTTTTGTTGAGTGTAGTTAAGATTCCGACATATACCGCAGCCTGTCCCCACTGATTAACAAGATGATACTCAAATCCTGGAAAGACTTTCTCTAGTATATCTCTTTCAGTGTAATATCAGGACACATGTATTAACCGCTCATTGCCGTCCTAAGCCGTAAGGCCGCAACCACCTGGTTTGGGTGCAAATGGCTGGCTGACATGTCGTGTTCATGTCTGGTTGTCATAATAAGGGCGCTGACAGGGACTTCTTAATACCAGTGGCTCCTCTACCATCAACACACATGCTTATGTAACTCCACATATGTGGCACCGGGCCCAAATATTTCTAACCCCCCCTAGGCCATTGCGGACCCCCGACTACACACACACACACACACACACACACACACACACACACACACACACACACACACACACACACACACACACACACACACCTCTCAGTAGCTAAGAATAAAACATCCAGCTGGAAGAGACCACTGTATAGGAAAAACTTTAAGTGGAGGGCTCATTTGCACACCTTTGAATGTAGATTTAGCTTTTTATTGGTGTACTCACTTGACTCATTTTCCCGAGTGGAGATGTGTTGGTTTTGTGGCTCCCCAGTCCCCAATCCCCCTGATTGCTCTCCCCGGCGTTATGCAATGTTATTTGGCCTGGTTTTCCAGAGGAGGGAGTGGGAAGAGAGAGAGGGTGGGGGTAGATAGATGTAGTCAAAAAGTTTGATAGAAGCCTTGCACAGCTGTCAGAAGAGGTCTGCAGGAAATGCTAGAGGGTTTCTGACTCAAGATAGAAATCATTAAAGCTACAGTGCGTAACTTTTTCATATAAATGAATGACGTTACATTCAAGACATCGCCTAACGCGTTGTCACAAAGTAGATTACGCCTATCAGATTCACAAAACCAAACTCCGTGTTGTTGTTATTACTCAGAATTCATCATGGGGGCAACAGAAATTACGCACTATAGCTTTAAATCTTCTTGATACACACTATTTAATAGGGAAACAAATCCTATTTATTTTTACTTTTCTTTCGAAGAATTAATGGCTGTCACTATGTTAAAACAGTCTCAATCAAACTGAAGCATTGGGTTTAATTTTGATGAGGTGCGTGTGGTGACTGGGGAGGAGGCATTGCTACGGTGCCCTGAAATTACTAATATAAAACAATGCAATCAGATGACAACATCGCAATGCAAAAACATCTTTGTTATGTCCATCTGTGCTTCATTTTCCGCTCCATTCAACACCTCCTTTATTTGACATTTTTAAATCAACAATTTCTCTTTTGTTATTTGGGATTTGAATTGAAATCGGGGCCTTGTGTCTCTCTCAAGGCTGAGTCACATGAAAAATTACCCCCCCCCTTCCTTTTTTTTCACCAGCTCACAAATTTTACGAAGAAAAGTGTTTTTTTCCGAGTTGCCACAGCAGAATTTAAGTTTTTCCAGGAGCTGCTCACAACTTTGCCAAACGTCGGCATTTAACGTTTTTTTAGTATTTTGCAATCCTGCCACGATAGCTGTAGCCCGAGCTCTTGTAAAGCCTGTGGTTTTTTGGAAGTGTCAAGTGTCTCTGCAAGCGAGTCGGCCGCGTGCCTTCAGCTAATGCATGCTATGCTGAGTCCACAGGAGACAGGCCTTCTCTACGCAGGGGTCTGATGTTATCGCGCTTAGATAAATAAATATACACATACACTTCAAACCCGTAAACCCACTTATTCACATTCCCTGGCACTTGCACACACACTACACACACACACACACACACACACACACACACACACACACACACACACACACACACACACACACACACACACACACACACACACACACACACACACACACACACACACACAGACATTCACACTTGTGTCATGTTGCGTTTGTGTGATACAGTGGAAAGTGTAGTGGAAATAAAAAACCTCAATGGCTAAGGTCCTTAAACCTCACTCAAATGAGTGTCTGAAGCACAAATTAGACCACAGTTGAACGGAGTACTGTATTCAGAAGATGCATGGACATCTGTGTGATCTAATAGCCCTTTTGGAGGAGGTGCTTTAATTTTTTTTGCAAACTATGAAGTCTTACACATAAGGAATACACTGTAGCCCGTGTTCACATCAACTGATCACTATCCAACTAAAAGTTAAGTTAAGTTGCTGTATTTGTCAATTCACAAAAGGCTTCATTGAAATTTGACTTTTTTCGCATATCCCCTCTCGAGACACCACACTCCAAAAAGCAAAAGCACTTGGTCAGAAAAGTCGCCCTCTGTGTGCGTCATGTTTGAGCCATTGATGTAAAATGACAGTTTGACAGTTGACTGACACAGGTAAAATAAATAAATAAAAAGGAGTCTTGCATTACGTGTCTTGAGACAGCGCAGGTCTTCAGACAGTCTGCCTCCTGTGTTCATGCTATCGCTTAGCATTAGCAACACCAGCTTCTCCCCACTGACTCACGAAGAGGACAAGCATAGAGGAAGGGGAGAGAGAGAGTAGTGGTCGAGGAGGTTGACTGTATAAGTATAAACATATGCACAGCGTTTTTCCCAGAAATCCACCTCAATGTAGGATTCATATAGTCCCAGAGTCTCCGAGGAGTTTTTCCACACACACCACCCACCGCAGGCAGAGTTACTTCGGCTAAATTGGGCCATTCATCCAGGAGGAGGAAGCACAAAAATTTCTTTGTCCAATCCGGTTTGATTGCTGTGTTTTGGGGTATAGCCTTTAACATGAATTCTTGGAAAACCTCCTTTTCCCCAAAATTTGTAAACTTAACTCAGAGCCCCCCCTGATTAGAACCTAAATGGGATTATGTAATCATACTGTATAAGGGGGTCGCCCATGATGGATGAGCCTGTGGTTTAGGGGGTCCCACAGCCAGCTCATTAGCTTAAACTAAGAGTGATTTGTCAAATTGGCCCCGTGGATGGCTGTGTTTACCGCTAGCTACCTGCTTACGTAACCATATACACACAGCCCTGATCATACCAGAGCAGTGCAGCCTCAACCGTCAACACGACCGCATTTTTTTAATGGTTGACAAAACAATCGAACCTCATGGCCCATTTGGTCATAGCTGTGGAACTTAATCATAGCACGCGACCTTTGGGAATTTTCAAGATGTCATTCAGTTGGAGATGTTTATGTGTTTTTTAAGATAACTACTCATCCACATTGGCAAGTTTAATACTGACCTTGGAAACAATTCACACCTTAGACCACTGTTGTGACGAGGATTTTGGAGTATACCAATTATGTCTTTGTGCATTGTTCATGTTGCTGATAAACCTTAATATGCTATCTAGAGTATTAAGAAACTGGGATACTGTGGCACATAAACGTTAAAGCATGTATGTATCAATAAGTTGTAACATTATGTGCAAAAAGTTATTATGGTCTAGGTTCGCATTATCAGCTTTTATTACTTTGAAAAATGAAAAATTATCACATTATTGAAAATAATTATGTTTTGGCCCTTTACATTGTTAAATGCTGCAAAGTGCAGATGCATCCTCAATTCAAATTATAATTTTATAGTCAGGAAAACCAAAAATATGATGCTAAACAATATGATGGAATAAAGTCAAAAGTCTGACACTTTTATTACTGTTGATAAAGTCAGCAGAGTTGTGTATTTCCAGACCTCAAAGTTTATGTATACATATTTAGCCTGTTTATTTTGTTGTGATTGATAGGGGTCTGGTGTTGTTTCTTTTGATATCCCCTATTTGAGGAACAACCGAGCCAATAAGAGCTTAAAGGCGGGACTATGAACCAATGGGGAAATTCCTGAGCCACAAATGAACCACATCAAAACATGACAGTGACAGAAAAGTGACGATAAGTCGCTGTTAAACAAATCAATTTATAGAAATCATAACTCATAAATCTGTCCATACTTACCAGTAAAATACTACTTCTACCCATACATTTCAGCTTCTGTGCCTTATGGAAAAGGACGGTGGGTATGCCAGTCCGCTACTGATTGTTTATGGCAAACTAAACAAAATATCCTTCCTGCCAAGCAGACATTTAGCAGGACAGAGACACATGTGAGGCCGGATAAATGAAGTGAAACAAAATAAAATAGCAATTCAGTCAAATGATCTCATGAGCTCATTCCACACCCCCAGGGATCAACAAAAGTCTTTCTATTTTATTTGTTCCAGACAGACACCAAAACTGGGTCCATCCTCAAACTGCTTAGATAATCTAAACGAGAAAGAAATGAGACACTGATAAAGATATGGAATAATACAAAGACACATCTGCACGCAAACAATCTGACGCCCTGATAATATTATATTCATATTCACAGGGAGTTGAATAACCTGCTTTCTAATGTTTCATGTACAGTAAATAACCTTAAGGAGTCAGCGATTCCCGAGAATGCTTGTCAATGTCAAAATCAGTGAATATCTCCTAACCATCCGCTACCTGTATAATGCTGTCTTAATACACAGCCTAGGCTCTGTAAACGGGTATGTAAACAAGGGTTAGGTTAACAAAGTTAACAAGAGCCTACGCTGCATATTAACACAGTTTCTTTTTAGCGCACACATAGTACGGACAGGTAGCGAATCGTGAGGAGATATTCACTAATTTTCGACAAAGTGAATTTGACAACAAGCGCTTTCTAGAATCACTGACTTTAATAGGATCCAAACCAGGATGCATGGAAACATAATCATTTTTCAACAGTGTTACGTGCCGGAGTGTGTGGGTTTTATTTATTCAGTTAATTGTTTATCCCTTCCCCTAGACACACACACACACACACACACACACACACACACACACACACACACACACACACACACACACACACACACACACACACACACACACACACACACACACACACACACACACACACACACACACATATATATATAATAAACAGTGTGCAACATTTTGTTTCCTCTCTTCACAGACCCGTAAGCTGACCAAGGCAGAGAGGCAGCGTTTCAGTGAGGAGGTGGACATGCTGAAGGGCCTGCAGCATCCCAACATCGTGCGTTTCCATGACTCCTGGAAGGCGCTGGCCAAGGGACAGAAGTGCATCATCCTGGTGACTGAACTCATGACCTCAGGCACGCTCAAAACGTGAGTCTCCTTTCAAACAAAGATTCAAATCTACCCCACCCGTTAAAGGCACAAAATGCAACATTTTCATGAAAATACTAAGTAGAGAGTCCCCCCCCTCTGGCTGTATTTTACACAGGAAGCAATTAGTTTGTTTGTGTTTTGTAAACAGAAGATTCAGACATAGCTCCTCATCGGTAGGCTACTTTGTGCAGAGTTCAAATCTTTATTTTTTACAACATGGACAACATTTGGACAACATAGTGTCCAAAGTTTTACAGAACAACTTTTGGATAAAGCCTTTTTTTTCTTTTATAAATAAAAAAACACCATCTACAGGTCTTACAGATGCATTTTCAGCATGTTCTTAAGACAAAATGTATCATAAATCTGGCAATTAACAACATATGAACAAATACGTATTTAATAACCTTCAGAATAGTGTTTAGAATGATCTGGAAAATCTAGTTGATGTAAGTGCTTTAGAAATTGAAGGTGTTACATTTCTCAAATGGCGGATATCCCTTTTTCCAAATAAAACTCTTCTTGTCTTCATAGCAAAGAGGATATTTGTGTCATGTTTGAAAGCTTGTCTTTTCATTTCAATGATTTAGTAAGAGGTGCAGACTACGGTCCAGAGAATAGCTCCACTTTGAGTACAATTTTCCGGGAGAGAATCCAAGAAACTTGCACTCTCTTTCAAACTTCCTCTCTGGCTGTCTAAATAAGAGATGAGTTACATTTGGTGGCACTTCTTCCCATTGTTTTGACATGTTTGGATCTGGCCTGTTTATTCCTCATCCTCCATTTTGTGTCAGGTACCTGAAGAGGTTCAAGGAGATGAAGCTGAAGCTGCTGCAGCGCTGGAGCATCCAGATCCTCAAAGGTCTTCACTTCCTGCACACACGCTCTCCGCCCATCATCCACCGAGACCTCAAGTGTGACAACATCTTCATCACCGGCCCCATCGGCTCCGTCAAGATCGGAGACCTGGGGCTGGCCACGCTCAAAAGTGCCTCATTCGCTAAAAGTGTCATTGGTAAGACAAGATTTTTTGTACGTACTGTAATCAATAATAACTTTATTTGTATCACACCTTTTTCTTAACTCACTTTTTTATTTGACACATTCAGACAACAATACATATAAGAAATGACAAGACATAGATGCATTCACAACAAGCACACTTTGTTCAATTCCATTTTGTATCGCACGTTTAAAAACAATGGTTTACAAGGTGCTTTGACAGAGGACATAAAAGCACATACAAATCAAATACATATATTTACTGTATATGCCTACATCAAATCAATTGTCAAACCCATATATACACATCATTGTGATAGTGAAAAAGGGGAAGATGGAGCAGCTTTAAATAAATAAAAATAATAACTTAATATTACATTAACAGGTGCCAGGGCCAAAATACAATGAGAAAGAAGATACAAAGAATCACATAAAAGCAAGTGTATAAAAATGTGTTTTAGGAAGTGATTTAGAAGGTCAAGCCTTATCTCCACCTAAATGACACTAATCTTGAAAAGTAGAGGATCTTCCATGAACTTAAGCCTTTGTTTGAGCTCTCGTACTTAAGGCTCTTTGTCTTTCTCCTGCTCTGATCCTTCCTTCTCCTCTCCTCTGCACACCACAAGCAACTACACTATACAGTATACGCCTGTGTGTAAATTCTTGCCTGAGGTTTTAAAAAAACGTCATTGTTACTCGTATGGCTTTGAACTTCAGTGGGAACCTGTCATTTCCATCAATTACATGGGAGTGTCCGCCATCAGACCCATTATAAAGGCTTGCTCATACTTGATTCTTTGTGTTAAAAGCGACACTAGACTTGATTAAGTAGAGACGAATTCACCAGATCTGAATTGAACACTGTGTTTAATTATTTCATAATGACGAAATACCTTTGACTCATTGATAGTGGTTTTCTGTTGTCCCTTTTCACTAGGGAACCATTTCAAATGTTCATTTTAATTGAGTTGATCCTGTTCAACCGTTTAAAAATCATCTCTGGAACCGACAAACCCGAGGAGAATTTTTAACAAAGGTTTACAGAGCATTGTAGCATCTTTCCACTCACTGTTTTGGTTTTTATAGCCAAATACATTGCTGTGTCGGTTCACTCTCACGGCTCTCATCAGCGTTGTTTCCAGCAGCATAAGCCAGATATTTCTACTGGGAAAAAAAGCCCTAACAAACAACGTGTACACAAACGTCCAAGCAAGGAACAAGCAGCATACAAACAAACTTAGCAACTAGCTGTTTTAGCTACTTACCAAAACAGAGCAAATTTTGGAGTACATTCATCAAGTTGCCAGGAACACAACTCTATATACATGCTTTAGTTGCTCCATTTCCACTGTGTTGTGCAACTAGGCTTGTGTCTGTCATGTCAAGTTTATAAGATGATAATAAAATGTGGCAGAGTAGTGTTTATAGCTTGAATTGCTGTCAACAAGTGTCCAAAATGTCAATCAAACAGGTTTAGTTTAATACTCTGCCATGCATTTTATACTGTGCCAAGATAACTTTTTTTTACAATGAGACATTAAAAAGACAAGATTATTTTCTATAAATATATCTCGATTGTAAGTGTATATCCGTTAGTGGTCACAATCTAGTGTCCCATGGGTGGTGAGTTGTTGCTAAAAAAAACTAATATTTCTTCAGGATCTATAAAGCTTGAACTAAACAGGACTTTTGATGGTCCTCCAATGGTTCAGTAGTAATAGGCAAAGCATCACAAGTTTATTTTTAGAGCACAACTTAGACACAAGGTAATTCAAAGTGCTTGACAGGGGCGTAAGAATTTCAGGCAGATAAATTTCTAAAAAAAAAAAGAGAGAAAAGAAAAGAAAACGGGAGAAAAATAATAAGAAAAAAATCCATTTAAATTACATTAAAAAGTAGCAAATGGATAGAAGGCAACCGGAATAATAGAAATATTATTAGACGAACTGTTGACCTAAACCTCTGCCCTAACCTCCTGCACACAGGAACCCCAGAGTTCATGGCCCCCGAGATGTACGAGGAGAAGTACGACGAGGCGGTGGACGTCTACGCCTTTGGGATGTGCATCCTGGAGATGGCCACCTCCGAGTACCCGTACTCCGAGTGCCAAAACGCAGCGCAGATCTACCGCAAAGTCACCAGCGTGAGTACAGGGAAGGGGATGAAGGAACTGTATTTAATGTAATTGTCCTGGTGTGTGTGCGTGTGCGTTTGTGTGTGTGCGTGTGTGTGTGCGTGTGTGTGTGTGCGTGTGTGTGTGTGTGTGTGTGTGTGTGTGTGTGTGTGTGTGTGTGTGTGTGTGTGTGTGTGTGTGTGTGTGTGTGTGTGTGTGTGTGTGTGTGTGTGTGTGCGGATGCTTCCTGCCATGTGAGCACTGGAATTAAACCCAAAGAGGAACCAGGATGTCTCGTGTGCGCTGCTGGTTATCCTGAATCCTTGGAAATAAGTGGGGGACCACCATAAGCTGTATATAGAAGGGGGCCCACATGGAATGACAGATGCAATTAGTTTATTATGGGCTCAGTTTGGTCCATTACAAGCTCAGGTTGAAGAGGCGCTCCATAACTTGATTGCTTTTTTGTTATTCAGCTCGCAATCATGACGCAGATGTTTGTCTGAAATGATTACCAATGTATTTACCATCTCAAAGAGCCTGGTTGTGGCAATACTATACGTACTGTGTGTGTGCGCTAGCGCTGAAAAAAAATCTGGTGATGATACACAGTCTAGGTTCTGTAAATTTGTGTGTAAACAAAGGGTATGTTAACAAAGGGGGGCCTCCATAGCTAGCAGCATGCTTGTTTACAGAGCCTAGGCTTTGTATTAACACTGGATTTTTCTGGGGGGGGACAAAAAGTGATTTTTTTACAAGAATCATTCTCCAGAATAACTGACTCCACCTTTAAGCATTGCATACATTTTTTTTACAGAAAGCACATATGTTGCACAATACATTTCCCACTTACAGAACAGCTATTGTTGGATTTGGGTCGTATTATTAAGTTTTTATAAGAAAATGAATGTGGGACTTTGTAGAAAATAAAGACCAGAAGCAATGATGGCAGTATTACAGCTACTGGCTCTAGTGCGCCGTATTGAAGCTAGTTCCCCGGGTGCCAAGTACAGCCATGACGCTACGGTGGAATTATATGTTTTGGAAAATGTGTCTCACTCTTTTTACCCCCACAAAGAGTGGCTGTTTCTTCTTTCTTCACGTGTCACATATGCAACGCAAACACTGTCTGACGGAGGCTGGAAAGTGAGAATGCAACAATGCCAACAGGGTCTGGCTCCATCCATCCATAAACAACACAACATATGAATGTTCCATTGGCAGCAAGGTTTTAATTAAAAGTATAGTAGCGAGGCCATTCATGATTTGTTGATGTGCAGTACAGACGACGTATATCAATTTATGGCTTTGGCAGTTAAATTCCTTACGACATTTAACACCAACCCATAAACTTTATGTAAGGTTTTAGTTATATGACTGGCTTGTATGCGAAGTCACATGTGATTTAATGGGAAATATATCTTGACGTCGGAAAGTTAAAACATATACAAGGTTCCCTGGAAAATTATTTCATGTGTTGTGTGTGTGTGGTCACAACTGTCTGCAGACGTTATGTTGGCCTTGTTCATAATATTTTTTTTAATGTTACATCAATTAAAAGGATTGATAAGTCAATAAATGCCTGCGTAGTATAACAAAATATGCCTTGTCATCTGCAGTACATGGCCAAAAGCGTGTGGACACCCAAACATAACACCCATATGGGATTGTTGTGCATCTTATTTCAAACCATTAGCGTTAGTACGTCTCCGTATGTAACCGTCTCAAATTCCCATCACATTTGCTGAGAACACATATATATACAACTTTTAAACTCTTGTTTGGTCAGACCAATTGTCAAACCCCCAAAGATGTCCAGTGTATTATCACAAACGCCTCAAAATAGCAGAAAATACTGCGATTTAAGAAGCTTGAAAGAGTGTATTTTTCCTTTGAAAAAGCCTTGGCAGACCATTTCTTTGTGAACAACACTGAGACATTGTCATGTTTGAGGACCTTTAATCAAGCTGTGGACACAAAGTTGCACATTGTCTGTATATAATTCTCTACTTCATGAGGAGTTCCTTTATATGAAACACAAATGCTCAAACCTCGACAAATAGCCACAAACCATAAGTATGCAAAAGTGTATAAACATGGGTGTCCACACACATACTTTTGGCCATGTACTGTAGGGTATGTTTCCCTAAAATGGACTGAAGTATTTGTAACAGAATACCACACTTTCCTTGTAAATTGTTCTTTATGCTTATATTTGGGCAAAAGGTTGTTTAGGGATCATTAAATTAACATTTTATACACGATACAAAGAGATCTTGAGATTGTATCCAGACCTCTGTTTCCATGTCTGTCATAAATTAGATTTAGACGGAGAAAAAAAATTATTAGGTGCCTGTAAGGACACTGCAGCCGACTGCTTCATCAGAGATATATCTCAATGTGCCCTCATTCTGATCCTCTTCATCACATGTTCACATATGAGATAACATAAGCGTTTCACTGATTGAACCGGTGCCACTTTGGGCTATATGTTGCCTTAATGATTGGAGCAGTGATTTTACGTAACACATCAACCGGCCCTCCTACATGAATGACTGGGCCCCTGAAAGCCTCCAGTCAATGGACCCACTTGTGCTTTACTCGTATCAATGTGTGTGCATGTGCTCATCCCAAAATAAACACATACATGTATTTGTAGAGAGACTTACTATCTTATCAACCAGGGACGTGCAGCGACAGTTTGCAGAGCAGGGGCTCAAGTAAGAAAAAACTATTTTGACTCTTTCGCGATTATTATATATTTCTTAAAATAGTAGCACATTTATGACTTACTTACCAATTTAATGCAATACCCTAACACTCACGCAATTGTTAAATACTCAACAAATCTCTACAAAATAACATTGGTCTTCTTTAGTATTCACTATGTATATTACAGGAGCAGGCAACAACAAAGGACACTGTCACAGTTATGTCCTATGCCGCGGGCAGACCTTCTGATGGTGTGACACTTGGGTCTGGTTTATGTAGTATGTTCAGCATGTGTGAAATGATGCTCGTAGAACATTTTACAAATTGTACTTGTCTCCTCGTGTCAACCTGAAGACATGTGTCAAAGACTTGAGACGTGTTTGTCCCCAAAGGGAAATTCTCTAACAACAATGGACCTTACAAATTTAAACTTGTTTATAGACACCTTTCCTGTTTTACCTGAGGTGCCCAAATACTCTTAACAATTCATAGAACAACACCCAGACACAGAGAAAGAGTCAGGTAAAATAATCCAGTCCAATCTGTACTACAATATATCAAAACCCAATTGTGTCTCCATAGGTCATACAAAAAAGTAAAGGAAAGTAATGCATCATTTTTTTAAGAGGTCCGTTCCCCGAAACGTCAATCTGCGACGTTCTGCGTCCGGGTTAGTGTAAACATAAACAGCTGATGGCTCTGAGCCAGGCTTTTTAAAATCGCTGTTAGCACGCACAAAGGACGGACATGTAGCGGACGGTGAGTAGATGTTGACATTTTACTCAAGTTACAATAAGTAAAATGTTTGTTTTGTTGTTATGGTTGTGCGACTCTTAATTGGTTATAGTGAATACCTCGGTTAAAAATAAAGTTTAGCGAAGAGAGACCATGGGCCCCCCCCAAAGGGCTGGGCCATTGAAAGCTTTCCCTCTTTCTATCTAGCCCTTATGGGCAGCCTTGCACGTCAATATAATATATGCATTCACTAAAAGACAAGAACTAAATTAAATTGATGTTTGGAAATAGATGCATGTTTTCCTCTCTACTGTCTTACAGCTTTGTCCTCTGTCTCACTTCAACAGGAAGCAGAAATTTCTCAAGATTCGTGGTCAAAACAAATTTCCCTGTTAACTGTTACTGTGTGACATGTCAGTCTTTTAAAATGCGATAAGAAACTGTATCACTCCACCTCTCACTGGTAGATCTAATTATTTGGGTGTTTGGACTACATCAGCTGGTTGCCTTGGTATCTGTGGGCCAAACATTGTTTTTGACCTTGGCTCTTTCCACGTCCTTATCAGTGTTTTTACCGGGATGGGAGCTGTGCTGTAATCCATGTTACATTCTCATGATAGCATTTCAGAAAAAAAATTCCCTCATGTGATTCATCCTACTGGAATATTTAAAAAAAAAAAGAAGTTTTGAGTTAATTTCCAGGAGTTTGAAAAATCCCATTGACGGATTGGCATCTTAAGTTTTTTTTTCCATTTTCATAAGCACTTGGGTTTTGTTATACTGCTGTTGACATGATGGCGAAGTGGAATGTCATGGTGGCTAGAGGCAGACGTCACTAAGCAAGAGGATTACGTACGTTAACATGTTGTGCGAATGGGAGCGGCTGTCACTGATGGGGGATCAATGGACAAGGAAGGAGATTATTGCTGACAGTCACCTATTCTGTTTTTTAAACTCCCTCTGGCAGTTTTTCCCTTTTGTTGCAGTTTGAAGCTAAACTAAAAGTATTATAATTATAGTATTCTCTTGATTGTTTTCACAGGGAATCAAACCTGACAGTTTCTACAAAGTCAAAGTCCCAGAGCTCAAGGAGATCATCGAGGGCTGCATTCGCATGAACAAAGATGAAAGGTACAATGGAAAACAAACACTTTAAAAAAAAAATCTATCTATATTTAAAGTCAAGTCAGTAGCTTCTGATTTGAAAACCCAGGATTCTGCTGCGACTTCTCACTTAGCGTAATTGCGTTCCAAAGAGGTATTGGGCTCAAAAAACAATGACATATTTTATCTGCAAATCCAGGAGGCTGACTTTACATTTGACATTATGTCTAAATTGCATATTATCAACCAAAACAAGGGGAAGAAACCATGCCTTTTAGTGAGCTTGAAAATCTAGAGTCAGCTAATGAGAAAGCACATTTTCATCCCTTCAATATCACAAGAACATGTAAAAGGTCCTGCTTTTTGAATAGGACATTTGTCAAAAATCACCCTGTTTCACGGTTTAGAAGGCAAGGCAAGGCAAGTTATATAGCACAATTCAGACAAAAGGCCATTGAAAGTGCTTTAAAGGGGCACATATATAAGGCAAATCAGAAGCTGCTGCAGGGTGAAAATACAAATCTGGAATTATGGGTGAATAATTATATAAAAATATATATGCTCTGGGTTTAAAAAACTAAAAACCAAATTCTTTAAGTTTTTTACAGTGTCCAAAATCAGAAGACTGACATTCCCTCCTTCCCCATGCAGATACACCATCCAGGACCTTCTGGAGCACCCGTTCTTCCAGGAGAACAATGGAGTCCATGTGGAGCTGGCTGAGGAGGACGACATGGTGAAGTCTGGACTGAAGCTCTGGCTCAGGATGGACGACAGCAAGAAACTGCACGGCAAATACAAGGACAACAACGCCATAGAGTTCCTCTTCGAACTCTACAAAGACGTGCCCGAGGAGGTCTCTCAGGAGATGGTAGGCTCACACACTAAGAAAGTCCCAGTTCCCAGGGGCGACTGTGTCTCAGGTGGTTAAGTGGGTTGGCCAACGATCCAAGGGTTGGCGGTTCGATCCTCGCCCGGCCACCTGTGTCATGGTTCTTGTGTCCTTGGGCAAGACACTTCACCCACCTGGTGTGAATGTGTATGATTGCTGTATGTTTGAGGTGGTGGTCGAAGGGGCCGTTGGAGCTGAATGGCAGCCACGCTTCCGTCAGTCTGCCCCAGGGCAGCTGTGGCTACTCTCGTAGTTTACCACCACCGGTATGACTGTATGTGAACAAATTGAACCTGGAACCATGTAAAGCGCTTTGAGTCACAGAGAAATAAAGCGCTATATAAATCCAATCAATTATTATTATTATTAGTTCCAAATAGCATACTCTTTCTTTTAACTATTCTACATACTACAGCTGATCATAAAAGGGATGTAGTTTGCATGCAGTAGGCACACAATTGGGACATATATCTACTTATTTATCTCATCATAACATTGCGCCTGAACTTGCCTCTTGCTTATACTGTATATACGTCGCATTGCTGGTTGTTTTCACTCAGAGGCTCAGTTGATGTAGTAGGGCAATCTAGGTATTTTTAAGCATGCTGCATCTGACCACATGTATTGGGATATCCTACCATACTTAATAGCAGGCAAGTATTGGGAAGCACTCGGTATGTTACGCGGGTCAACTTTTACTGCATCTCTGACCCAGTTCGTAGCAGTCATTAGTGAGGAAATTGAGTATGTGATCCCAGATCAACAGATAGAGGCGACTTCAGGATCCTGAGATTGATTTATGCTGATGGCTTTTAAGAGGTTTTTCTGGCAGAAGGCTGACTAGATATAAAGTTGATATTGACCGCAGTCTAATTTATCCTCCATAGAAGAAAGTCGCTTGGCAGAAAAAAACATCGTTTAGATGACAGAATGCCATTCGATTCAATTATACATACAGATATATATTGTCTTTTGACCCCAAACAGTGTCAGTAGCCTCACAAATGCACCCCATTATCATCCACACTTCTTTGACGGTTCTGTTATGGCAGAACGCAATGTGAAACGCGCTCCCCGAAACCATACAGCGAAACGCCTTGCGGAGTGTGTCAAGGGCATGGCTCAACATTTAATCATCAGCGCTTGGTAATGTGAGATGGTGTCTCAGGAAGCAGCCGAGGTCATGTCTTTAATAATATAAAGGCCCTGCTCGCTTGTTACGCAACAGGCCCTCGCGTCCTCCTTAGAGGTCGATTTTAATGAAAAAACAAAAGCCACAATTCCTATACTTATTTACCTCTCTGTGGTGGTTTTCAGCATGATCAAATGTGGTATCACGTAGGGACATCAGTAATCTGAACAGGTGTTGATAGGCAGGGTTAGGACTGGGTGTCCCCACTCTGCAGGGCTGGGTGTCACAAGAGGCTCTGCAAGACTGGCTCAAGAATGCAGTGAGCAGTGTCAGGGGAGAAGTAGTCTGGCTTGACCACTCCCGCCAGCGTCTATTAAGCGCTGGCGTCGGCAAACAACGCTACGCCTCCATTGGCTGCTTCCCGGGGTTAGCCCCGCTGTAGATGATTGTGATTGATTTAAATAAATAAAAACAGGCCAGCCCAGTTTCCCCCCGAATAGACGGCTCTAAACGGAGTGCTTCCAGACCATACTACTTGCTGTAGTTTGGTCTGGCTTTGCGAGACTAGGGGAGAAGTGACCTACGTGTAATTAAACCAGTAGTTTAACTACATTTTGCAGTAGCTTGCTAGTAGACTTTGCACATTGATATCATAGCAATTCAAGTAGGTCAATTACTTTCTGCCATTCTTTGTGTAGTTAACTACTGAAACTACAAACACGTTTGGGACATAACCCCCATTGACGAGCCCCTATAATCCAAGAAAAATCCAAATTTCTTTACAATAAAAATGTGATATTCCTTGTCATTGAGTCCCTATGAAAAGACCAGATGGGACTGTTTTATTACGGACAGGTTTAGATCCCAGGGCTGTTCATATTCCAGGTCAGCTTGACCGACACTACATTCAGTTGAGGTTACAAAACAAGCACAAAAGCATTTGTCACATCGGAGCGCTAAATGTTATTGTCTCAGCTCGCGTGGTCACGTCAGACAGTGCCCTACATCTGCGCATGTTTTTAACACAATGGGCTGTGACTCCTGCACTGGTGTCCATGTTGTGCCCTGACAGTGTGTGTTTGTGTGTGTGTTTGTGTATGTGTATCTGTGTGTGTGTGTGTGTGTGTGTGTGTGTGTGTCTGTCTTGTTATGCAGGTGGTGCTCGGCTTTGTGTGCGAGGCAGACTTCAAGCTGGTTGCCAAGGCCATCCGGGACCGGGTGACGGTCATCAAGAGGCAGAGAGAGAAGCTGAGGCGGCTGGCGGAGAAGAGGAAGCAGGAGGCCATAGTCGAAGAACCAGAGCCCCAGAATACAGTGCCTAAAGTGGGCCAGGTTTCACCCACCACCACCCCTACCCCCAGCCCCCTGGCCCTGGCCCCTGTCCTGTCCCCAGTCACCAGCTCCGTGGACTCCGGCGTGAGCTCCAGCTACCCCGCAGAGCCGGAGGAGCCCGAGGCAGACCAGCACTTCCACATCCGCTTCAACAGCCTCTCCTCCGCTAACTGTGAGTGTACATGTGGTTCAAATCAGAAATCCCCCCTTCCCCCATAGAAATAAGAAGTATAAGATTCCTATCAATATTTAGATTCTTTAATAAATAAAACTAACAATAAAAAGACAAATTAAGTTAGTCATTGTGCAAGGGGTAACATATTATTTCTGTTGCATTCACATCACGTAAGAAGCGTTATAATATTGAAGTTAAAAGCTGTAAAAAAAATCCCAATAACTTTTTATACTGGTGTGGGTTTCCACTCAATTTGAGTTAAAAGTTCAACATACAGTAGATAGCTTATACATTGAAATACTTCAGTAAAGGACTCTTAAAGTGTGCTTAGGTACAGTACTTGAGCAAATGCATTTAGCTACATTACACTAGTGTTTGTAATCCCCTGCACACATGTGCATCAGATGATTGGCAGTTCATTCTCTGACCCCTCACTTTGACACTATTTTGTGTTTGGGTCAAGAACTCTCATAAACTCTGGAGACAAATGTTTTGAATTAGCTGAATGAGCTGAACTATTGTTCTGAACAAAATGTTGCTCTGATCTCAGAGGCTAACAGTGAAATGGGAACCTGGGGATAGCTAAACGATTCACTCCCTGTGAGTCTAACAATGTGTGTGTGTGTGTGTGTGTGTGTGTGTGTGTGTGTGTGTGTGTGTGTGTGTGTGTGTGTGTGTGTGTGTGTGTGTGTGTGTGTGTGTGTGTGTTGTGTTTTTGGTTATACAATATTATTATTATTTTCTTAATCAAAAACAGCAGCCCACATCTTCTTATTGATAGTCGTAGTGCAGAAATTCAACATATCATGTGACATCTCCAGAACAGAGTTAATTCAAACTCTCTGTCTCTGTGTGTGTGTGTGTGTGTGTGTGTGTTTGCATGCGTCCATGGTAGTCCTTAGTTTGGGTTCATTCCATTTGTATGTGTGCACTGTACAGAATGTGTAAGTGAATCAGGCCACATTTGGTCACATGTTAATGTCCTGTGTCTTTTGTTGCTACAGCTGACTGTGAGACAGACGGCTATCTGAGCTCTTCTGGGCTCCAGGACTCGCTGGATGGTGGCAGCTTTAACACCACCCCTCCCACCACGCACACAGACAGCCCCACTGCAAACGGCCTCCCCATCCCCGCACTGCGCTTCCCCTCGGTGAGTGGAACCAATAAGGGACGTGTTCAAAGTGGAGAGGGCACGGAAGTAGAGGCCTTCAAGGATTGCTTTCAAGATTTTACGAGACCATGTTCATTAACAGCAGCATCACTCACTCTAATTGAGTTCTGACAGGGCACACAAAGTAACAAAGCACATCCAACCTTTAGATCTCCCCACTAGTTCATTGTAAACTACTACCTATTTTATATGACAATTAAATGGTAGTATCAATGTTTAGTTTGGTTTGCGTGGTGGTTTTTAAGCAGCTTTAGTTTAGCATGATGTGCTAATTAGCAGTGAATACAAAGTTGATGGGAATGTGATTAGTTTTTGCCGGTTATAAACCAAAAACCAAAGTCCTGTAAACACTGACATTTGGACCTAATTATGGCATTAGCAACTCAAATGCTTCTTCACTCAACATTCAATATGTGAAAACAAATTCCTGGCTACTATCTTGCGCTACATTGTGTCAGAAAAGAAAGAAATCACTGTTAGTATTGACCCACATTCACCACATGTATTTCTGTTTCTAGAGTATCGCTGTGTCCAACAACATCGAGCGTGGCAACTCGAGTTCCCCCAGCGGCTTCAACTCCCCCGTAGACAGGTACCGTTCATCAGACTATTTTTACTCACTCTGCTCTATTTATAAACTTCCGGGGAACAAATGAGTTCAATAGTCCCTTCCTTATTTACGTGAGAGGACAGATAATCAATGTGAATTCACATCTGTGGGGCTGAAAACAAGCTGTAGGTCGGTGGACAGGTGGCCTGGTGTTTTTACTGCAGTGGACCACTCGCAGGTTTTTTGTGTGACTGGGTTTCAGATGTTGTGGAGGCCCTGTGTTTACTATGTTGGTGGGATGTTCAGGGGAGAGGGGCTATGGTCTTCTTGGCATGAGGGCTGACAATGGACCAGGTGTGTGTGTGTGTGTGTGTTTGCGTGTGTGTGTGTGTTGTGTTTAGAGGGCTGTCATCTAGGCCCCATCTCCTGTTGGGAGGCAATGATGTTATGTTGAGTTCTGAACGTGACGTGATTCTTACTAAGGCTACAAATAATGATGGTTTTCATTATAGATCAATCTTTTGGTTATTGTTTTGGTTAATAAATAAATACATTTTGTCTTAGTTAAGTTAGTGTTCTTCTCAAAAATAGTGAAAGATATTTAGTCCATACATAAGATATAAAGTATAACATCAGCAAATCCACTTAAACAATAAATCCATAATCAAAAGTGTTGTCAGTTCATTTTTAAAGTGATTTGTTTACATGAATACAGTTCATTTCTGTATTTTACTTGTATTCTTAGTATTACAAAATAATAATGACCTGCTTAGGCTGTCTTCATGATTGACAGTTCCTTCAGCCCGTATTATATTAAAACATACGTCAGACCTAGCGTAATATTATATTTCATTACAACATAGGCATGTACCTTTTGGGATCCACAACATTCTCCAAGTTGCTTCACTCTTCCTCTGAGAAAAGCCTTGAATTTCTAATGAGCAAAACATTTCATCAGAATCATTTGGAAAAAGTCAACACAAATATTGAATGATATTTATTCATAATTTCCATGTAGTCAGTGTTTAAAGGTGAAACGAGGCCTTTTTGCATTTGAACTGAAGTTACCCGTAAGGTGGAGCTTTTCTTTTTTAAATAGAGACGGTCTCACGCTGCCAACCGGTACGGCCAGGCCCTGCAAATGTTTGCTGCCCGATGATGGAGGGGAGTCACTCACCACAGCTATCCAGAAAAGGCCCTCGGGACGCAATTAGCTGAAGCTAATCTTTTTATAAAGCGCTCTCCAGTTCTCCGAAACCCCAAACTGCCTCATTGTATAAATAAAACCGATCACATGAACGTGCTGCTTCCTCCTAGACCCACACTAGCTTTCGTTTAGGCTTTCAACAGCTTTCAGTGAAGGGTTTAAGTGAACTGTTTCTACTGTGCTTGTTTACACCCAAGGGACATGTAACTGTAACACATTGCGACCCTTGTTTGACACTCAAGAGGGCTGCTTATTATTGTGCATGATGCCAAGATCATCAGAAACGATGGACTTTCAATTACTTCTTCGTAGCTTCCGTTTTAGATGATAAATTAGCTTTGAAACTACTGCCAGAGGAATGGAACCAGAAATACTTTTCAGAGTTGAGAGGCTGAACTTTTTTTCCCATAGAAATATACACAAACAAATGTTAAAAAAAGCTTAATTTTAGGGGCGTTTTGTGTAACCAAAAAGTTTAATTGATTTCTCCGCAGCTACGCCTCCGATGTGACTTCAGGCCTGAGTGATGGTAACGAAGGCCTGGCGGAGAAGAGCGAGAAAACGGCGGCGAGGCGAGCTGCCGGGAAGCTGTTCAGGAGGAGGGCGCGCGCACGACTCCGCATCACAGGGGTGAGACAGCAAATCACACAGTTGTTTTTTTTTTTAAGATTATTTTTGGCATTTTTTTTTTGCTTTTGTCAGTTTAGAGAGACAATCAAATCAAATGTATTGTCATTATCTTAATTACAAGTAACAACAAAACCAGAAAATGAGAATGCATTTCTGGGGGTCTAACCACTACACCACGAGCCCCCCCCCCTCCCCCACAAGTGTATTGTGTATTAACAAAAGCGCAAATGTATTTTAGACACATCATAAACACATAAATCAACCAGCAAAACTGAACGATTCAATTAAAGGAGTCATTTTATTTTTCACGAGGAAGGCGTTAATCTCCGCCCCGGTTACGCAATATTGTTAGTAGCTATGCTGTTTGTCCCCTTAGCAACCACAGTTAGTTTCTCCTCTGATCAGGACACTTTGTGGTGTCTTTAAAGAGCATGTTTGGACTGGACACAGACACATAGAAATCATGCATAACCATATGTAAATACAGTACATTCCAGTGATGTAAAGAGTACATACTGTTGTGCAATACACACACAAAAATATTATGCAAGACACAAGTGGAAGTACAGACACACACACACAGACACACACAGACACACACACACACACACACACGCACGCACGCACGCACGCACGCACGCACGCACACACACACACACACACACACACACACACACACACACACACACACACACACACACACACACACGCACGCACGCACACATTGTTCCTGCTGTGTTTAACTTGGCTCAGTGTTTTGTGAAAGGGCAAACAGACAGCTGTCATTAACCCTTCTCTCTGTGTCTCTGCAGCTCTCTGATAAGGTGGACCGGGTGGTGGAGTGTCAGCTGCAGACACACAATGACAAGATGGTGACCTTCAAGTTCGACCTGGATGGAGATAACCCCGAAGACATCGCTGCTGTCATGGTGAGACACCGATCTGGGCTTAAGACACAGTGCGAACAATGATCAACAGGTCCTATACATTCAAAATGTCAACAATGAACCCCTTCGATTGGGTTGAATAAAGGGGGTTTATCTTCCTTCTTTACTCTAGATGTGAATGGTATTGACTTAAAGTGTAATCTGGCTTTGAACCAAGTAACAATGGATTACATTGTGTCGCTACATCTGAACGCAACATCCACCATTGGACACATACGGTACTGTACAGTATGTATACATAACCTCACAGCAATGCATCCTTCATTCTCTCTTTCACTCTTTTTGGGATACAATCACAAGATCAAGAGAGGTCAAGTTTATATTTGGCAATGCAATTCTCGAGTATCAGTCTCCCTTCAACAATGCAACATAGAAGAAGATAAAAGATGTTTAAAAAGACACACGAAAGTGAAGACATCCACCTGTGACAAAAGTATATAAAAAGTCAAGAGTTATTGGGATGACAGTACAAACTCTTTGATTTAATTGAACCCGTCTAACCTTTACCAGACAGTAGACATAGCAGGATTTATCCAGAAATAAACAAACTATCCCTCTCTCTATCAGCTGATAAGCCTGACAGATTCCTCTATCCAAGCAGAACAAATGATTCATCCAGCTTCCTGTTAACAGCCTTTTGTTTGCCCGTCCTAAACTCCTGCTGATAGTATATCTATCATTCTGTCAAGGCAGTGACGCAGGTGAGCAGCCCCATGCATGCCTCCAAGTTACTGTCTTAAAGCTTCAGCACGTACACAATGGCCATCAATGGACGGAGGGAAGTGTGTGTGGGTGTGTTGTGTGGGTGTGGGTGTGGGTGTGGGTGTGGGTGTGGGTGTGGGTGTGGGTGTGGGTGTGGATGTGTTGAAGATGGCAGTGCTGTGTTGGGCTGTGATAGCCATGTGGTAGGATAGGGAACAAGTAAGTGAGAATGTATGTTTTTGTTTATGTACAAATTCTACAATAAGGTTAACAGTGGACGTCATCAGCAAAATCGATGGACAGCCAAGAGAGAGCGTGCGTGTGTGTGTGTGTGTGTGTGTGTGTGTGTGTGTGTGTGGGTGGGTGCGTGGGTGGGTGCGTGCATGCGTGTTTGCGTGTGTACTGTGCCAGCGACCGACGTGTGATGATGCAGAGTGTGCACAGCAACACTATTTGTTCACTGAACGTTCTGTGTTTTCATGACTCTTAAACAACACAGTGGGCTTTTGTTTACCCTGTCCTGGCACAGCAGGGGCAGTTTGGCATCACCACAGCCTGCCTGGTTCTGGGAGCAGAGGCTTTTTTAAATGGGGCTGAATTATCCCATGCTGACAGAAGGCAGTCACCGCGCCCCGGTCCACAAATCACAGCCAACACTCTAAAAAACAACAAGAACATGAAAACATCCTCTAACAAAATGCTGTATTGTTCATGTAAATGATGGTTAATTAAGTTTTTTTCCTGATTATAAGCTGAGTGTACAATGGATGGGGGTGGGTGGGTCGATTTCATACAAACATACAACAATAATTGACCAGTGATTAAAAGCATTTTTTTCTCTATCCGTCACTTTACAGTTGTGGAACGTAACAAAGTTCAGTACAGTTTTATCACACCTTTTTACCTTCCATTTTCTGCTACTTTGTACTTGTCCTCTACATTTTTGTGCAAAATATTATACATTTTATTTGACTGTCACTTTGCAGATAAACATTTTACATATAAAACATACACATCTTACATATGAGGCATTTCCCATGATTCAACATCCAAACTTTATACAAAGTAGATCAAAGTAAAAGCTAAAACAGTAACATGACACTCCTTGTTGTACATAGCAAGTGAACTTTTGCTAAAACCACCTGTGTATTTTAAACATCAGCCATAACTTGTAATATAGTATTTTTTAACATTGTGGTATCACAACGTTTACTTAAATCCCCCATTGTCATTCTGTCTTCCAGGTGCACAATGAGTTCATCCTGCCGCCGGAGAAGGAGGGCTTCATCCACCGTATGGGTGACATCATCAAGCGAGCCGAGTCTCTGATGGACAAAGAGCAGCAGCCGCTCCACACGGCCGCACACCGCCTGACCCAACCGGCCTATCACGGAGCCAACTCACTGTCTTCCTCACAGGTACGTAGCTACACTGGAAAAGATGCCTCTTCAAAATTAAGTTTAAATAACAAGCATTACAACATAACAACAAAAAAGATCCAATGGAACAAGTGAAAACTCCCTTGGTAAGATTTCTTGAAAATAAGATGCAATGTTTAAGCCTTTCAAGGTAGAAGAGAACATTTGCTGGGAATACTCATTTTGTGGAATATTTTACTTACATCAGCCTTGTTATCCAATTCAAGCACATTGAACCTACGAGTCCCTATACAGAATCTCACTGAAATGCTGCTTGTTAGGTGTGTCTCATAGAAGTGCCTTGAGATATTTTCAGAGAAATGAACACTAATATATTTGGTAAGATTTTGAATTTTCTGCAGTGTAGCATGTAGCAGCACCTGCCTTTTGTCATTTACCAGAGCGTTGTAAGTGGACAACAAAGGAAGTTGCAGTAACATGTGAACGCCTGTTTTACTGTCCTGTCTGATCATTGATAAATTACACCAGCATATGGTTTGTGTGTCTGGCTGTGCTTATCTAACACAAACCCATAAATCCCTCACAAATGGAAAGCTGTAGTGTAGTGCTTCCTACATTGTAAATCTAAAAAATCCTCAGTGGGGTGCTTTCCTCACTGTCCACTGCTATCCCTCCCAAGACTCGCTCTGGAAGATATAAGGTTAAGTGTTCCCAAACAGCACCTGAGGTAGTAGGTCTAGTGCTTTCATTTAGAACATACTGTTACCAAAAGCACTAATGTCATAAAACCCTGTGATTTGTGGAAACATACCCCATGCCTCCTCCTCCTCCTTACTGTTGCCACAACCACAAATCCCTTTCCAGTGCGCTTTACTTCTACCATAATTAACTTTCCAGCATATCTGCCCACGACGAAGGAGTAAAATCATTTATATTTTGGTTTTATGAAAGCCTTTCTGAATCATGATTTCGGTAAACTGTAAAAATTAAGAAAAAATAAGACATTTAGCAGTAGTAGACTTTTTGTTTGTTGATAGCAGCAGTACCACCCTGTACACGATATGATGAGCTAGTGCCTAATCAGACACAGTTTGTCTGCCTAGATGGAAAAACAAGTTCTTGTCTTGTTCCTGCCAGGATGTGTTCCACTCTGTAGAACACACAGAACAAAATCTCCCCGTCCCCCGTGGAAGAAATGATCAAAATATGTTCATGAATGATGGAGAAAAAAAACATATAGAGTGCAGTTTCATGTATAGGACAAAAGAGGCACGTCATAGCCAACTATGTACCTTGTTCACAATGTTTCCGACCCCCTGGCCTTCATGAGTGGACCAACCGTGGATACATCTCACCTGGCGTCACTCCAACACCTGATTAAAAACCCTAAATCTTGAAGCCACATCCCCCCTAGAAAAATCAAGGCTACTCTCTCTCTCTCTCTGTAACTCTCCCCAGCCCCAAAAAAATCCAGCCCAGGCTAGTTAGGTCAGGTGGGGACCCACAAGCCACTCCTTGTGACTCCTGCTATTCTGAGAATTTTGGGAAGAGACGGCTGTCTATAAATGGAGCCCGAATCCCTGGAAAGCCATACTTATCCAGTTATGTAGCTACCTTTACCCACCCACCACTTCAAGATCAACACCGCAGCAATGCTAGCAGCTCGGTAAAGTTGTACTTGGGCAGAGCAGTGAGCTAAATGCTAACATGCTGATGTAAAGGAGATATCCTGTTTGCCATTCTCGCCATCCTAATTTAGCTTATTTATCGCATTGACATTTGCCATTTAGCACATCATCTGAGTAATTCCGACTCAACCCTTGGTGACCCACAAATTTAGTAACAAAATGTTTCGGCAATACAGCTTAACGCTTAGATATTGGGAAACAACGAGGTTGCCATCACTTACCAACAACAAACATTCTCAATTTTTTTTGCTTGAAGAAACAGCAGCCATTTGTCCACATCATGGAGGTTAGCCTGAATGCTTTTCATATAAAATTCACTAAGACATTACACAAGTCATATTTACCGGTTAATAACATGGGCTTTATCAAACCAGCTCTTCATAAAGGAACAGTAAATCCTTTACAAGCCTGTCTTATCCTTGACCTTATTGTCCAGTTAATACACGCTGCGCTACACTGACAAACAATGCATACCTGAGGTCAGGCCCGAGGTTCACCTACAACGTCAGGCGTATCTATCCAGCGTATAAGTTCCTTTTTTAAAGGGGCATTCTGTAGATTTTACATGTTTGAAGAAAGTTTACGAGGGGTTACTCCACAGGCTGTAAAAAATGTTGTGTAACATTTCACGAGGTTTATGGAGAAGCTTTCTCGAGTCTGACATATAAAGTTTTTCTGGAGCTTGACACACATCGGGGACTTAGTTTATTACGGTGACTCTGTCTCTCCTGCGTCGATGTTTCCATTCTGTTTTGTACATTTGTGTGTGAGAAGTCAGACACGATTTCTTTGATAGTGAAACATGGAATTCTCTTTTAGAGACACTTACCGTAAGCAGCGATTATGTAATGCTACATGTTATAGCAATAATACAGTAGCACCACATTCATACTAAAACACTATTCTCCTGTCTTCTTGCTACATACTGTATTAGTGCTGTTGGTCAAACTCTCAATGTATTTTTGTGCTGCATCTGAATCATGCATATCCATTCATTTGAACAAAGTACAGAAAGTCACAGTCCAAATACAAAATTCCTTTCAATAAGGAATAGAAGTGGAGATTTGAATTTGAGTGTTAACAAATGTGCTCTCTCTCTCTCTCTCTCTCTTCCAGCCTAATCTGCACAGTCACACCCATGCTCGAACCAGCTCCTCCTCCTCCCTGCCTGGTAAGTCTCACGTCCGCTCCTGATGAACTTAATTCACCCATTCAGAGGGAAACTGGATCATTTGATGCTTGGAAGCGATATGCATGATGAATGACTGTCTGAAACTAAACAAGTAACATTAAGTTTGTGTATGTGTGTGTGTGTGTGTGTGTGTGTGTGTGTGTGTGTGTGTGTGTGTGTGTGTGTGTGTGTGTGTGTGTGTGTGTGTGTGTGTGTGTGTGTGTGTGTGTGTGTGTGTGTGTGTGTGTGTGTGTGTGTGTGAACTGCATAAACGCTGCACTGTTAGAGAGCATGTCTGATTAACTTGCATTTGTTTGTTGCATCTTAACTTGTGCATGTCCATTCGAGTGCGTGCGTACATGTGTGATTGTGTTTGTGTGTGTGTGCGTGCGTGCTTGCGTGCGTGTGTTTATGCACGGTGCATCCACTAATGCATGTGTGTGTCCCGTCTCAGACTTCTGTGTGGCTAAACCCGCGAGTGTAGGGGTACGTGGCTCCCCCCCACGCCCCAACGGAGACATCTTCACTGCAGACATTACTTCACCTGGGCGACCTCTGTTGCGCTCTCAGTCTTTCCAACACGCCCCAGGTAAATAGCCCCTTTCGCCTCTCCTCCCTCTGGTCCCTTACCAGAAGAGGCCTAGCATTGTTTACTGTTTCAACAGCACTGAGAGAAAAAAATGGTTACAGTCCTTTGGCAAAGAATAAGTCGAGAGCGAAAAAGCTCCGGCTACCTCATAAACCCACCCTCCCCTCTTTCTTGGTATTGTTCAGACATTCGCATGGCGCCATCCGCCATCCCCACACCTCAAAGCCTCGGTCTGTGTCTGCCTTGCAAAGCAGAGGGCCTCTTGGGTAATTACCTCACCTGAAGGGCGCTACTTTTCTGGCTTTTTAGGGAAAGCTGGATGTGAATGCTGTCGCTGTACAACGTGAGCTTTTTTTTCTCATGGGCTGCGATAGTGGGTAACATCTGTTTGCCAGCACTTAGTTTCTACAGAATTTCCAAGAAAAGCCCCCTTCCCCTTTTTCTCCAAGTCTCCGAACCCCACAGCGGTATTTGAAGTCGTTTTAGAGAACACACACATCGACCCCCTGTTCTAGCCACAGCAGACGTCTTAACATCCTCATCTTGTCCCATGTCACCCCCCCCCCCCCCCCCCCTTCTCTGCTGGACGTCCTACGCACACAGCCCTGCTTTTCGCAATGCTTCTTGGGCCCCCTGCCACGGTAGTAGAATGTGTTGCCTAACCTATGTTTCCGTCGGCATTGGAAAAGTAGAGGCTGGCTTGCATCATCAGCAAAAGGGAGGCGTGGTTTTCTAAAACTGTGGAGCCTTTGTTGAGGTAAATGCCAAATCAATAGATGGGGCTGCTAGGATATTGGCATCCTTAAACTACTCCCCGAGGAGTGATGTCGAAATCCTGCCCACTTTAATCTGACAATCAGACCCAGAACTGTTTGAGCACACAAGTGTTTTCCATTTGCAACTCAAGACAGTCATACAAAAAAAAAAAAAAAAAAAAGACCAACATACTCCATTGATGCTGTGTCCCTCACAGCCATGTGAGTGCAGTGTGCAACTGCTCCGGCTTACGGATGCAATTATAGTCGGATACCGGTTTAAACAAAACGTCTTTGTTCCCCATGGAAACCCATTATTTGAAAGCATGGGAAAGATTTATGCTTCACATTACGTAGAAGTTTTGGCAGATGGCTGAGTGAGGCTGACCAAAAAGCTGGGGAGACAGAGGAAGTCTTCTCTGTTCTCTTTGGATCAATTCTGGCCAATATTCTTCTGCAACAGTGCATGGGGGGGAGTTCTGAATATACAGTTACACTTCTAGGAGATGAGTTAAAGGTGCATTGTGTAGTTAGTCTATAATCGCTTGAATTTTTTTTTTATTATCTTAGAATGAGCAGGGCACACCCCCATGTTTAAGCACCCTGTTTCTACATTATCACAAAAGACAAAAACGTCACTGCCTTATGCATTTTTTTAAATATAGTGGGTGTCCTGGGAAAATGCACCTGTTGGGAGAGGAAGAAGAATCACTATAGAACAAATAACTACATCTTCACCTCATCACTTGATATTGTGGAAAGACTTGAGGCAGTGGTGGATGATGCCATCTTTGTTAACTAGCTTCTTGTCTTTAAAGGTCAATTCTCTGAAATGGAGTGGTAGAGACGGAGCATTGCAAACTAGAACTTTCCCCACTTGATGACGCCAAAGTCTCCTAAAGTATACTACACACTGCATCGTTAAGACACTAACACGTGTTTGCCTTGTTTATGTGTGTTTGAACCCAAGATTACTCAATTTTACTCAACATTTAAAACATTTCTTCTCTTTGTCTTCCAGGCTCTCCCCTCCACTACCAGAACCACCAACACCACCCTGCGTCTCTGCTGCCCCACCATCCGCACTACCACTTACCCTTCATGGGCCAAAGTCACTTTCCGTTCCCATACCCCGGCTCTCCTGGTTCCCCGAGCTCCCCCAAATTAGGTCTCCACGCTCCCCTCACACGCGTAGCCAGCAACCCCACCTTCGGCTCCGCCCCCTCATCTTCCCGTGGTTCCCCCAGCCCCCTGAACGAAACCCAAAACCGGGATAGCAACGAGAGGCTCAACACGTCCTCACCTAACCCTCAGCAGCATCCCAGCATGTGGCCCGCTCACCAGCAGCCAATGTTCTCCTTGGCTAACGTCATCTCCATGGCTATGAGCATGGCCCAGTCTTTCATCCCTCCTTCTAATATGCCCAACCAGGGGATGCCCTCATTTCAAGGCTACCACCACCAGCTTCCGTCCCACATGAACCCCCAGTCTGGATACCCCTACCAACAACAACAACATTACCAGACCTCGCCAGGAGAGGCCCCTTACCAAGCACAGAGTAACAGCTACCAAAACAGCCCCGAGAATACGCTTCAAGCAGATGGTTTTCCTCAGAGCAGTCAGCCATCTTGGATGTACCAACCCAATTTGTCCTCCACCCCTCCTCCCCCGTCTGTCCATCATAACGCTGGATTCCACAGCCCCTCCGGACTAGCCCAGGATGACGGTTTCCATAGCTACGCGGCCCAGTATTCGGGACAGGTTCCGGAACAGTCCGAACCCAAATCAGAAGTGTCCAGTTCTAACTCCTTCTCGTCGGATCTTTCCCCGTCGCCCTCAGAGAGCCCAGATTGCACTGTGAGTCAACTTAAGTTATGTTTATCTCGTGTTCTTTTAGTTGAGTTTTCTTTGTTAAAAGCATGGTGTGAGCATGCAAATAGCCCTGAAAGAATAAGCTTATTTTGCAAATCTGGAGGACGTTTTTTGTTAAAAATCATTTTTTGTAATAACCAGTAAATATCTCCTTATACAGCTACCTGTCCGTACTGTGTGCGCTGAAAGAAAAAAAAAAATGTTGTTAGTACAGCCTATGCTCTGTAAATAGTTATATAAACACCGGTTCTAGTGTCCTGTGTGCGTGAGGATTTGCACGTTTCCTCTGTTTTATATGATTGTAAATAGAATATCTTTGGATTTTGGAAAAAAAAGCTAGTAGCTGACAATTCTTTGATTAACTAAACAAATGAGGGATATCCCAATCCAACTTTTCCTATTCACATCTCTTCTCCCCAAGGTATCTGCCAGTACCGGTTACCATACCAAACCCTTCATTAAAACTGGCTCACCAAATGCTCTGTTTTTCCCAAATTTATAACCTGTTTATTTCCCTGTGTGGAACTCCTTTGGCTCATTTCATTTAAGTTAGGGTTTGGGATTTCTCCGGCATTACAGTTGGTGGCCGACCTTGACTGATTGCTGGAAAGCTGAATTTTTTCGAAGGACACATCTGGTCTGAACCCAATCTGCTGTAGCACCAACGCTAACAATGTTTTTATTCTTTCCTGTCTAGTTATCATCCTTCAGTCCCCAGTTGAACCCCTCTATACCGGAGATGAATGCCAGTAGCCCACTACCCAAAGCCCCTTCCACTGAGTCTGGTAAGAAATCATATGCATGTTCTTGACACAGTTAATCATGTGTGTATGTTCAAAGCCAGTTCTGTATTATGTCTATGTTTACCCCCCAAACAAACCCACACACATGCTTGTGGTATACACAGAAAATGCACCCACAGCTTAATAGTTCAAGGTTTCCCTTCTGCATTTGATGATGTATATGTCTAAATACAGTTGACGCGTGTGTTACGGCAAATTTGCCTTTTGATTTGTTTTGAATAGCTTTCTCTCCGCTGTATTATCACCTATTAGCGGTGGCTCCGGAGCAGTTGCGTAACCGTGACTCTGAATGTAATGTTCCATTGAAAACAAACACAAACCTAGGTGCGACTGCAGCTCCAACCTCTGGCAGCGACCAATCGGCGAGCAGCCACGCTCATTACAGGCTTCTCCTCCCTCATCCACACCTGTCAGTATTTATACCTTCAACAGAGTCTCTCTGTCTCAGTGGGCACATGGCCATGAGCCCATGGGCCCAGACTGGCTCTGTGTTCACTGTTAGAGGGACACCCAGTGGGCTAATAGAGGTACTGCAGGGATGTCATCCCATAAAATGGTCTGTACATGTGAGCAGTGTTGGGGAAGCTACTTTGAAAGCTTTGCAAACTACCAATCACTTCACACTAGAAGGAGTTGAAGTAGAGCAAAGCTAGCCTAGAGGGGATCTAGTTTGGTTAACTAAAGCTACTTAGACAAGTAGTTCACACACTTCTTTGTAAAAAAAATTATCAAATTGACAATGTACATGTGATATGAAAAAAATATAACAAAATATAATACAATAAAGTCACATGCCAGCTAAAAATACGTGTTTATTGCAGACACCAAAACTGCCAATTTGTTCTTCACAGGTCATACATAAACCAACATGAGGTTTAAATAAATGTTTGCATCTCTAGCTTGAGACACCAGTAAAGAGCGCCATCAAGTTTTTAAGTTTTTAACACCATAACGCCATAAATGAAGGCTCTTTAAAGGAAATCCAACTTCACTGGGCGATTACTATTTAAGGAAATAAAACACAGTGGAAATTTTGTGAAGCCCCTTTTAACACTGTTGCCAAGAAACGCATGATTAGATTTAACTCAAAGGCTGGCGATCAGAAAAGAGTGAGGCTTTGTTCTGGTGATCAATCAGCTCAATCACTATTGTTTACCAAATCAGTGGCTATCACTCCACTGGTATAAATTGGCCACCAAGATGTGAAAACGTCTCATTCATGGACTCGATAAGTAAGCGGAGAGAGGGCTACAACTTACTAGAATGAATGCTTACCAATTCTTATTAGATGCTTAATTATTTCTTTAACAGGCATTTTTTTGCCTGCTGAGTCTCACCTTAAAGGGAACTAGTCAAGACATGAACTAGCATTTTTACTAACACCTTTTCTTCCTCTATTTAACAGAAGTCCAGCAGTCTGCCCCGGTGACTGTCGGGCGCTTCCAGGTGACACCCAGCATGGGAGTCCCTGCGCCGGTGCCCATGTGTGTTGTTCCCCCGGTCCCACAGCCCATGGTGGACGGCAGCAGCACGTCATCAGAGAGCAGCACAGAGGAGCAGGGGGAGAGTGAGACAAGCCTGGGCACATCACTCACCCTGTCCCCCCTCACCCACACCCACACCCACACCCACACAGAGGCTCCTCACAGGGCCTCTCCCAGGAGGTGGACGCACAGGTAAGCTGGCATTTTTTTTTTCATATAGACATTTGGCCTTGTTAAAGGTGGACTATGTAACTTTTGCTGTGGCAAAGAATTGAAAATTAGTAAAGGTATATTCTCACAGCTAAGTAAACAAAATTTCCTCAGGGGGAAATTGGATCGCTGGAACACTGTTTGAAGTTAGAAAGCTACCTATAAAGTTAGTGTTTCACTGTTGTTGTTAACAGCAGCTGGGTCCACCGTTTTGTTTAGTCTTACATTTGGTTCCAGGTGTCTTAAAAAAAGTTTGTCTAAATTTACGATATTATTATTCAAAACTAATAATCACATGCAGATAAATAAAATGTTTTGTAAACTAACTGCATGGTCTGCAAATGTAAACAAACCCCCTCCGCTGAAACTGCATAGTGCACCTTTAAGCCAGACAGAAAGCTTTTTGTTAATCTTAATAAACATCAGAGGGAAAATTAGAGTAGGGTCCAGCTGCAGCCCCGGAGACAAGTTACCCTGGCGTGACAACAACACCCAGGCGTGACGGAAGTAACTGTGGTGTGACGGACGTGATTTTTGACTATTTAGCTTCCATGACATGTCTGCTATGTCACTCATTTGCCCTAACCCTAACCACCCAGCTATGATGCCTGAACCTAATCCTCAAAACAATATAGGCCTAAATAACCGAAATTTAGTAGCTTATCGGTGCGGTCTTTTTTATTGTTTGACGTGACGTACTCAAGATGGCCGCCGCCGTGTTCCGTCAATGTTCTATCTATATTCTAACCTCTCCCTGTCCCCTTGCCCTAACCCTAACCACCCAGCTGTGATGCCTGAACCTAATCGCCAAAACAATATAAATAACACAAACTTAGTATCGGTCTGCTGTCTTGTTATTGTTTGACGTTGTTTACAACGAAGTTTATGACGTTGCAAAAATAAAATCTACAGGTAACGTCCACCACACCACAGTTACTTCCGTCACGCCTGGGTGTCGTTGTCACGCCAGGGTGCTTGTCTCCAGGGCTGCAGCTGGATACTATTGGAAAATTAGGCAGAAATATATAAACGTTCCTCCTAGCTTCTTTAATAAATAATGAAAATGCATATACATTTTTAAGGAGATCTTAATATTTTAAAGGTGGCTTGGGCCAGTAGCCAGGAGCAACAGCAGGATGAGAAAGTGGAAGATGAAGAGGACGTTGAGGTGGTTGGGGAGCGACCGAGGACCAGGAAGCGTAGTCGGCGGCGAGCGTACAGCCTGAGCCTATCAGCGGACAGCGGGTTGTCGGTGACGACGGCGGTGGAGCTGGATGGCCGGCTGTGGGACGGAGCTTCAGGCAGCCCACAGTACAGCAACGCCCTGCACCACCTGTGGATGATGACCTACAACCGCAACATGCCCTGTCTGAGCAGTGACGAGTCGGACAGCGACGAGGAGATGATAGAGGAGCTGCAGGAGCTCAGAGAGAAGTAAGTGGTGATTGAAGACACACAAAATACAGAGAAAAGGTGGTTTACAAAAAGTATTCCACATACATGTATGGTTGAATAAAAAAAATATATATATAGAGCAAAACATTTTCGCATTAACTTTTCGATGACTTTTATGATGACTTTTTTATGATTTAGGATCTGAGGTTACACAAGGTTTTAAAACTAAATAAATCAAGTGTTTTCATCAGAATATGTAGTGAGATCCTAAAAAAAGAGAAAATAATTGAGGCCCATTGATTAATTTTGCAGGATTGGAGAAAATAAGAAATGTGTTGTTGTATTTTTACTCATTATGAAGTTCTCCAGCAAAAAAGCCCATTCAATTCAAGTAACTGTATCCACAAAAACCTTAACATATCCATCATCACAGACTTATTGAGGCCTTAATTTGAAATCCACGTGCCCTCAAGGATTTTCGTGGACTACAGCGGTTCAACTGAAAAAATCTAGCTTTTAACCACCTACATTTGTTCTTTTTTGTCTCCTATCAGACACCTGTCGGAGGTGCAGGCCCTGCAGTCAGCCCAGAAGAAGGAGATAAAGGAGTTGTATGAGAGGATGGGTAAAGTCCCCCCTCCAGGTATCATGTCTCCTGCTGCTATGCTGACCAACCGCCAGCGCCGCCTCTCCAAGGGCAACGGCTTCCCCTCGTCACGACGCAACAGCCTGCAACGACTGGACATGCTGCCACTCCAGGGTAATAGCCACATTTCAACCTTGATTAGAAATCTATTGGTATCATAGGTGTAGATTTTTTTGGGGGGTATGTAGGTCGATATTTAAAAGAGGTACATTTTCGACACTCAAAAATACATATGAAAGAGGTAAAAAATAACATTTTAGGGGGTCGATACATTTATATATCCTTCTTAGCTGTAACAATATATTTCCCAACAATTTCCAGAATCCATTTTTTTCAGAAACCTGTAAAGTGAAGTGTGTGACACTCAAAATCTTATGGGGGTGGACCCTGTGCAATGTTGAAACTAAACATATGCCCATGCCTGGTTTATGTAATATTTGTTGCATAACCCATGTTTGTTTTCTTAGGTATCATTAGGAGAAACTCCCTCGGAAGCAGCAGCAGCGGCTCCCAGGATAAACTAAGCAAAGGCGTCACCTTTGCCAATGACATTAGTAGAATGGTGAGTAAACACTCCATTCACTTTACATAAGTGTTATTCTCCTTGTTAAATTAAAATCAACTTAAAAAGGGCTTTATTTCTTACTTTATGTAACTTTTTTTGTCATTTATTTCTAGTAAGAATCTCTCAGCCAAGCACGCTGTAAAATGTGGACTACCTCAGCTGACGTGTGACTGCAGTGGTCTGGGCCGTCCCGTAGGAGAAGGATCGCTTTAACTCTTTTCACTGGCACACACACACACCCAATCAGCAAACTGCTTCCCTCTTTTTGCCAGTGGTCATTTTACCTCATAATACATACGGACTGTCATCAATATAAATCTGGATTTCACACAGGAACTGTAACATCCGCTTCACAGCCCTTTACGTCAGACCTGGTGAAATTCAGTCTGGTTCATGTTAAAAATATGACAAGTTCATTTATTATTTTTGCTCTGTTGTATATAAACCGTCAGACCCAAATGGTTCAATGCACGATAACCTGCAAAACATCATATCGTTAAGTTGTTTTAAATAATTTTTCTGAGCTTTTTTGTTGCATTAACGCAGTCAAACGATGGTACAAAGTGCCGCAGGGTGTATTTTTTTTTTTGGAGCTGCGGTGGCACTTTAAACTACGACTTTGACCCAGAATGATGATAGTTAGTTACTGTTTTACTGCGTGTCTGATTCACTGCCGTTTAATCAATCTGAGCACACAGAAATGTGAACCAACACTTTTTACTTTGAAGGTTTTCGCATCGCAAATTTAGGATCTATCTGTCTTGATAGCTGTTGTTAATGTATGCTGACTGCACACTCAGTACACTCGGATTTATACAAATACGTTCAATGGAAGCTTATTTTTTTAGAACATCTTTAGTGGTTTGACGCTTGATAGAATTACCTAAATTCTAGTTTAACTTTGATCAACACATCCACATGAAGGTGACAATGCTATAGCGGAAAGTTGTACAAATACTACATTATATATGTTGGCATGTAGAAAGCAAATCTATTTTTCACTATTTTCAAAGACTATCGCTGGTTTAGAAAACAAATGATTTATTTGTGTTGATTAGTTTGTGAAAATAATCCACATAGGTTTTAGACTACTGGCTTCTTTCCCGTTGATTGTACATTGTGTATATAAATAGAAGTGCATTTTTAGATCATGTGTTTACAAGTTATTATGCGTAAACTAAACCTTAATTCTTGCTCGAGCAAAAAAAATCCTATTTTTCTGCGTGTACCATATAGATCAAGCACCTCGTGCACTTTAGTAAATTGTACTTTAGTTCTCTATCATTTAACACATTTGTGGATAAAATTGTGTTCTGAAACAATTTTATGTTTTCCATAAGGGAGGTTGAGACTGTTCTTCAGTTTATGTTTGATTAACAATATTTCACATTATGATCTACACTCCACCAGTTTGAAATAGTTACTACATTATGGGATAGAGAACAGTCCAAAGCTGTGAATGTGTAGCTGTTGCCTTATGAAATGTCCACAACACACACTGAAGTTTCTAAACAGTGGAACCCCTTTTAAGATTTTTTTTTCCAAAGTTCATAATATATTCAAAGACGTTTCAAATTTTTTGAATGTAAATATATAAATTGTATTTTTGCTTTTCTGAAGCTGCTGCTGCTGTCCTGCCATGCTGAATCTGTGCCTTTCCCTTACAATGTCTTATTTTATATTTTTACTCAAGATTTTGGTGGCTTGATCAGACTCCATATTATATCACATTTTGAACAAAAATAAAAGAAAATGCAATTGTACATCTTAACATCTCTTTTTGTCATCTTTTACTTTGTTCACACAGCGTATTACCTTGTAGTTTCACAGACATAATAATTGGGTTTATAAAATGAAATACATTAGATTGTTTTATTTTACAAATATTCACTTTATCGACATAAATATGTTTCAACAGGTTGATCCATGTGTCACAGGCATTCTCCGCTGTTAAAAGGCCGCTGTAGTTTTTAGTATCAGATTTATTCCCATTTGTACTATCTGTACATCACATGATCAGGGTTGGAATCTTGGGTTGCAATTATACTCTACAGTCTGAGCCTTCTGGATAGCATTGAAAGGTCATGTTAAGGTCAATGGATTATTCTTTTCCAACCGACAGGCAAACTCAATAAAAAAATCAAGACACATCTAGTTTGAAGCCGGCAGCAAAAAACCCACACAATTAACCCTTCACAAATCAAAACAAAGTCGAGCGCTGTCTCAACATGAAGAGACAGCTTCCTGCGGTGGAATATCAATGAGTGGCATCAGAGTCCACGACACAAGTCCCTTTTCTTTCGAAGTAAGTGCAGTAATATGGTACAGACACACAGTCCGGTTGAATGCATCTCAGTTGGCACCAGTTTTTGGTTGCTGCGCTCTTGCACTTTTGGCCTCAGCATCCATTTCATCCATGATCTTCTCCTGGGAGACGGAGTAAAACGTGTAGCCGTCTGGCAGGCAGCAAGTGGTCAAGGCAAATGACAGCGAGCACAAAAACTATAACAAACATTAGCCTAGATGACAAGTGAACAATGCAGTCAATGTGTCAGACATGTATTTATAATTGCTTGACAACAACATTTAGCCGTCTGTATGAACTGTGAACACTTAGAGGTTGTCTAACAAAAGATGCTGAAGCAGCATTTAGTAGCCCTGCAATAGTTCAAGCGTTATGAAGGTTATCATGTCCTGTTTTATTGAAACTGTTGTGCTACATTATACTGGGAGCTGTTTTTTTTTAATATAAAAAAATAGACATCCTTTGATGTTGTAATGTAAAGCAAATTGTGTAGCCTATTCACTGTGTCATCTTATATTTAACATAATGCGTTAAAATAATTTGATCAAACACTACGAAAGCATCAGGCAGACTTCCTTTGGAGCATTAACGTAAATGTATTCTAATCAATGAAACCGAAAGCAAAATGTAACCTAACCTTAGTGTTATTTAGCATAACGAACACTACCTGGTTAACATGCCATGTTAGCTCCAGTCTATGGTTTGCACCCAATGAATACGAAACTTTGTAAACATAAGCATAAACTTTCAGCCAGCTAAATTATATTGCTGTCAATTACATTTAAAACACCAGACATTGAGAGAAACGTACTTTAAACGTGGTTATCCCTGCAGTGACGTTAGCATGCTAAGCTAAACGTTACATAGTTCACCTTGTGTTGACGCCTAGTGCGCATGGGCAAAAGATACAAATCCCGAGCACGAGCGCTCCGATGGCGAATCCTGTCACCGCGTTTCGTGTCCTTAGCTTCTGTGTCTTCTTCTTCCACTGCGCCAGCTCAACCTGCCGAATGAAATGCTGCTGTTCGGGGGACAGACCCGGTTTGGCCAGGTCTATCCTGGTTGCGAAGGGGGCATCGGAGGTCTCCTTCGGTATCTTGTCAGCCATGTCTGCCTGTCTGTGTGACACCCGGAAAGGTTGTTATAATATCGAGACTCTTAAAAGCTGCTATAAAAGCGTTATAAAAGATCTGCTGGCACTGCTACGTTCAAGAGCGACGTGAGCAGCACATCAGTGTGTTATGAGATCTACGCTGCTTGTGTTACTTCCGGTTAGCCCGGGTAGCAACTATAGTTCCTACCCCATGATTCCTAGGTAGAGACGTTGACGCTTTCCTTGGGTGAAAACAGCGAGAATAGCGCCATCTTCCGGAAAATACAAGCTTCAGGCAAGACTTAATGTTAGTTTTCTGAATTACTTATGACTACAAGTGAACAAATTCCTTATTGTTCACTTTGTTTTGTGTAAAAGTGACGTTACAGATTTAAACCGTTAGCTAGTAAGTCAGTTTAACATACATGGCGAAAAGATATTTTCGTTCTCCGACCAAAAGTACCATAAGTTTTAAATTTCGTGAAGCGTCTTTCGACCTACTGTCAGATTTCTTGGTTAATCTCAACAAAAGGAACAAAGATAACCTCAGCAGTTTATCAAAATGTACCGGAAGCTTCAAAGATACAAGACTAGTGGGTGAGTAACGTTCATTATAACTTAGACAGCCAATACATGTTATGTTGCTTGTTTTTATCGATACTTTTGCCAATTTTAAATGATTAGGAAGCCGAAAGCAATTGTATTATGAACAATATCTATCTATCTATCTATCTATCTATCTATCTATCTATCTATCTATCTATCTATCCATCCATCCATCCATCCATCCATCCATCCATCCATCCATCCATCCATCCATCCATCCATCCATCCATCCATCTATCTATCTATCTATCTATCTATCACAGCTGTGACAATTAGAATACAGCTAGATAAATGAGTAATTATTGCAGGATACTTACTGTTCCGCTTAATTAATAGTGTTGCTGCAGGTGTTCTTAAAGGCCTTACTTACTTTGTAAATATTACTGTGATGTCTTTTACTGTGACATCACAGTAATATTTACAAAGTACGTTTTTTTTTTTAACCCTATGTTTCTCTTTCTGTGATGTCACGAGAAAGAGAAATATAGGGTTAAAAAAAACAGTCTTTCTGCCTTTTCTCAGGCTAGGATGAACCGATTTTAATTTTTTTTTGCACATTTATACTACATAGGATCTCAGAATTCAATACACCTTCATATTCAAACCGGTGAAGTAGGCCTTTAACTATGGGATAAATTGAAAACATAATGGGAAACTGTACATCTTACCATATTTACAATTATGGTAACCTACATAAAAGGCTTTTATTAGTAGAGTTACAGCAGGTGGGATCAACTTAACTGTACTGTAGATGACTATGTTAGCCTCGAACCCTGTCATTCCTCTGAAATATTTCATACACCTGGATGTGTGAACTGTGTTATTATTATAGAGGTCAATTATATTCCATTCAATTTAGCCAGTTTTAAATACATAATTAGCCATTATTTATTATGAACACAATACATTTATTTGTATAAGATAACATTACAAATGAACTGTTAAATGGTTTATTTGCAGTTTTCTATGTCATGCCCATTTATATACAGTCTATGTGATCATGCCCAAAGTAAGTATAAAGCAACATCTTAATTTCAAATCTATATTCTTCATTCACAATGACGCAGAAGATTTTCTTCTCCTGTTATAATTGGACCCTCTAGGCCTTTGTGCTATTTGATCTCCGCATCTAGAGGAAGATTAATAAATTATGCAAACTATTTATAGTTTTTCATTTCAAATATGTTCAATTAGCTGTGCTGCCGAGAGCTCATAAATGACATTGAATAATCAATAACACCTGGAGCGTAATGACTTCTATTTCATTTTATTGATCCCATTTCTCCGTACTGCATGATCTCTTCTTGTGTCACTGTTACTGCCCTTTTGATGCAGAATGATACGGCTTTACATATTCCTTCTCTAAAAATGTGCTTTTATTTGACTGTAGTTCGTCAGCTCTGTCCCAACATACTGCGCTCATTCTTCCACTAAGAAAAGTTCTTTGTTTTTTCTTTGTTCTCTACATTTTTTTTCTCTTAGAATACGTCTTCATGATCACCAAAGAACTAAGTCTTGATCCCCTGGCTGGATACCATGCCATTGAATTTGTTCAAAGGTACAGTATGAAGAAGCAGCGTGTTTGCCTTTCCCTGCCACACACACACACACTATGTTATTGCTTTTAGCCGTGCCTTAAAGGTGGAGTCAGCGATTCTGGAGAATGCTTGTTGTCAAAATGAGTTTTTTGTCAAAATATGTAAATATCTCCTCACACTCCCCTACCTGTCTGTACGGTGTGGGCACTGAAAAAAATCTGTGTTAATGCACAGCCTTGGCTCTATAAACGGACATGTTGCTAGCTACGGTGGGGCACCTTTGTTTTCTTACACTTTTTTTGACATACCAGTTTACAGAACCTAGGTTGTGTATTAATAACAGATTTTTTTTCAGCGCACAAACTATGGACGGGTAGCGAACTGTGAGGAGATATCAACTGATTTTGACTAAAAGTGATTTTGACAATACGGCTTCTCCAGAATCACTGACTCCACCTTTTAATGTGTATTATTATTCTCTCCCGTAGGTACATGGTCAACCACATTACAGATCTGTTGACGTCGCCCACGCCTGGAGGTGCAGCTGCTGCTTCACCAAAAAGTTACGAGGACCTTCTGTCTGACAAGCTCAAGGAGAAATTTCCGCTAATCGTTTTCTCCTGCATCCAGCTGGCAAGCAAACTGTCTCTGCACAGTCATGTAGGTTCTGAAATGTGTACAGTTAGTATTATATTAGTTGGAGCCATAATTTTTTCAATGCATGTGTCTCTTTTTTTATTGGTGTTTCTTTGATACTTTGACTTCACAGAGTACTTTTCTTTTTCTCATTTTAAGCCCTTTTTGATTTACAATTAGCATGGGTCCATACTGTACACTTACATAGTAAATATAGAGATAAATTCATCTCATCTTTATCCAGACCTGCAATTAAACTAGCCTCAAGGTAAGAAGACATGTGCATGTTTAAAGTCTCATGGCGTCCTGCTGGCTTAAATTGAAATGGACGTCTAGTCAGATCTATAGTTCAAAGTATAATAATCTCCTATCATTTTTCTCTAGATAATCGACAGCAACACTGCTGTCCGCTTTCTGCACTCAATGGGCCACACTGTTTCCAAGGAGACTGTCATGGAATCGGAGCTGTTAGTCTTAAAAGGGCTCGAATTTAGGCTTAATCCCCCGAACCCACTGACCTATGTGGAAATCCTTCTGGAGGTGCTCGGTACGATTTCAATATTTAAACACATAGAACGCTAATGTAAAGTATTATGATGTACCAAAAACGTGCAATATTAAGGCCAGGAACTGTACAGCTGTAAAGTGACTTTGAAAGGGGTGTGCCTTTGTAGGACACAATGAGCCGTCCCTCCCCGTGGAGCGTCTTCTTCCCTTGTGCCATAATGTTCTCCAGTTCATCAGCCTCCAGCGCAGCGCCATCTACGAGGCCTTGTTAGTGACCACCACGCAGTGTGACAGCCCTACCACAGAACAGAGGTATTAGGTTTGTCTTTGAGATACATTTTATGATTCCTGACAGCTGCTATCTGTGATGGTAGAATGGACAAGTAGCTGGTTTGTTAGTTGACTACTAGACTACAACCACCTGGGAACTGTCTGTTGTTTGGGTTTCTCATGTTACGCATATATACCAAAGAGATATTAAATATTATTATTAATATTATAATTAAACTGCAATTGACTGATTTTTTTTGTCCACTTGGGGGCAGCAGAAACAAGCCATGAACACAACATTGACACTTTTTAAGTTGAAAAGGCAAACTTATTAGCAAACAGATGCCTATGTACACATCCAAGATTAACATTAATTTGTTGTGTCTCTTGCCACTTGATAATTGTAAGTCAAATATCCATTCTCCTTTTAGTTCAGCTTTAAATATTGGCGGCTAACTGCTCATATGTTTTTATAGCATTTTATTTGAAAGCAGCGGCCTGCGTTTGCCTTTACATAACACTTATTTCAGCTTCTCCCCTCCAGACAGAGGTTTTAGTCCCAAGGTGCAAAACTAGCTAAACAAAAGGTAGTGATTATAGCAGATAATTAATGTTATTTAGTCATTTATAGCACTTTTCATTTTAATACCGCCTTGTATCCTGGTTTTATTCCAGAGGTTATTCATTTAATTATTTATGAGTGTTTTCTTTATTTCTCTGTGTGTAATATGTTCTGATTAGGGGAACGTTAGGGGAGGTTTTAATATGTGCTGTGTTATGTTGCAGTTTGTTTTGTGATTGGATGCTACAATGTAATCTTCTTGTTGCAAAATGAAAATACCCTGGTGTATAGATAAAGTTACCATACCATAAGTTACTATGAGAGTGATCCAAAACAATGCAGTTCAGAACCATAGAATCCATTGTTAAAATAAAAAGTACTTAGTTATTAGAACTGCTTTATAACCAAATTAAGCCTTTTTCTACACAGAGAAAAGTTTGTGACAGTGACTGAAGACTGCATGCTTCTTGGTGTTGGTGTCATCGCCGTGGCTACATTCATCCTCTATGTCAGAAAATGGAAGAAGGTGAAACACTTTATGATATTAATTGCATTTACAATAGTGTTTGATTTCAGTCTTTTAAATGCAAAAGCATATAAAGTCATCTTTTTTATCCATTTTAAGTTCATGTTAGTCTCTTAAGCTGTCACCAATACTTTCCACACAAACTGTTTTGTTGATGTAGTCTTTCTTATGATGCTTTGCAGGCGGTGGGAGAACTCAGTCACATCACAGGAATCTCAAAGAGGAGCATCAACGATTTTGCTCGTGTGACGTTTAAACACATTTTTCAAACCAGTAGCCCTGTACTAACAACATCTACTTGAATTGTGAATACTGAACATATTGTGTATTGCTTCATAATCTGCTGTTTGTTTTTCTTGGTGTAGAAAATGTATTGTATACCTAATGAAATAATAATAATAATAATAATAATAATAATTTGTTTACTAAAATAGCCTCCACTCTATTTCTTCACTGTTTTTACATTGCCTTTACCAAATTAATGTGTTTGCTTAAATCAGATGCGTTGTTGGTTTATTGTCATACTCGTGTGTTCAGTGCAACATTAGCCCAGAAAAGGAAATGGAGCACGGCTGAATGTCACGTGGCAGGTAACTCTGGTGAGATGCTCCTCAGCTGTCTGATCCTTCTTAATCTCAGTCTTATTAGGTAGGGGAGCCTCGGCCATATCCGGATCTGAGGACACAATTAATAACCACATTTGAAACCACCCATTTTAAATTTTTTCATTTTCTTCAGTTTATTGTAGAAGTAATTCAAGATTTAATTTGGTACTTCTTCAAAATTGGGACGAAATTATGACTTTAATAAATCAATCATAACTTTAATTTGATAATGTAATAATTTATCTAGATAATAATATGTTTTATAGTTCAGGCAATTACCCTCACATATCAAAGCACTTGCTGGTGAATATCAACCTATATAAAGTGGTGACCATTGAGCCTCTGGGAATGTCATGGTGGCACAGTGGTCTACAATGTAAGTCCAACATTTTGTGTTCAGGTTACTAATCTCCAAATGTCTGAGTGCTCATAATAACTGCTGCAGAGCTAAATATGAAATACTCGTTGGGTCAACCTACAGTTTATTCTGTGCAACTGCATGTTGAGTTAATATGTGAAACAGAGATTCAGTGTATAGTTACCCTGGGTACTGGGCTGAAAGGCGTCATAACTGGCATCATACCTCCCGCGAGCACCGACGAGAAGGCATGCAACACTGCAGCTGCTTCTCGCAGACTGTACAGTTCACTGAATTCCCCCTATAAAAAAAGAAAAAATAGCTGCCATAAAAAAGTACTGATATGATTCTGCAAATAACTCTTTTTTTTATAAAGAATTGAAAAAGGAGTGAAAAAAAAGTGATTTTTTTTTTAAAAATCCTCTCTAATTGGCAATTCAAGGTCAGTTTACCTCATCGTCTTCGTGATGTAATCTGTAATGTTCGTACAAGTCAAATGTGTCTGGATCCACTTTGAGTCCCCCCAAACAAAGCTCACATCTATTGACAAGGTAGAGCCCTGACCCTGGAAAAGTGGATACAGTATTCAGAAAAATATATTGCAGTGAACTTAATTGAGAAGTTGAATAGTGTATAACTGCCTGGCTCATATCAGATCATGGCAAATTAAATTGATCAAAATCAGCTCTCTACTGACCTGACTGTATTTTTATCTGGACCCATCTCTTGAGGCAGTTGAGGTGAATGAACTGCATACTTCCTGAACACAGGCAGGGTGATATCAGCGGGTTGGTCGGTGAGCAATCTCCATCGTGGCATACCCGACACAAGTCCTTCTCCTCGTCATTAGATGACTCCAGCAATAACCTACAGAGAGCAGGAGATCACACAATATCAGTGACTCACAACATCCTATATCCATCGCAGTTTATACATATCTAAAGCAGGATAATGTCTTTGAGAAATTTGATTATTAATAAGTTTGAATGCCGATTGTGTGTGTGTGTGTGTGTGTGTGCGTGTGCGTGTGCAATAACAAAAATTATAAAAGAAACACATACATATGCAATGTATGTTTTGTGTGTGTGTGTGTAGCTTTAAAACTATTCCTCATATCATCACCTTTGTTTGTGCCTGAATACAACAACCTCTTTGCTGCAGTCTTTTATCGACTCAGCGTTTTGGACACCGGTAGCTCCTTCATGCGCTGCTTGACATTCTTCGACCCGCGTAATCTCACCGATATCACCGAACCTCCCCCCATCATGCACATTCAGACTATCCAACTCTCCATTGGCACTTGAATCCAGGGTCTCATTCGGACACTGAAATGTGTCAGTACTTGTTTCATCCTCTTCAGCAATGCCTTCCTCCCAGTTGATAAAGCTGGTCGCGGGTGAGTAGGACAGGCTTATCCAAACCCTAGAGGGGTATAGCCTCACACCCAAACAGCCCATATTCAATCTGTCAGTTCTAGGTGCCATTGGTGTCCCTTGACGTTCCCTTGTTTGCTCTGGAAGAGAATTGACACCGCTGCATTCATCATCGCTACAAACAAGTGCTCCACCGGAAGCTGTTGACGTGCTTGGCTGTGAGGTGAAAGACTGCAGGCCACGTAGGCAGTAAGTGCTGGGAGAGAGGCTACTGGTGCACGACCTTGGCAAGGTGATTGTGTCACTCTCTCCGCGTGTGTCCTGCCAGGAGGCCAATATGTCATCACCTATTTCCTCCCCCTCCTCTTCAGATTCCGATTCACTGGATATTATGTAATCCGCAAATGTGGAAAGGAATGGGAATGGGGTGGCAGGCCTTTCTGTCAGGAAGTTGTCCAGAGCCTCGTGCTCAGGGTCTGCTACCATCTCCTCCGTGTGTGTTTCGCTTGCGTCCTCGTGGGTGGATCCGTTCAATAACCGGCCCGTCACATGCGCAGGCCTGAGCTTGTTGTGATACCTTCCAGGGTGTTCTTTATTGCCTTGGAAAAGGAAGAAAAACAAACATATCATCTTGCATTTATAAAAACACAGTGGAGATCAAATAACAGATAATATTATGAAATAGCAAAGAAGAAGCTATAAAATGAATGTCTTAAAAACGCACACACACACACACACACACACACACTACACACTACACACCAGGTAGTGAGAAAACTGTCCGGTCACATCCTGCTTGCTACAACCTGCAGCGCTAAAAAAAAATGTATCATGGAAAAAAAAAACTTACATCTGGATCTGTGGGGAATCTTTGAAGTCCCAGCCAGCTCTGCAGCAGTCATGCTCTGGCTCCCACTGGAGATGGCTGGGAGGCAGGACACGGAGCCTTTATTGCTCGGGCCCCCTGGAGCAGACAAGGCGCTTTTCCCACAGCAGCAGGGGAACGGCTGCATGGGGCAAGCACAAAGGTTTATGGAGTGTCTTTGAAAGCTGAATTAAGTAATATGGGTGTTTTGATGTTTCTATAGTGAAAATGTGGTAATATGCTGTGCTGTGAGTGTGTTCCACAGCTGGTGGTGTAATGCATTTATAACAGTACACTCTTAAAGTTGGAGTCAGCAATTCTGGAGAACGTTTGTTCTCAAAATCAGTTTTTTTCAAAATCAGGGAATATCTTCTCACGATTCGGATACCTGTCCGCACTGTGTATGCACTGAAAATAAATCAGTGTTTATACACAGCCTAGGCTCTGTAAACTGATATGTAAACAAATGGTATGTCAAGAGAGGGGGGCAATTTGGCTAGCAACATACCCGTTTACAGAGCCTCATTTTTTTAATTTTATTCAAACACCGGATTTATTTTCAGTACACACAGTACGGGCAGGAAGCAGATTTTGAGGAGATATTCACTGATTTTGACAACACACGTTACAGTTGTTACCTTTGAGGCCTTCATTGCAGCTGATTTTGACTGCGATGGTGTCTGCAAGCCAAAACTCCCCTGTTTCATCTCTGTATCTACCTCCTCTCTATCTGATCTTTGATCCTGCAAAGTAAGAGGCATTATCAGACAGTTATAGCAAGGACAATCGGTTGTCTGCTGAATTATGTTTTGCAACTTCCAGTACCTGATGGTCCATATCTAGTTGTTTAGTTTGCACCTCAAACATATGCACCACTGCTTAGGTTGTCATCGCGCTGTCGCTCCTGGTTTTGAGGTGTGACACTGTAACACAAAGTAGTTTAGTTTACAGTGGCTGGGACATAATTACA